>OY755184.1:4732470-5066526 GCA_963576735.1 Bedellia somnulentella | reverse complement strand
AACCATGTTGTGTATGAAAGCTTACCTTTGATGCATTGAGTAGACAAAATAATTTTAATATGAGATTGGTCGACCTCCGAAGTTATTTGACCCAATGCTTGCAAATCGTTACATTCAGCCATCATAAAAGGGTTGAAACTCTTTTAAAATCTATATTTATTATAATTATGTAAAATTTAATTAATTTTAACAAACTTTTACCTAAAAAAGTTCACTTTTCGTTTATACAGCGAGGCAAAAATGGCGCCTTTTTGTTGTGTTGTTTTGTTTTACCGTAAAAAGCAAAAGCAGGTATGGAATGACTTTGAATGCCAAGATATATTTATAAATAAAATAAATATATTTTAAATAGTTAACGACATTCGTCTCGTTGGGCGCATAAAGAGAAAAGATAAAAGTAAATTGATTAGAGAGATTTATACAGCTCATGTAAACCATATTTAAAGCGGAGGCGACCACAAAGGCCACATTTAGATAATTATAGAAAGTGTTCAAAAAGGGAGGCCTCCGCAGTCTAAAAATAGAAAACCGTGTATTGAACGAGGGTTGCCAGGATCGTATTAAGTAACGATTTATAGTCTCTGCCTACCGCAATGGGAACTAATAGTGGGACTATATGTATGTCTACAGTCGTTTACTCAACCCAACATAGCAGGCCTTTTAATCTGAGCCAAAAGAATTTCGAACAAAACAATTTGCAGATAAGGGCCTTGTAAGCTTTTGTTATATGTGTTGTTTACCAAATATCCAGTCTTTTGAGAATTCACTAAAGGCTTCCTCCTTGTCAGTAGTCCGCTACTCACTAAGAAATTGGCGTAGACCTCGCTTTTATAATATAAATCGATATTTATATTATAAATTTATATTATTTTTTTATATTATAAATCGATAAAGAACATCATACTTAAAAACTTTGCCCATGGAATACCTATCTAAAATAGTGTAATTTTCAAAAAAAAATGATAATTAAAAATTATCATTAGATTCTTTGCTTCAGTGAAAATAAGAAATAAAAAAAACATTTGATCTATGGTGTAAACAAAAACATAACCTCTTTCGGTATTTTCCAGTTCAATCGCTCGCTTACCGGTTTATTTTCATGATAATATTTTTCAACGACGATCAATAGAACTGGAAAATACCGAAAGAAGTAATATTTTTGTTTACAGAGCGAAAAGCATAGATCAAATGTTTTTTTTTATTTCTTATTTTCACTGAAGCAAAGAATCTCATTCTATACATTCTCAGTTTGAACTAGGTACGACAATTTTTAATTATTATAATTTTTTGAAAATTACAATATTTTAGATAGGTATTCCATGGGCAAAGTTGTTTAGTTTGATGTCCTGTAACGATTTATAATATAAAAAGGGTATGTTACAAAAGCGAGGTCTAGGCCAATTATAAGTAATGCTGCATTGCAGTGCAAAGTTGATTACTATGGTATGGATTACTGTTGAAATTTAAATGTAAACCACTCTATTTTATTACATACATACATGTACTCAAGATCCCTAGAAGGGATAGCGAGAGCTTCTTAAATAATAAGAAGTTCTTGAGTGGGGAAAAGATTTTAAAACAAAGGTCTTTGGTGACGGGTCTCCAACCACATCACCCAAAAATCACTTAAAAAGCCCCAATACCCTTAACCGATACTACAAAGCTGTTATTATTATTGATTAGCAATTTTATTATATATAGGTATTATAAAGGACCGCAGGTTTGGCCGTTTTAACAGAGGAAATATTAAGATGAAAAGAGGCTATAACTTTCCCATCACTGTCCATGCTGCAGGAGCCAGAGTGGGGGTAGTGTAGGGAGTATGAAAATGATATTTAAATAAAACATCCAATTCACATACCTAAAATTTATTTAACAAAATAGTGTCACAGTTATTTAAAATAACAAACAAATGATAAATTTGTAATAAACCCTAGCATCCTAAATAAACCAGGTACTTTTTATAAATTTATCGTACTTAGACGATCAAACGAACAATTCAAAGACAAGACGAAAGCAGCACACAGGAATGTTGGCCAGTTGGTTCTTACTGTTGAAACCACTCATAACCGTGCACTTCAAAATGTTACAAGTCAATCTGTTTTCCAATCAATAATTATCTTACTAACTAATATTCATTACAAACAATTTACTCTTTTAGGTTTGGGGCTCATTCACTATTCTGATGGAATATATTTTTCCACTTTCAATTTGATCCACAAGCCTAAGCTAAAAACGTTAAATACTCATTAAAATATTTTTTGAACAGCTATACAGGCGAGCTATTCGTTAGAGTTAGAGCTATTCTACTATTTCATATTCTGTTGAATCACAGGTCAACATGTGGCTCTCGTTTCAGTCCACACGTCATATTTTAAATTCATTTATATTCTTTAAAAGTAGGTCAAATTATTACTTACCTATAGACAGAATGTTACAAGAATAATGAAAATATACATCTGTAGTTTAATTTAGATATTTTATTATTTCGTACCCATCCGTTGCGATAAATATAATACTTCCGATCATTAATCCACTCGGCTGCTTTATACAATATATTACAGAGAATCCGAACCTAGCCGAATACAGTTTTAAACTAATTTAATACTGTTCACAACTTTATTTCTATCACTTCGCCACGTCACTAGAAAGTAAATTAGTACAAATTTGGTTTCCACTCGGTCCCATCCGATATGGAGATGCGGAACGTTCATTGAGATTTCGAGCTATCAAACTAAATGCTTTTCCGTAGTCCTCGTAGAATCGTTCCAACTCGGTAACACTTTCCGGGGAGCTGAGTCCCGTCACTGTCACACACTGTTCACTGTCGTCGGTATTAACTGTAGGCGGTGGGGGGGAGGATTTCGGTGAGTAGTCGTTTGAGGCTGTCGACGCCGGTGAGGAAGCCGCAGTCGGGGCCGTGGTGCGGCGCGGGCGTGGCGAGCGGGCTGCCGGGGGCGGCGCCGGCGAGCGTCGTGTGCGCGAAGTCGATCATTCTTATATGGACCCGTTCTCCCCGCCGCCGCCGCCGCTTGTCGCCGCTGTCGTCGCTGCAGTAGGCCATCCAGCTGTCGGCGGAGTCGGGCGAGGGCGCGCGCTCCCCCGCCGCCTCCTCGTCCGAGAACCCCCCGCGCGCCTCCTCGCAGTGCGGCGGGAACGGCTCCCCGTCGCTCGAGATCTCGTCGTGGAGAGTTGACATGTCGAAGTGCTCGCCGGACCCGCTCGCCTCCTCGTCCGAGCCTTCCGTGTCGCCCTCGTATACTATCAGCAGTGAACTGGAAATACAAATAGGTACAGCGTAAGAATATTGTTCATTGTGATCCTAAACCAATTCACTCATATATAAAAACTCTTTGTAATTTGACCACCACCGCTTCTCATGCAAAGGGATGCATGAGAATCGGTGGGGCTCCCAACTAAGCTATTACAGTTATTTTGTAGTTGTACAGGAAAGAGCACTTACATAATAAACCTAACTTAAACCTAAAGAATGAAAGTAACTATCGCTAATATTCTCAAATTCACACTAAACATAAAATCAATCAAGACACGTACCACGAATAAAACCGATAATTAGTCTGCTTTGCGATAGCATTCCTCAGCGCATCCAAGTCTCTCAGCACCTTCCTCACGATCCTGGCCCGCAATGGTCCCCCTCCCGCAAAGAACGCCCGCAGAGCGTCCCGCAAACCAGCCTCTGTTAACGCGCGGCCCCAGTACTTGTCGCGGCGGATACAACCGCCTGTTTCGCTCAAGTATACCTGGAATTGGGGAAAGTAAGTTAATAAAGTGCTAAGTAATAAGTACAGGTTAAAACGAAATAAAAAATCCGACTGTAAGTTTCTGAGATAAGCCCGGGTATTCATATTGACAGATGGTATCCCTTTGTGTCAAAACCTTATTGACACCTTGTAAATAAGGCACTGATGGCTTGCATACTGCCCATATAGTTCCGCTCGCTATTCAGCTGATGGTTCTCATTCCGGTTGTTGTTACTTCTAGGTTTACTTCTCATTTGGTATAGTTTTGTTTTAAACGAACTAGCTACCCACCTACCAGCATTTAGACAGTAAACCAAACATATAGAGCCGCAGCTTTGGGTACTAGAAAATTTGGCCCCTCCGCTATGCACACCAGATATTTTGGGCCACAGCTCTGGAATGTAGACATTTTGAGCCACAGTTTTTAAAAAATCTTCATAGTTCTAAAATTAATACATTTATAGCCGATTTACATACCTGCATGCCACAAAGCCTCACGCCGAGAGTTCCGGAGGTGCTGGCAGCACATTTAGCAATCTGTTTGCTGCGTTTCTCAGCGCTGGCGTCGTCGCCGTGTTGACGGGTGCCCATCTTGAGATCTAGCACGCAAGGGCGCCGGTACGATGAGGTTATGTTCTCCATCATTAGGAAATCTGTATAAAGATGGAAATGAAATAGTTTTAAATAATTATCAGATCTATTTACATTCTAATGTATCATTTATTTAATATTTGATTTATTATAATTTTAATATTTGTCAAGATCGTACTAAGTGGCGATCGATAGTCTCTGCCTACCCAAATGGGAATAATTGGCGTGAGTATAAGTAAGTGAGTAAGTAAGTAAATTACGCGTACTTTTGTCTCAGGTGTTTGTGTTTACTATAAATCGAGCAACACATTTCTGTGTTTCGTCCAATTTGCGAGTTTTGCTATGCAAGTCAAGTAAACAGAGCATGTTACGTCAGGCTCTTCTTATTGCGTAGCACTTTTGTCAAAATAACAGAAATGTGGTAAACATTATTGCATCTTCGGATGTGTTATTGTAAGTCTCGAGGAGTAAGATTCAAAATTTTAGTTCTCTGGTTACAGCTTCGTAAATGCAGCAATGCTTAGTAAAATGATCTTAATATATTAATGGATTTAAGGTTAATAGTTCCATAAAGTACAAACTAGGTCAGATAATTAACACAGCTGATACTAGTTTCAAGGTCATTAGTGTATTTGCGTAAGTAATCTATATGAATTCAGCACAAAGATTTGCTACAAAGTGCAAATGACCAAGTGGACCCATTTAAATAAGAAAATTTTAACTTACATTGTTTATTAGAATTGTCCATGTGTGCAATGCTTTTGAGCACTTCGCTCGCATTGCCATTTCGGTGCACCTTAAATCTGCAAGAGGAAAATGAGACATTACAATTTACTCGGTGACTTGCACCGAAGCGATTACAGTTAATATGTAGGCGTTAATGCTAGAGTTAAGATCGTGATGAACATTTCATTCAAAAAGAATTACCGCGTGTCGGGAGGTCGGCAGCAGAGTGACATGCATCGCTCTCGCGTTAGTCTAATGTCATTGTAAGTATGAAATAATGGCGGTCATGCGGGCCGCGGCACTAATCTGAAATATGATAAAGGACACATGACAGTTGTCGAGATTATTTCGGCGGTAGTTTGCCGGATACGCACTTGAACACGTCGTCGCGTTTGCGTTTCCCGCCGAGCGAGGACTTGCGGCCGTTCTCTTCGCGGAAACACGGCGAGTACCGCTTCTCGGGCTTGGACCCGCCCGTGATAGACGCCTGCATCACGCCTGCAACAAACCGCCCGGAAATTAGCTCACTACCTATTTACTACCATACACACTGTATACTACACCTGCCAGCTCCTTGCTTTTATATTATCACACTGAGATTTTAGGCTTTGAAAGAAATCTTTATATACAGGCACAAATCAAATTGAAATGTTAAGATGACTTTCTTTTAAAAATAACAGCAGAAAATAGCAAGCTCAAATAGGATTTGAATTAAATAAAGGCCTTATAGGGGAGGGTTTGTTTGTAAGAAATAGTGTAATTGCATGTAGGTTAATTATGTAAAATGGTTTGTTGTTAAGTTGAATGATGATATGTAATGTATGGAGTAGTGAATGAATATGTGTAGTTTTAAGTAAAGATTTACAAACCCATAAGGTAAAATAGCCGTTAGGGCGCATTAGAGGCGATGGGTGAAGCCGCCGCGCCGCCGCCCGCCGCAGCACCCGGCCCTTGCGACAACAAGGAAACTAATATTGTTTTCCTCACCCCGCACTCTCCGCTTGCAATCCTCATCTTTCTTTCGTATTGCAAATCCGCAGACATATTTTTGCCAGTTAGTTAACTGATAATACGCGTGACACTCATTGACGGATAAGTCGTCAATGGTACAGGCTTTCGAAATTGGATAATTATTGCTTTGCCGCAGTATATAATCGATTTTTAATTATTTTTTTATATTCATGGGTTTTCCTAACAATAATCAATTAAATCTATCAAAAAGTTGCACCCAAGAGCTTTTTAATTTCAGTTTATCATGTCTACTACGATCACTCTCCATTTAATTCTATCACAAACACATCCAAATTTAACCTTTACGTACAATTAAATTATTGATTCACCAAAAACTTCAAAATCTAAATTCTGCAAGTTTTATATACCTATGTAGAACAAAAAATATCATATTTATGTCGTTGTTTTTAAGAAAATAAGCTTTTTTACTAGAAGGGGAGGCCTAGATGCTAAATGTGGATGTACGTATGCATCACACTATCTATCTTTATCACATTCTATCATCTGAGCTATCTGCTGTTAAAGGCCCTTTAATAGTATATAGCTTAGATGATAGAAGACAATAAGCTGTAGGTTGTATGGAATAGCTTTGGACAAAATAACTATAAATCTATCTTTAAAAAAAAGATTTAGATTTTCATTGCACTTTTGTGAACAGTTAACTATCACGTTCAGATATCTGTATTGTTCCTTGCATCAAATTCTAGTCGTGATATGAATAAAAAGCATACCTATCGAAACGCAGCTAACCTATAATATTATAGTAGTCATTATTTTCAATATTCTGCTCCCGTAGCATGAGGAATGCGAGAACGCATAGGTCATATCGTTTGTGACAAACTCAAGTATCTTGTATTAACTAAATATTGTAGTTTATCATATCATATATGTGACATAGTTGCCTCCATTTTCCCCATGCTATGGAGGCAGATCAGAAGCTTAACTGTTACGGCTGTTTAGTTTAAATTTTGTCAAAATACCTAATGGGATGCCATGTTTCCCCATATTTTTTATGTAACTCTGTAATGTGTGCGTTTTGACACATTTTCTTTAACTTTCTCTAAGTTTTAGGGTCTACTTACTACCTACACGGCAGTTCTAATGCTTACAAGTGGGTATTGCTGATCATACAACTAGCATTCAATACCTATCACCTACAGTCTGCGGATTTGATCATTCAAAAATCTTTCGTTCTCTTTCTAATCAGATATCGTCGACAATGATATCGGTGTCAGCACTAAAGAATAACAACGTGGTGAGTACACTTCATTCTTATTGCAACAACAGTAAGCAATTTATTTTTTATAAAGATAACACAAGGCAATGTTGCATTTAAATAATGACGCAACGTTGTAACACGTTGCGTATACGATGTCACCCGATGTTGTCGCCATAACAATGTCAACTAGTGGTCATCAAGTTGTATTCTTTAGTACTTAGAACCGACTAAAGAAATATAATAAAAAAAACAGTAATAAATCATTAAATTATCATAACAAAACAGTGGAGATAAGATGCAATGAATGAATATGCATTCAGCGAAACGTAAAAGCATTGTAACTATCGAGCATACTTTACTAGAAAATGTTTAGAATGCTCACCTTTGTATCTGGGTACGAAATTTTTGATATCTTCAGGAATGTTCTGGTAGAAATGCAATTCGCGTATGTTGAGTGGTTTAATAACCGTACTATCATTGAGCACTAGGAGCCGCGTGTGCCCGCCCACCTGAAACGTCATTCGGAACATCAATTTCATGTGCCGCTTCAAAATAAAATGTCTAATTAGTCTCGCTGCGACATCAGGCGATAAGATCAGTCATGTTGGCATGTACGTTTTGACAATTACTATCTGCTTCGGAATTAAAACTGGTTTGTTTTAAATAACACTGATAAAAACTCGACCGAACCAGGCGTTTGTGTTTGACAAAATAAACGCTTTGCCAATTTGGCTTGTTGTGTCGTACCGGCTGAGTAGACTCAGTAGCAGCATTCTTATTGTATGAATACATTAAATGCTAGGGTTTAGATTTTTCGTTAACACTTAAATCAAATACTCGGGTATTTTAATACAATATATCAACTTTTAGTTACTACTTTAATTCGTTTTCAACCGAAATTTTAACCTGTAAACCCTAAACTCAAGTGGCAGTTTCAAACAAAACCTATTAACAAAACAGTAAAATTACTTTGGTACGTTTGTCTTACTAAAACTCGCAGGATCGCGAATAGACAGAAGTGAAAGTAAATCTACCACATCAATATTTTAGATTCCACAAAGCAGTTAATGAAAAGCAAAAGCTTAACATTTGTATATTTATTGCACTTTATATCGGTCAGAGAGAGCGTTGCACTTGAAACTAATGCATAAGAGATTCGTAAGTGCATTCAACACAGTTGTTCTACAAAAACAAAGGAAACTATGCCAAAGTAGTGGAACTGACGCAATGGAATAGTTGCTATTAGGTATTTGGCAGTGTTTACATTCTACTGATCGAATTTAAAATATCTCAGGGTGGAAACACGACACACATTCTTGTTGAAAATTTTGAGACACTTTAATGTAAGCTAGTAACGGAGGAACAAAATGCGAGTCTCATTTATTTGACTTGGAACACGTCTTTTACGAGGTCGGTCATCTTTTTACTGCTTAGTCTCCCAACTTGAATATCCATTAAAAGTCATAAATCACATAAAAAATATATGTGATCAAGCTTCATTGAATTCAGCTTCAAAACAAAAGGTTTAACCGAAGCACGAGCTGGAACGAATTATAGCATAATTTCGAACGAATATAGCCGCTGGATAGAATGATATAAAAAGGTCGAATAACTCGGAACATTGACCCTCCACCGTAGGAGCACTCAGGTGAGTCTCCAGAGCGACGACCCCACACGTCCCTCTGCCATTGCTGCAAGGTTTATGAGGATAATACTGTTCTACCAATCGAAGGTTAACAATAAAACTCCTTTAAAGGCTTTACAAACCGCGAATTTTTCTCGCGTCATCTACCATCTTTTCCAGCACTATGCTCATTGTTTTGGAGCAGCAAATCTATCATAGACCAAAGACGTGGTCGGACCCAAATTAAAATCTACAGAGTTTATTTAAATCATCTCAAATTTTTTTGCCACCGTGAAACTACTTACTACAACTGTCGCTATGCAAATGGACTTTGAACTGGACAACAGCCAACGGAAAATGATATTTCTGCAACGCTGTGATCTCTATCAATTGCAGCTATCATGATTAACAACAATATTAAGATCATTCTAGGAACTGTGTTATCTTATCTTCTAAAAGTGATCAGTTCTAAAAATACGAGTCATGTAATGAAAATATAGATATGAGATATTTTCGAAGGTCTGGGAACGCCCTGGATAAACAGAGCAAACAGAAAATTACAAATACCTGTTAACCTTCTAACATAACCGAGGCAAACCTGTCATCGCTGAACATACACCGTTACCAGACAACTTTTCTGCCTCCATTTTAAATCCAGTATCAGAAAATCTTCAAGCAAACATTCTTAATTTTATCGTTACGTACTGGCGATAAAGCCGATATATACAATTCTAAAAATAACTGATAATGACCTGATCGATTTTGAGGTGAGTAATACGTTTTGGTTGTGTTGTTTGTTTAAAACATTATTCAATCATAATTAAAAATCGATTTCAATGCTTACCAAATACTATCAAGGTAGCTTATGTAATGCCATTATTGGTATATTCGATACTAACAAGTGAAACGACTATACAAACATTTTCTAATTCGAATATTTTGATCGGAACATTACAAATGAAACGCAGCTGCTTGCGAACATAATTTCAGTCGTATAAATTAAATGTATGACCTAGATAAAACAACAGAAACGGTAGTCATTTCTCAAAGATTATATTCAGATCATAAGAGTAAGTATCTAAACATGTTCTTAATGAGCTGTTTTATTTTTCAGATAGTTGTCAAGATTTTCATCATTGCTATAAAATATTCTAGATATTTTTTACCTATTTAAATGTTACACCTATCTTCGAAACCAAACGTTTGAAATCAGACCTAATTTTTTTTTTTTTATGTTGTACAATTTATTTTGCCTCTACAATTATGATTATTTACATCTTTCCCTTAAGTAAGTTCTTCTCACGAATAACAAATCTAAGATTGTAAAAAGAAATGATTCAAACTTCTGCTTTGAAAACTATTAGATGTAATTAAAATTTTAAAACGGCATTAATCTATTGGCAAACTTATGCTGATGTACCCGTGAGATCCTTGTACTAAAAATACCTCCAAAAATTGCCTACGCTCTAACAAGTTTGCACCTGGTTGAGCAAGGGAAACGTCACCTAAGTCTATGAAAGGGTACGAGTGACCTTTATAAGGAGGTTGCGTTGGTCAGCAAGCAGTAATCAAATAGAGGTACAAATCTTGGACAAACGAACTAGTTATTTTGTATTGCAAATATAATGTTTCGTAAAGTACTTCAGCAAAAAAAAACATCGGACACAAAATCTTTACATTTCTTGTAGAAATTTAGTAAAGGTGAGTGTACCTGGTCGCGCAAGGGTAGAACATCAACCTCGTAACCCTTGTCAGTAAACGAGAAAAGCGACGTTTTATGAACAATAACATACATCGTGGAATAACAAACGGGCTATTTTAAGCCCACTATCGACCCTCGTGTGAGATACTTCGGCAAAAATACTGCGAAAACGTGTTTGACCAAGTTAAGGTGATTGCACCTGATTATGAAAAGAGAGCACTTTAACCTCGTGACTTGCGACAATACATTAGGGAAGAGTTGTAGCAGCACTACTTTATATACTAGATTAAAGTCGCTATTTTATATCTTAGACTCTTCTATCCACGTATCGGCGAGAAATCATCAAAAACAATGCATAATTTATATTCTAGACTAGAGAACCTGTATTTTAGATGCCTTGTCGATATTGCTGTGAGCAGTAAAACTTCAAAAGCAGTTTATATAACTAAAAGTATAGAGATAGATAGGTATAGATGTATCTGGCTTTGCAAGGGTAGCAAGCAGTCCACCTCGTGACTTTCATCAAAATATGAGCCACGGATAACTTATATCCTAGACTAAGAAACCGCTCTTCTTAACCCATTCTCGATATTTCTGTTAGATAAGTGTCCACAAAAACTTCAAAACAGCTATAATTACAAAAGTTGTTTGTACCTGATTATGCAAAGGAAGCACGTCCACCTCATGACCTTCGTCGGTGGGCGAGAGCGTGGCGAGGGCGGCGGCGGGCTGCGGGCGTTTGCGCCGCTCCGGCTCGCCCATGCCCCAGCCAAGCGAGTACACCATCACTTCGGCTGAGCCACCGCCGCCGCTGTCCACCTGGAAGAAATCATTTTGTTAAATATGGAGTTTATAGTGGAAAAGCGTCAGTGAGGGTTCGGTGGTTTTAGGGAGCAGGCGATGCGGTTGGAAAAATATCACCACAAAACTTTTTTTTTAATGTATATGGTATAATTCCTATTTGTGCTATATTTAGTGTAATATTATAAGTCTTATAAATAATTATTTTCTGTAAGGGACACTGCCTTCCAGAAAGCGCAAAATCTAAACTACGGTCTTCTGGGGCACTATTCTGGAGCAGTACAGAAGAGTGCTGATAGAGGATGGACGTTTTTTTTTCCATCAATCAGAAAATATGGGTAAAAATGACTAGCGTTACCTATGAACTTACCCGCTAGTCTCTGTATATTAACCTTAAGTTCGTGTGGTCCATCCTAAGAATGTTGTCTCTAGTTAAAGTGTCCTAATTTAGATTTTTTGTCAGCGTAACACTAGAGATATTCTCGAAATTTAAATTGGGAAAGCCGACCTCAGTCTAAAATACCGGTATTGGCATTCTGTAGGTGTCATTCGATATCTCATTAACATTTTTATGTCCACGACCACTAGCCCGCATGCATGTAGTATTTTGGTCATTTCTGGTCAGTCTGGTGTTATTCTTGGATTTCGTAATAAATAATAAGGTAATTATAGATGTAAGAGATTCAGAGTAAACAAGTCGAAAATTCCAAGAGCTTGTTGACGTAGTGTTGTCACTATCAAACTATTCAGGGTAGCAAAGAAGCATCCAATTGACGCCATGATAAGTGACACTTTATGTAAGCAACATCTTCTAATTATGTTTTATAAATTTATAATTACATCAGCTTTAAAATAGATTGGAATTTCACTCATCGCATGTCTTCATTTATGATATGATTATAATATGCTTCGATATATAATTAACGCAAAGGGTAGCTAGCTGTATATGAATAACACAGATTAAGAGATAATAACAATGTCCTTTTTCAAGCGACATAATATCAATATCTAGATCCCTATACTTTTACGAGGTTACATGGAATATTACCTGAGTAGAGTACCTATAGTAGCAAAACTATACATATAGTCTTCATAACTTCATTATATAAGTTCGAAATTAGATTCAGCAATTTGCACATTAAACGTTCTTCAACTGTCAAGTAGAATAAGATCCGAGCATGAAAAACCAAAGGGACAACCATAAAAAGAATCAATCACAATAGCCAGCTAAAAATACGTTTTTACGAACGACGTATCAACATTTATGAACAATTTAGAAATCAAGCACGTTGATTACCCTTTTTTCAACTAATCAATGAGAAACAAAATTGGCAAGAGATTGATTCCAAACCTGTCCTTGTAGTTTTGTTATGCAAAGTGTTAATACGAACCAAACCAGTAATACAAAAATAGACAGGTTACAGTTTACGAAAATGGTTTACGAGTGATTGAATCAATTTGTTTAGCCGTAGTACGGTAGAGTTGAGTCATTCCAGGGCGTGTGATAAAATAATGGAACAGTAACAAAAATATCAGATCGTAAATATTGAGCACCGCAGACTCAAACTAGTCTTGGCATTTAAGTGTAAGTCAGTCAGGTCACACAACCGGACTTCGCGACATTCGCGTGGCGCTCACCGGTATGGGTGACGAACACGGCCATGTATGATTTTACTCTTATGCATTAATATATATCACAGCAGATGCGTATACATTTAGTATAGTCTTTAAGTGTAATTGAATTAAAAACATATGTTCAATTAGACATCTCTCATCGTGTGTTATATCATACATATATACATACATACATATACTCACGGCTATAATTCCCTAAACGGGGTAGCCAGAGCTTTGGAATGAGAAATTCCTCCCTCAGACACTTTTGGAAGTTGAGTGGGGAAAAGATGGTAATAATAAATGTTTTTGGTGACGGGTCCCCAACCACATCGCCCAAAAATGACTTGAAAAGCCCCTATACCCTTAGTCGCTTCTTACGATCACCCACGGGAAGAAATGGGGTAGTGTTATTCTAAGCCGACACTACACAGTACGTGTGTTATATCGTACGCGCCAAAGTGAAAAGTTGGTAAATGACCAATGCCATTATCTGCTGTCACAACACACACAACACAAACTGTCTTATTCTATCTATAACGTTTCGCTTTCCTAATAAAATAAAAAGATAGAGATCGGTCAATACCTTTACGGTAATGCAAACATTGTAAGTATTGTGACAAGAAAATATGGATCAAATTAAGCTTGCACTGTTAAATATGTCTCGGTGACTACGATGATAAACATTTATGATTCCACTTATTAATAATAGAATAGACCCAGTCCATAAATAATAACAAAACATATACTCCTGAAATACAAACAACAAATGGTTTTTCATGATTCGTAATGCCAGAATGCGATGCACGTGAATGGGATATGTGTTGTTGAAGCGAGCCCTCGCCGTGACGCAAAACAGCCGTGTGATTTTAATGTTGGAGCGGCGGCGGCGGCGGTGTTGATTGCGTATGTCGACGACGTTCGCGCTGGTGCGAGAGGTGGTGGCGGCCGGCGGCAGCGTCACCAAATTAGACGCGATACGACTTAGCGCACTCTGATTGGATGACGTGCCACCCGACTAGCTCCACCAATCACAACCTCACACCATACAGATAAATCACCAAATTCTGTTACAACTACAACTGCTATGTTCCACTTTTCCAGATACTCGACCGAGCGAAACGAAATATCATAATCATCTACGTAGCATGTTTATACTTTGTAATAGGCAAATTTGGACAACCAAGTCGCAGCTGCGATGAAGCCAATTGATTTAAATAACAAATTATGAACATCGCGTGGCAAGGCAAGATAACATAGGGTGACGATATAAGGTCAAACCTGAACAAAACCGGTTACGAGAAAATTATCAGTGGAGCCGAATAATAGATATTTCTAAGCGACTTAACAAAACCCATTACGTGATCGTGCTTCTTGCAACGAGGAAGAGGAAGTAGCGGCTTAGGGGCCACTATCAATGCTAAATAAGTCCAAATGAAATACTTTTCCCAGTGACCATGACCCCCGAATAGCCACAGTACAAAGAACCCATATTGCTGTTAAACGAACTACGTAGGGTAACGCTGGCAGTGGCAATTCTTGTTGACACAGACAACCGCCTATAAAATAAATACTTTAAGAGTTTACTCAAGTGGCCTTTTGTTATTTCGTTGGCGGTAACGTTAATTGTATGAAAAAACACAGGCATTTACGTAAGAGTTCTCGAGAGTAATAATTACTGTCAAGGTTCAGGACCTTGCATTCTCGGATAAGTGTTTATTTGGGACAATGGTTCAGTCACCTACTGAAGGTTTATTTAAGCTTAGTAGCATTAACGTTTTACTTCCGGATACAAGAATGTTTGTAGAATACAAATTCGGCAGTGTTTTATAATGTAAAGGCCAATCAATGGCGAGTGTCGCCAGTCTTAGCGGAGAGCGCTGCAGTCTGTATTCAGGTCACTGTGCCAGCGGTTGCCAGCCGCTCTACAACTCAGAACAGTACCCTCACCACTAAACTATATTTAGTAAACACAACAAATCTCGTCGTCTAACTAAGGCTGTGCTACACATTAACAAAATCCCACTCGCTCTCGATCAGAAACAGTGACTATATCCTGTTTTTAAGTGAGAGCGAAAGTTGTGCGACTTTTGTAATATTCATAATTTTATTAAAGTACAGTAATCATTTATATTTCTCGATACAGGCTTTTTTTAAATAAGTATAATATTACTACTCAAAACTTTATACATATTTCTTTCATTAGACAATTTTCATTTATAAATGGAACCCAAAAATCAGACCTTTGCTTCAGCATATTACCAATATTTGCATAAACAAAAGTAGGATTATAGTAATAACACTAATAACGTATTCAAAAATGGTGAAGTTGATAGAATAGATAGAGACACTCTATGGATAGAGAATAAAACGAAGCCATTTTAGGTGCAACAGGCTTATATTAACACTAGAGTCACGGAAATGATGAGAATCCTTAGAGCGATCCGAACTAATGCTTTAAAGTACATGGATGATTCATTTATATCACGTTGCTCGTGTCATGCTACGAAAGGCAATACTATTTATAAATAAATCGATGAAAACACGGTGAACTGGCAGAAGTTGGGCAACACCGAAACTATTTTAGATTATATTAATATATCTCTGATAACAGCAACATGTTTCACCGATATATCACCTTACTTAATTGATACGCCTTTTTGGGTGCAAAGGAGGTAAATACGGCTCTACGCAATAAACAAAAACATCAAAAATAAAATCAACTAGCTGCTGAGTACCGTAATTTTATTAGGTACATTAAATAAGAAAAAGATTTAGAAATACACATAAATATCGCAACTATTGGTACAATCACCACCACTACGACCCCGACATGATAAGCTTTAAGTTATGTCATAAAGTAACAGAATCCCCAAGATATTTATATCATCATCATAACAAAAAGGTTGCAGGACGTATTTAACTAATCTACTACTTTACTTATATACTTATAATTAATTTAGATCGTAAATAAATGTGACTTAAATTATTATGAATGAAATTACGCGTGCCAACAAGAGCAACAACATTGACTCATATCTTACGTAATAAATATGATCGATGGTGTACGAAAATTTATATAAGTGTATTTAACTTCCGAGCAAACACCTCAAAAAATGTATGGTTCAGAGAAGGCAAACTATAAATCAACTGCTACTGTTATTAAAATTACTTATATATCAGAAATTTTGCTTTTGATACCTCTACCTGTAGGCAAGTATAGAAGAAGCAGGCGCTAAAAAAATAAATAACACTATACATTACGTCATGTATTAAAATGTTTGGCATCAAGTGATTACATTCTCAGGTAGCCTAGTAACCACAACCACTTCAGTTGTATGTTTTATAACGAGAACTACTAACATTAGTTTGATAAATGATTATTATATTTTGCAGTTCGAAATCTGTTGCTAAGCTATTCAAATGGTTCGAACACTGATCACGTGCGATGACTGATGTTACTAGAAACGGAACGTGCAGCCAAGTATTTATAAATGCCAAAACCAATATACTATGCAGACAATACCGATGAAATATCAGATATTGATAGACCGATTAACTAAATGACGGATACTGGATGCATCGATATTTGAGCGAGTATCAAATTGAGTTACATGATAGCTCAGTGGGTAGAACACTGCTTATCGTGCCGACGACTAGTGTTCTAATCCCAGGTCGGGCCTACACCAATTTGTCTTTCCTAAAGACATTAATAACAGGTTAATAAAGGGTAAATTTATCATGGTTGTTAACGGTGCGGTGAGGGAAAACATCGTGAGGGAACCCACATGGCAAAGTTATAATTACTCATGTGAGAGTGTATTCTTACAAAACGGCGATAGGCCTGCCCCCTATCACTTGAATACACTGTCCAAGCAAAACGTGGGTACTCTGAACAATAATACTCTGAAAAGTGGTGACAATGTCACGTGATGTTCAGAAGTATTAGTACCTCTGCCAACCCCTTCAGGGATATACGGCGTGAACGCTTGAGCTTGAGTTGATCAAATTGAAGACAGTCGCAAGCGCGCTAGTTCGGATCACCGAGAGGTCATCTGATTCGAAGAACACAATGGAGTTTTAGAATGGAAAATTCCATGTGGTAGCTTTCTATAACTCTGTAGTCGGACTTACGACATCGTGTAATATCGGTGCGGAGTTCGTAAGCAGGACTGTTGCCATGGCTGCATACTTTCACTAGATCAATGCAGCACGCGGGGACTTGGGGAATTACTTTATTGTTGATAAATATGTAATTGTTGATATATTAAAAATTTCTAGAGTGTGAAGACCTTCAAATGATAACTTTAGCCTGCTTGGACCAATACATTCTAAGCAAGACTGTAAAGTAGCACTCATTTATCATGCATATCACGTAATATAAGACACAATTTTCATCGTTTAACAGATCATAAAAAGTTAGAAGATCGCTATGCCAGTTCAGTTATTTTATTACTTTTATGATTTCTACGTTATTAATATGATAACATACTGAGACTGTTGGCTGATTAGCCATTATCTTTAGACATGGCAGATTTGTTGGTATCAAGATGACTAAAACCTTGACGTTGAACTCTAAACATATCACTTCTTCTACTAAAATGCTACTGATAGGAAAATAAATAACTTAAATTATTTATGGATTTTTACTTAATCAACTTGAGGCATTGAAAATTGAGATCCACTAAGCCCACACGGATCTCTAAATATATCTATATCAATAGCGCATGCGAAAACGATTGATATTTCATCAAAACAACACCTGAATAAACTTTCTTGTTTGTACTATCGATTTGAATATCGATCACAAAAATAGTCGATTAAAAGATCTATGATTTTCCAAGGTTGTGCAGTTTAATCGTGTATCGATAAGTGTGATTCACGTTTGTGAAATAAACCAGATAACAAAATTTACAAAGAAAATATTATTATCAATTGTGTACCAACGAAGTTGTTTTGAAAATAACATCTGTGTGTAATCGTGCGTGTACCTTTACCTGTTACATTTTATTTAAAGTGCAAGAATCTAGTATATCTATCTTATCAAAGTTATATATATTTTTTACACGTGAAACAAAGAAAATACGATATAAGTTCGGAAATTAGTTGTACTGTAATCGGCTTGAGAACTTCTTCAAGATCATCATGTCCAAATCAATACGTTTAAAGTTAAATATTTCCATCACCTTAAGAACCAGACGGCATACATTTTCTGATTGTTGATCGCGAATCAATCCATACCAAGGCCGCGACAACTGGTCTTGATCGTCTAGTGGCTCTAATGCGGTGATACCTTAATGCTTACACACATAAGGGGGATTTTCACAAAGTTCCAATATAAACAAAACTACCTAAAGTCCTTTATTGTCTCCTTTCTTTCACCTTAGTCTGTTGATGTTCTTTTAACTCCTTTTGTGAACACAACAAGAATAACGATATTCTCGGCCCGACAAATAGCTATCATATAAATATCTTTTTCGGTTTCAGTTAAAGGGCAAGTATCAACTATAACTAAATTAACTGAATTCTTAAATTGGAGTATTTTAAGTATCTATTATTCTATTAAATAATACAGCACACCTACTTCTAAAACACGAAAAAAAACACTTTGGTACAGGCATATCAATGATTCTATAAAATGCTATAGAAATAAGATTGAAACCACGGCGAAACGGTGGTTTAATACTATGTTAGCTCGGTGCCTTTTCGCTTTAAGATCACTATCTTCAATGGGTTGAAGAACAAGTTGCTGACGTAGACTGATTCGTTATCGGATCTTACACAATCTTCATTCAAGATATATATTATAGAACATTTTAGCTTAACAGCTACTGTTTGATTATTCAGAGCAAAACAGCAGTTATAAATCAGCTGACCGAGTAACACTCTATATGATAAATCAATTCTCAAGCAATCATCGACTTATCGGAGATCTTGAGAACATTGAAACAATCTCAGTGATGGTAATTTAAATGCTTATGTCGATTATCAATTCATTTTAAGCAATAATGCTTGATGTAAATCAATTCAGGAGCAACAGTAAAACACTTAATTTAAGTGAAGTCATAAAATCTAACCTCGAAGTTAACGAATTTGATACAGAAAAAACTTTACAACGATGGAAAATACCAGAGGTGCATAACGGTGAAACACAACACGAACATGATTGAATATGATGAGGATGTTCCATTGAGATCATTATTCGATTTCGATCAAATAGGAATAATGTGCTATTGGAGACAGAGTCAGTAAATATAACTGTTGATCTTAATGTAATATGTACTTTATCAATAGCCAAGCTCTATTAACATCCAATTAGATTAGCAAACATACTCACTTGACTATAAATTTCCTTTAACCCGCTCGTGGTGAAATCCTATTTTGTATCACGGCTACAACAAAATCTTCTATGTTCAATATGTGGACCAAACTGACACAGCACGTTATTCAACACAGGAACAAAATTAGGTAGAGCACAGAGCAAACAAAGTCACTTTAAAACTAGCTAGGCTTAATCCGATTGGATTTACGAACATGAGAGACAAACGGTTGTGTAAAACAGGTTTTCTTTGTTGAAGCGCTAATACTAAATAAAATAAAGCAAAAGAAATGTTATCAGCACGACACTATACACTTGTTTCCGTCGGCGTTGCGCACTGGTGACTAAAGCGATCGCACGGCACGGGCCGCGCCGCGACCGAGTAAATCAATGTTGAGGTGGCGGTGTGTGCGTGCTGTGTTCCGACGGCACACATGCGCAGAGGATGGAGCTCCCACGGCAGCCGGCGAACACGAGATGTCCAGATACCTGTCCAGCACTCGGCAATCCACATCGCGACTGCATTGTGACCTCTACACCACTCGGCAACAACAGATTTATCTTCACCTGTCTCCGCTTTCTCACAATATCATTGTCTGCATGTGCCCGTTAATACAAACAGATGCACAACAATGGTTAATGTATCTCATGGCACAATCAATGTTAACAATACGATTATAAGAGTACTGTAACATAATAAGGCTGTGTAGTGGCTTAGAATAACACTACCCCATTTTTTCCGGTGAGTGTACTTAAGAGGCGACTAACGGTATTGGGGCTAATAAGGGATTTTTGGGCGATGCGGTTGGAGACCAATCACCAACAACCTTTATTTTACCATCTTCTCCCCACTAAACTTTCCAAAAGTGGCTGAGGAATTTCCAATTCCTTAGCTCTGGCTACCCCATCTAGGGATTTATAACCGTGAGTATATGTATGTAACATAATACTTTGCAATGTTGGAGAAGAGGTCATTATCTTAAATGAATTATTTAAGGTAACCATTCGTGACGAGAAATGGTAACGCAAGATACTCTTGGTAGTATATAGTCGAATATTCATTTGAGATCTATAGTAACAAATCGAAGTTCAACGTTGATAAGAAGAGAACAAGACGCAATTGGAAATACTGTTGTTCGTATTTCCCAACAACGCAGTGGCATTGTACAAATACAGTACATACTAGTACATTCTACACATAAGTGCGTAGCTAACAAATTATCATAAGAACAACATACGACTATGTTAACCAGTTTTATTTGGTTTATTTCATTGACAATTATTAAGGTTTTACTATTTAATTCTGGCAAAAATCATAGTTTGCAGCATTGTAATTCTTTTTTTATTTTATTTAAAGACAAACAATGGTAATAAACTTTTATACATACACTGCATTAAAAGGTAAAATCGTTATTATCAATTCGTTAATTTGTGATGAATCGCGAGAACATAAAATGATAAGATTATTTAAAGACGTAAAACAGAGAAAAGTATCTAATGCTAATATTACGTTTTAAGTAAATTATAATATGAAATGTTGTTATCCCAATTTATGTACCATTGCTTTTTTTGTATGGTGTTATGTTAACATGGAAAAATGAGTAAAGTCTATTGATCTATTGAAAAAACTAAAACAAATAACATTATATCACTGTCGAATCAACCCTTTATCTTCAGGGTATCTTCACATAAATAGACTAGCTGTATTTGTGTAAAATTATGTACTTGCATATTTTGGTATCTCTCGGTGGTACTCATTCGTTTATAAATAAACCCCTATTTCCCTTAGTTACGCCATAACTTAAGAACGACTCAGCAGATCCTTCTGATGTTGCCGTGTCGTGTCTTAAAATAGTACAATCTAATCCCTTTCTGTTTAAGATGCTGCTTAGGTTACGAACATATTAAAATATTCTTTCGCGATAGCAGCCGTGAGTATAGATTGGTCGAAAAATGGGATAAAATACCATCTAGAAAAGCCGAGAAGTACCTTAGTGAGAATAAAAGTGTATTAGAAAGGCTGGTGAAGTTATAGATAGTACAAAGTCAACACACCAAAACTGTTCTAATCTTAATATACATAAACATTTAAATTACCTCACATGGTGTAAATTTATATACATGATAATGGGTTTAATGGTACTCAACTCAACTCAATCATTCACAGGGTAAAACTAGAACAGGGGCAGAGGTACTTATACATTGTAATACAGTGATATTGTCACCTGGTGTTCAGAGTACCAACGTTTTGCTTGGAAAGTAATATCACGTGATAGGAGGCAGGCCTATGGCCGTGCTGGTAATGGTACTACTCTGAATAAAATAAAGAAAATAATAAAGTATGAGTTAAAGTTTTGGGAGGCCTACGGTGCATATGTGTAAAATGGCCAGCAAAGGGCGCCTATAGGCGTAGTTGATGGGGAAGTAAAACTGAAGGATTCTGGCTTGTTACATACCTTATCCGCTGATGATCTAATCTCACTGCTCGAAGGATCACAGAGTGGGGGGCTCAAGTCTGTTGGATTTAATTGATCCGTACCTGAGAACAAGAATAATTCATCTTTATGAGAAAACATTGTAAATAGTTTATATTTGGCTGTGATAGCTGATATACAATATCTTATAATAAAAGAGCCCTTTCGGGGAGCTGTTTTTTATGGAGGCGTTCCCTGTGTTTTTTGTAACTTTAGAAGCAGTTAGGTTTGGGTAGACCAGGAGGTCGGGCCTTCATCTCCTTCTTAAGTCATATGGGTGGTGCAGCTTTCAGCCTTTTTTAATGTTAGACTTTTAAAATTCTTTTTGGTTGAGCTCATTAGTCGACTAAAGGATTCAGTGATCTTCGGTCGAACTTGCAGTTGAACCAATATAAAAATGTTTAAGTTTGTATGTTTGGTAATAGTAATAGAAATAAGAACCGATTTTGAAGGTTCTATCACAAATACAAAGCTACATTCATCCTGATTACTTCCCTTGCTTGCTAAAGAACTGGGAGTAGAAGAACGGATAAAACACACATGCGGTAAAAAATCTCGTGTCACATCCACTTTCACAAGTCCTTTTTCGGAAGTGCAAAAATTTACGTACACTTAATTAAAAAAAAAACAGCACGTTATTTAAAGTACATCTGTGGATCAGCTAGTTTTCCCGTAAAATTCAAAGTCTTGCTACCTATGCAAAGCTGGACAAGAAATATTAGGGTCATTAAGCTGTGTCAGCTTAGAATAACAATAGCACAATATTTCAGTTAGTATCGAAACGTCTAATGCATTTGCTAACCCTGCAAGTAACGATTAATCAAATTAATGACAAAACAAATTTATCGCAATATAAGTATCATAACACTCGAAGGATTAATTGCGATAACACTAAACTTTCCGTGACGGAAAGTCTAATGCAGTTTATAATTTATGGATATTATGAAGTCATTATCGTGACAGACAAACCTAGAAGATTTAAAACAAGTTTTTAAAAGAAGCAACAGTGATAAAATAAAATAAAATAAAATAATCATTTATTTCAAAATAAAAAGATAAATCTTTGTTTTTTGAACGTCAAATTTTAACTTAATACTAAGTTTACTTCGGATTCGGAAGGTGTTTTGTTGAGAGAAGAACCCGTAAGAAACTCGTCAACACACATCTTTTTTTAACGTCCATTACAATTTTGGTGTTAGCCCGGAAACATCCTGCACAGTGCCCTGATGACACCAAGCCACTTCATCATTAATGTAATCATTGACATTGTAATAGGCTTTCGAACTAAGATTTCTTTTAACTGCTGCTTTGAATTTTGTTTCTGTTAAATTTGAAATGTCCTCAGGTATTTTATTATACATTTTTACGCATAACCCCATGAAAGATGTATTTACTTTTGACAATCTGTATTTTGGTACTGATATTTTATTGTTGTCTCTCAGGTTTCGAATATGTCTGTCACAATTTTTCACAAAAGAGGCCTGATTCTTTCTTACATACATAATATTTTCATAAATATATTGACATGGCAGTGTCATTATATTTATTGTTTTAAACAATTCCCTCAGGGAATCTCGGGATCTCAAATTGTATATAGCTCTTATTGCTCTCTTTTGGAGAATAAATATGGAACCAACATCAGCTGCTCTGCCCCAGAGTAAAATACCGTAAGACATTACACTATGAAAATAGCTGTAATAAACTAATCGAGCTGTCTGTACATCTGTCAAATGTCTTATTTTCCTAACGGCATATGCAGCACTACTTAGCCTGCCAGCTAGTGAGCTAATGTGGGGTCCCCATTGGAGCTTGGAGTCCAGAGTTATCCCTAAGAAAACTGTGTTATCCGAAAATACTAACTTTTCATTATTTAAAATTATTTCGTTATCAACGCACCTAACATTAGGTAATACAAATTTAATGCATTTGGTTTTTTTACCATTCAGTACAAGATTATTGGAAGCAAACCATGTTTGAATCTGTGAAACCGTGTTATTCACCTCGTCAATATTCTGATTATTTCTTTCAACGTCAAATACTAAAGAAGTATCATCAGCAAATAACACTATCTCGGACATTTTCTCGACCATGAACGGCAAATCATTAATATAAACTAAAAATAAAAATGGGCCCAAAATAGAACCCTGCGGAACACCCATTTTTACATGAGTTCCAGGTGATATTGCATTATTGATTTGCACTTTCTGTATCCGATCCGAAAAGTAAGACTTTATTAATTTAAGTGCGTCACCTTGTATGCCATAATGTTCTAATTTAATAAAAAGGATTTCATGATCTGCACAATCAAATGCCTTCGTAAGATCGCAAAACAAACCAATAGCATCATTTTTGCGTTCCCACGAATCAAAAATGTGTTTCATTAAGGCAACGCCTGCATCGGTGGTAGAGCGGCCCTTCGTAAAGCCAAATTGTTTTGGATGAAACAATTTGTTTGAAGCGAAATGCAAAAGCATTTGATTGAACATTAGTTTTTCGAATATTTTACTTAAAACTGGCAGAATTGATATTGGTCTATAACCATCAGGACTAATTTTATCTCCTCCGGATTTAAGAAGTGGTACAATTTTACTATGCTTCATGAGATTTGGAAAGATTTTATTTCTTATACATTCATTAAATATATCTGCTAAATATGGAGCCAAAGTTACAATAAAATTATGGCAAACTTTCACTGACATACCCCAAATGTCTTCAGAACTTTTTAGTTTAAATGATTTAAAACATTTTTCGATATCTGTAGGGCTGACATCTTTAAAACAAAACAAAGTTTCGCACCTATCAACATTTTGTTGTAACAAGTGTTGAGCTTTTATAACCGATGTGTTTAAATATTCAGTTGTTTTTGATGGTATGTCAGTAAAATATTTTTCAAAAATACAAGCGATTTCCTCATTAGAGGTAGTCAGACCTTTATCAGATCGAACACAGAACTCCTGATCACATGGTTTACCTCGGCCTGTTTGGGTGTTGATAATATTCCACACTGTTTTAACTTTATTATCGGATGTTCGGATACGTCGGCTTAGGTATCTGGCTTTAGCCTCTTTACATACTTTATTAAATATTTTTGAGTATTTTTTTACATATTCACTCAATTCATTATTATTACTATAAGCTTTTTGATCATATAAATCGAAGAGTTTTTCTCTTGATCTATAAATACTTGGTGTTGCCCACTCACAAAACTTAAATTTACTGGTAATAGTTACATTTTTTACATTAAAAATTTCATTAAACTCATTTATCAGAACATTATAAAAGATATCATAGCTAGTATTTGAGTTTTTATTAATTGTACATGTGGGCAACTTAGAGCTTATTATATTTATATATTTTTCTACTTTACTGGCAGTAATATGCCTTTTTTTAATAACAATTTTTGGTTCTGGTATCTCTAGAGGAAAGCTAACAAAAAGGCCGCTGTGATCAGACTTTAGTTTATTTATAACACTTTTACTTGAAAAATCTGCATTAGTAAATACATTATCTAAGCATGTTTTGATTCTAGTCGGTTCCAAGAATAAATTTTCTAAATTGAACGATTGGAATAAACTCATCAATCGTGTTTTAAGATGACTGTCTTGTAGGAGATCCACATTGAAGTCTCCACATATTATTATACGTTTTTTATTCCTGAAAACTTTGCCTAATACATCTTCCATTACATTTTCGAATTTATCATAATTTTGGTTATAAGGGGGTCGATACACACATATTAAGAAATAGTTTTTTAACTCTATGCAGGATAATTCCACGACTTGCTCAACGCTTAACTGTACAATATCATTACGAATTTTTGATTTAATATTATTTTTTAAAAATATAGCGGAGCCACCACAGGCTTTAGAATTGCGGCAGTAGTTGCTAGCTAAATAATAGTTTTCAAAACCAAATATGAGTTCGCAATTCTTAAGCCAGTGTTCAGTAACACATAAACAATCTATTTCATATTTTTCCAAAAATAATTCTATTTCTAATTCTTTACAAGAAAACCCCTGAGTATTTTGACATACAAGTTTAAACTGGGAGACTCCTTGTAAAGTATTCTTTTTAGTTAAATTGCCAGAAGAACCTCCTTCCTTGTTTACAATATTGATATTAGGTGACGACTTAAGGACGACAGGAGGCTCTTCCATTGTCACTCTTAAAAGTTTAAATTATGGCTTCCACCATCGCATACTAGAAGTAAGTTTCCCCTTATATTAAATATATGGGGGTCAGATATATTATATGCTAATAATTTAGCAATGTTCCGCTTTTGATTTAAGGGTATGTATACAGTACCCAGTCGAGAATTTGAATAAGGTAAAAACTTATTCAAATCCAAACAAAATAAATTGTCGCTTTGACAACATGTCACGTGACATATTAGATTATTCATAATATGAATATTGTCATTCTGCTTATCCATATTAAGTAAGTATGGAAAGGTACAAAATATAAATTTACATTTATATATTTTTTGTATTTCCAAAAGTTTATTTAAACTTTTATTCAATAAATACTTATTTAATCCTATACTATTGCCGACCAGTACGACAATCGTTGTATATTCGTCATAAGTGCCTAATAATATTCGTTCTACTATATAATTAAAGTTTGCACCCGTATAGCAATGGTTAATGACCTGCTGATTAAGATACTTCGATAGTATTTCGCCAAAACCTACGGCCATGCCATCCGAAAATACTAATGTTCTGTTTGCCGGCGGCGCCGGCGGCGTGCTAACAGTTGGTAATGTAATCCCATTAATTGGTTGGGGTGATTGAGATATAACGCTATTTGAGGAAATATGACTATTCAGAGTAACCGTCTCTTTGTCTATAAGACTGCCGATATGTTTGTATCTTAAATGCAGATCTTCCTGACTAACAATCAGCTCACTCAGTTTATCATTCAAACTATCTATTTGGTTTAGTAAATCAATTTTTCTGTAAGACTTGTTTATGAATTTTATACTATTTTTCATACTTATAAGACTTTTGTTTGTGTTGTATATACGTTTTTTAACTAATTTATATTTTTTACACTGTTTACGACTGAAAGTTTTTGAATATTTAAAAGAGGTCATAGAAGATAATGATTCTGCCTCAAGTTCGGCACATAAAGAAACTGCGTGAGAGTCTTCGTGAATATTCTTTATTCTATGGAATTCCGCCAATTGAGCGTGTGCCTCTGCCAACTGCTCATTGAGAATATGAATTCGCTCTAAAGCTACTTCATGCTTTGCGCACTGATCCTCATGCTTTAATATTAATATCTGCTGGTTTTCTAATTCCACTTGAGAAATGTCGTAAGATTCACGAAGCAACACAATTTTTTCTAAAAGATTACTATTTTTCAACTTTAAATTACGAATAGCTAAAACGTTTTCGTCCCGTTCTTCTAAAAGCCTATTTTTTAATTGTTCTGCATCATTTAACTCTCTTTTTAATTTTTCATATTTTTGTTCGGCAGCCATTCTACGAGTTGTAATCGAGTCCATTTTACGAAACGAACAGTCTTAATATTATATACTAGTTTAAAGCGTTACTATAGCGAACGATAATCCTAATACTAAAATATTTCGATCCACACAAGCGCCTACTTACAACAAAGATATAAAGTTATTATTTATCGTTTGTTTTCTATTAACTAAACAATATAATCATAAATGTAACACTCAAAATATCACACCGAGTGTTATCACTACCCTAATTTAGTTTTAAATATTAACGTTTTACTATTTATTATATCCTTTACGACAAACAATTTGTACTCACAAATTCTAATAAGTACCTAATATTATTAATAAGTGAAGGAATGCGATTAAATAGCTCAGTAGAAAAAGATTTTTATATGATAAATTCACTTAATATAAAGAAAAGAAAAGTATATATAATTATAAACTATAATAATTAATAACGGGAATCGAACCCGTGTTTGAAAGATAGTAAGTAATAAGAAACCAGCTATTTGTCTCACTCTTACTTAGTTGAAGCGGTGATCAAATGAAGACCGTTGTTTTATAACTAATATAGGATTTTTATTAAATTGAAATACCTATTATTGTTCAAAAATACATAAATTTACTTAGCTGGTTTACTCGGCAAGGGTTCTCCTATCTAGCGATGTTTTCCTTTGTTTGGTTTCAGCCGTTAAAACGTCACAAACTTTAATCACTTATTTTGTCACATTCACTTAATATTACTCTAAGATAACACTTGTGTGGATGAAATACGCACTTTACAACAATTTACAACCATTTATGGTTTATTTCTATGCTTTTTAACAATTATAGCGAAAATTAAATAGCTAAGCACGAATTAGATATTATTTCGATCTGATGTTTTTGATATTCTACTAGAGAATTGAAGTGAGGTTTTCCAAAACCCCTTTGTCCAATTTAGTAATTGAGGCAGCGCTACGATTTGAGCTATCAACTCGCAACCCAACCTTCACGCCGTCAATCTCCAAAGGCGTAGCAGAGGGTTGTTATTCTTGGACAGTGCATCCTAGTGATTTAACATACTGTCACATGACTAAGTACACCTAAGTCATACATGGGTATCCTCACGATGATTTCCCTTACCGCTAACAACAGTTATTAAATAAGAAAAGACACACAGTGCAACCCCGACTCATAGATAACAGGCAGTGGTGTTCCCACACAGCTATCGAGGTTGCAACTATTGTTGTTGTTCTGGTACTAATTTAAATAAGATAAATAAATAAACCATGATAAGGGAGAAAAGTGAAACATTAATAATACATTAATTACAGTTCAGGACAATATGCTGATTAAATATATGTAAATATTATTCGTTCATGTGTGTAAATATGTCTTTCAATGTTGGAATTGTTGTTCCAATTTGTTTATTTGCTATACAGTTTATTAACACTTCAATTAAAATATATTTTGCCGGTATCGTACACAATGGTGACCGATAGTCTCTGAATCAGCTGTCAGAAGACGGCAAATATAACGGAGTAAGTCGCAAATCTCATACATACATATTATACTTACGACCTTAGTTCTCATTGGGGCAGACAGATACTATCGATTGCCACTTTGTACAATGCTGGCAAACCTATCGAGCTACGTTCTCATTCATCAATCTCATCACATAATTATCATTTGGCTTGACCTTCAAAAAAACCAGCAACAATTCGGTATGCAAAGTTTTTTTTGGTATTTATTAAATATTTTTATTCGATAGCAAACACGAAAATAAAAAACTGATTTGAATATTTTTCATTTAAAATGAGTAATTGCAAAGTTATGATTTTTTAAAGATTGTTCAACTTTTGTACTTAATGACGTCATCGATCGAAAATATCACGTAGCGACATGCAAATAAAGCGAATTGTTTAGTAAAAATGTTGATAATTGCAAAATATTTCACGAATTTGTGATCTCAAATGAAATTATTAAGATATTATACTAAAGAAACCTATGATTGTCGATATTTTATTAATAAACTGTAAGAACGAATGTCTTTGACATAACGCTAAAGGTCAAATACTGCTACAGTTTTTTGCTAAAATAACGGCCATCTTAACTTTGTTTGATTTAATTTCAAGAAAATATGTTTTAAAAACATAATATCTCGAAATGGTTTCGTAATCAGCACCAATTTTGTAAAACTTTGCATACCGAATTCCAAGTTGTCATTAAGGAGAAAATGTAATATTCAAAACTATTTCATAGTGACTTAGCATTGTAAATATTCATTATCGTGTCACACTCAATCGCAGTTACCTAGATTATTTACGGTGACACATTTGTCTTTTGTTTGTTATTATCCGTAAACGCAAATGTACATAAGTATCGCGAATAAATGTATAAGTATTTCAACCAACAGCAACATCAACATTTGCCGTGTAGTGCCGGCTTAGAAAGTCACTACCCCTTTCTACCCACGGGTGTCGTAAGAGACGACTAAGGGTATGGGGCTTTTTAAGTGGTTTTTGGGCGGTGCGGTGAGAGACTCATCACCAACGATACTTTATTTCTACCATCTTCTCCCCTATCAACTTCCAAATGTGGCTGAGGAGTTTCTAACTCTGAAGCTCTGGCTACCTCTTTTTGGGATTTATAGCTGGGATTATATGTATGTGTGTATCTCAGGTTGAAAACATGTTGATTCTTGGTATCCTTCTAAGGTGGATAAATAATAAGATAATATTTATCAAAAACAAACCAATCAAATCAACAATGTAATTATAATATATAATTTCTAAGCACAACCTTTTGTAACAACATTATTAATGTAATCGGTGGTTAGGCATTATAATTACAAATAACAGTTAACTGTTATATATAAATATTGGATGAAAAATATTAGAAAGAAATAAAATTGTATGAAGAATATGTTGCAAGATTGATGAATTTAAAGGAAGCAGGAAAGATAGAGATTTTACACGATCGTAGAAAGTGGTGATCAATATTACCCAATTGCGTGAGTGAGTAAGCACATTAACACGTTAAAAGAAGGGAGTCAAATATGTATTTTCCCATTGCATGATGTGAATAACTAATTCATGTCAGCTTAGAATAGCAGTAACCTCGCGCATGTGTCGTTAGATGCGACTCATAGAATTGGTTTTTTAAAGTGATTGTTGGGTGATGTAGTTGGAGTCTTGGAGAGCCATAAATAACAACCCTTAATTTACTTTCTTTCTCCACTCGATACCAAAACTTAAACTTAGCTGAAGCATTCTCAATTCCTGAGCTCAGGCTACCTGTTCTTGGAGTTTATAGCCTTGAGTATCTATGATGTGAATACTTCTAAGTAAGAATCAAAATATTTTTAATTGAAAAAAATGCAACCAATGAACGTCACAAACAAGTGCATAGTTCGGCTGTGTCTATCTATCTAGTTACATATCAAAAACAATATAATGCTTCTTTTCCTTTGCCATTCACAACTTGGAAACAAGTCGAGCTTTTAACTTATTTCATTTACTTTAGCTCACATTTTATGAGGAAGGTAAGCAATAAAATATTAAGAAAAATATAACCGAGAATAAGCAAAGTGATATTAGTATTCAGTGATTAACATAGAAATTTGTAGTCAGTTTTATATCGTGAAATTTCTTATAAATCTATGAACGCTGGTTGTAATAAATGTCACGTTCCTCAATCGATAAAAACGTTTTATGCATCGAACACTATGAAAGAAAAACCTGGTATTTGCTAAATTCTCCATCTATAAACAATCTTAAGTTGCGTTTTCATCACTATAAATGTCACACGAAAAGTCATTGTACATAAACGGGCTACACAAACATTTTTATCAGCTAGCAAGTAGAAAATGGGCAATTGTCACTCATTTTATTTAGCGTTAATTCTTCTATCGTTCCGTGTATGTGTAACGAAATATCGTAACGGGTGATAGGTAGAAATGGCGATTAATTTGAAAGAAGATGCCAAACATTTGATATACAATAGACGTATGTACCATTGTTTTATTATGTGCTGCAAACACGTGCAGAATTTGAGGCCAACAATCCTCTCTAATATCTAAAACAACGTTTAATGTATCGATAACAATTTGATGTTAATAGCAGCTTATGTTAAATTCAATATTCTATTATGGCGAATTTTCCCACGCTTTCTAGTCTGAAGTTTCTTTAAGAGGATTCGAGAACTGGAAAGCGAGTTCATTTTGTGTTTATTTTTTGTACAAATATAAACTTCTTCAGAGGATTTTATTGATTTTGGTTTTATGTAAAAGTACTAGGTGAGCATAATGCTTTGCTATGCCAGATCGGAGCGAAATGGCGAGTATTCGTTGAGTACTCACTAGTGCTACCAAAGATTAGTATGGGATGAAGTGTGATTATACCTCCGTGGTAAGTCCGATCTGGAATTTTATTTTCTCAATATCTTGTCTCGGTCTCATTAGGCAAAATTTGTTCTTGATCGGTTCTATGGTTGGGAGCGAAATACAATGCAACCTCGAGGGTAGATGGAGCTATGCTCCAAAAAGTCATTTATGATAGATTTATTATTACTCTGCGCGATTCATTAAATTTATAAAAAAAATATGCAATGATGTGACATTTTTATACAGTTTTTTGGTATTAGCATCAAAGTTTTCACTACTGTCTCCCTTCAAACAAAATCATTGTCGGCCAAAGAAATAATTCTTTGGATGGGAATTGGGAAATATATACCATTATTGAGATAAACGCAAGATCCAAGTTAAAACATATTAAACCGTGGAATACGGCAGTTTTTCATAGCAAGGTCAAGGGCGCCCCCCAAGCGGAGGGAATGTGAAATTCGCCTAAGATCTCGAACATCGAGAACATGCGATACGCGGTCCAAATAACTGTAGCTATCAAATAATTTATCGCTTTGCGCAGTATCTCGTATGCAGAGTGTGCATTGCACTAGAGAAAACAGCGAATTTAGCAATAACATTTGAATTCACACGTTTCAGAACTTGCGCAACCCTGGTTTTTGATATGGCCAAAAGTAAAACAAAGTCTATGAGTGGTTTAATAGATGATTTAGCTCTAGCTCATAGATAATGTTTTTTGGTGAGGGTGATGTCTTGTCTAATTATAGAATCATTCAATTCAATCAAATATCAATCATAACCATCACAAGACAAATATAATTTAAAAAAGAATTTAGAAAATAACAGCTAAATATTTCTTCTGACAAATTAATCAGGATTTATGACATCATCACACTGCAAAATCCCATAGGGTTTGTTTACGTCACTGACATAACTAAGCGCAGAAGAAAATCGATGAGATTCCCAAACGAAGATTCCTCGCCTTGACCATCCTTGGCCTTAGAGTTTACATAACATACCCGGGCGGGGCGCGAGGGGAGGAATGACGTCATTGCAGCTCAATGGCACCCACTCCCCTCACCAGGGCGTTCGGCTCCACCGCCCCCAGCGACCTTCACAACCCACAAGTTTTGGGAATCGCATGACCGATGACATAAACCTTCAACACGAATACAAGTCCTCTAGAATATTTGAAACGCACAAATAATAGTTTTTATGCCGTTTTGGCACGTATTGTTATTTCAAAGAATAGCGGTTCTTAAGTAAGTGACTAACCAATAAAGTTGTGATAGAGAACCAGTAACAATTCACGGCCTAACATATAACAAAAAGTTGGCGTTAACGTAGAGCGATAAAAGGGACTTGTAAATTGAAAACAAAACAGTTCTATTTTACAATAAATGCATTTGTAAATAGTTTTTCTAATCTGTGCTTGGTCATCTGATCATCATCGTAAAACATAGATATACTTACGCCCCATTTCTGAATTGATTATTCCAGCTGAGAACAACCTAAGTATCGTTCTGTCGCATTGAAATCTTAACAACTGAATGAAACAAAACGATACTTAAGTCGTTCTCAGCTTGAATGCTCAATTCAGAAATCGGGCGTTAGTAGCTTAGGGACTATTAGCATTTTATCACCATAGCTGAATTTCAGTCTCAGTTTTTCTCTGTACAAAAAAAGCTATTATGGTAACGACGCCTAGATATACGGAATGATACAGTCGTGGTTTATGTAGTATGCACATATTTCACTGTAAACACCTTTTACAGCGCTATTTTTATTGCACTTACAATATTACGTAATGGAACGAAGATAACAACGAGCCGACCTTCAAAACGGGCCGGGCTACTACAGCAGCACTGCCGAAGCATTTACATTTAAAATGATTAACACGACATTAAAATTGTTCTCTAATAATAAATAATAATGCACCTTCATCATTTAACAGTTTTGTTGGCTCAGGAGACCTGTCTACTTCGGTCCAGCTGTTCAGTCATGTTGTCTCCAATGGAGCAATCAAAAATCCAAATGATTCTTATGTGATAGCAAGTAAGCAATTATAATAATAATAAGGGTAGAGTAATAAGTGTATTAGGGCATTATAAGTGATTTTTGGGCGATGCGGTTGGAGACCCATCGCCAAAAACCTTCGTTTTACAATCTTATCCCCACACAACTTCCGAAAGTGGCTGAGGAATTCATATTCCAATGCTCTGGCTAACTTTTTTAGGGACTGCTGTGCTGTGAGTATATAAATATATGTATGTAGAGTATCTATATATATATATAAAAGGCAAAACTGACAGATTGACGAATCAACGCACAGCCGAAACTTCTGTACCTAGAAACTTGAAATTTTGACCAGGGGTGTGTTTTATTAAGTAAGTGAGCATTAAGAAGAGAATTTCAGAAATTCTAACAAAAAGAGGATGAAAGGGGTGTGAAGTTTAAATGTATCTTTTTTAATTGATAACTTAGAGATTTGAAAATCTTAAATAGGTTTCCGGACCCATTTTTTTATAATTTATGTAGGGGATAAAAACATCTTTTCCTCTAAAAGGTTAAATAGGTTATATGAAAATTTACTCATTTCTGTACCACGAAACTTGAAATTTGCTATTGGTGTTCCTCACAGAAATTTCAGAAATTCATCTACTAAAGGGGTTTAAGTTTATATATGTATTTTTCCTCAATTCTCCACTTAGCAGTATGAACATTTTTGTGTTTGTTTTTTATTACAATTAAAAATAAACTTTGTAGGTAAGAGGGCAGAAAAATCCCTAAAGGGGTAAAATGAGGATATAATTTTAAGATAATTAGATGTTTGGTACTCAACTACGCCTGAACTTCAGAAACTAGGTCTTATGAAACGCAGACGAAGTTGCGCGGGTCAACTAGTTAGAATTAATTAAAAATGCGAAATGGAACCAAAAATGTATATCATCAGCGATGAAAGTTAGGCCACGGTTTACGCAAAATTGTGTTTAGTTCGTATTTTTGCCTTCCTCAAGATGAGCTACGGCGAGAGTATATATATATACGTAGTAAATTAACAGTTCGGATTAATAACGGTTTATCTGAAAAGGATTTTAATTGAAGAGGTATCTAAAATTTCTTTCGCATAACTACATTGTCTGATAAAACTCAGGATTTTTAGTAAGTGAAACAAACATACTCCTAAATTCTGATAACAGTATGGGTGCATGAGTGAACAACAACACATATAACATATGCTCCCTCGGCGACTGTGTCAATTCAAAACGGGTTTTTTTAGTCACCCTCAGGGGATGAATAGTGTTCTAATGTTAGATATCGATCCGCTTGTGACCAGTGGCAGAGCAAGCAGCCGTACACTGTATAGCAAGCACGAGCGCTATTTTATCGACACGATAACGGTTAGAATGAGATGGCAGTATACGATACTAAGTAAGTGCGTAAGAGATGGCTGCTTTATCCCACGCGATAACTAGTTTAAACACGGCTCGTGCTTGCCCTGCGGATAGGGTTGGTTTATTTAATAGTAAACATAACATAAACATAAACGTTCACGCCGGATATCCCCGAAGGTATGAAAACCATCTACATCAAACATCAATGTTAATTGATATATTGGATACATTAATAACGTAATCCATTACATATTACTGTGATAGAGTCCCGTGTTGTTGTCAAAATCAAAATAATGTGGATCTATTTTATATGATGAAAAAATATAAAATAAATTTCATCAGTTAGGTTCATGACATTTAAGGCATTTAACTTTTTGTTGTAACAACCTTAGTGGCTTCAGTGATAAGAGCCTGGCCTCGAACTTACGAAGTCCGGGTTCGAATCTCGTATCAGTCATACAGCCTCCGAGTGATTTTTCAAGACATGTGTATATGAATTTATAAGATTTGATAATGGTCGAGAGAAAACGTCCTGGCGAAAGTATTTTGAAAGAAAGAAAGAAAGAAATAATGATTATTTGGTAATTAACACAAGACAATGACAAATATATATATAACATATATATGTATATATATATATATACAAAAAAAAACTTTCATTACCTCTACAGGGTATTCTGTTAAGAGACAATTCAACAATTACGTGGGTACATACAATGTCTAGCTGAAAATTGAATAATGTTGATTCTATTAACTAACTAGTGGATCGGCCCAGCTTCGCACGGGTAGCGATGTTTTTTTAAATATCTGAGGTTTCTTTCTTCAGTCACTGCTCAAGCATTGTGAAATTTAGCGTAATGTTTTCAATTTATTAAATTTATATAGCACTCCCTGAACAGTGTAGTTTGGTGATTTTGAATGCGCTTTTATGAACGGTTCAGTATTTCCGTTTATTAGAAAATTTTGGAATAAAAAGCTATGAAGTATTTATAACAATCTAAAAAATAAATCATTACGTGATGTAGAATGCAATTACTGGCGCCATCTAGTATATAATATGTAAATTATTAACGATTTGGTTTTGGTCACGGGCGCGATGGCCTATTTCATGTATAATTTCGGTGTTTCTCTACCGATTTCTATGATTCTTTTTTTATTGAATAGGTTATAATGTTACCTTTTTTAAATTAGGGTTGAATGAGAGTATTATAAACGTAAGAGTAAACAAATATAATCAGAATACTTCGAACTGCTAAGCTATCAGGAGTTACACGTGTTATTGTGAGTCAACCATAAAAGATAGACATATACTGTTGAGGGAAACTTTTTAGACAATTTTATGAAGAATATTTTCGTCATACATGATTTCTATGTAAGCTTAACCATTAAGGCTGAACACGCGACGGAAGCTTAAAAAATGGAGTAATTTCTCCCGTTTTCCCAAAATTTCCCAAAATTCCGCTTTACTACTCTGCTGGAAAGTATACAAAAACCTGCCCAGGAGTTTGAAGAATAATTGTGCCAAGTTTCGTTAAAATCCGTCGAGTAGTTTTTGTTTCCATAAGGAACATACAAACCGACAGACAGACAGACAGACAGACAGACAGACAGACAGACAGACAGACAGACAGACAGACAGACAGACAAAAATTTTACTGATTGCATTTTTGGCATCAGTATCGATCACTAATCACCTCCTGATAGTTTTTTTGAAAATATATTTAATGTACAGAATTGACCTCTCTACAGATTTATTATAAGTATAGATTGTTATTTTTGCTAAGGCTTGGATTAAAAAAATTTTTTGGGTGATACTGTATCTGACCCATCACCAAAAACAATTATTTAACTCATACTTCGCCGGTTTTGCTGCGCCTATGAAAACGTGAATAAAAATAAATTGTATTAGTCAGTGCAAAACAAACCATTTCATTTAAATTAAACGCATTTTCGAAACAAATAATAACGTAACTGCTTATTCAGAAACAAAACACGGCATGTAACAAATTATAGAATTATCTTTAAATTACCGAGTTCATTAAAAAGTGTTGTGGTTACAATGTATTTTTCGAATAAAAACTATTGGATATTAATCATTTTATTGAACTTTTATTATTTTTTATTCCTTTGTTACACGTGGCTGTGACATTATGTGTTTGATTCCAGTTCCAAATTCAATTTAACTATTTATCAATATACATACCAATCTTTTATATTAAGGTTATCTTTTTATATTTAATTCTTACTCTTAATATCAAATGTCAGTCCTTTTATAGGGACTATAGGGTGGTAATATACGTAACCCTATATATAGTATACTAGCTTTTTGCCCGCGACTTCGTCCGCGTGGACTTCATTTTTTGTATCCGGTTTACATTCAAAATACCGAAACACTATCTCAACTTCTGTTTTTTATATTTAAATTCCCGCGGGCGTTGTAAAGGATATAAAGGACATTGAGGCTTTTCAAGTGATTGTTGGGCGATGCAGTTGCTGACCCATCACTTTATTACCTTTATTTAACTACCTTTTCCCTAGTCTATTTCCAAAACTGGATGAAGTATTACTTTCTCTGAAGCAGTGGCTACCCTTTTATGGAATTTATGGACGTTAATACATACTCATGCATGAATAATTGATAGATGATTTTCATAAATTCAATCGCACCAAGTTTTATGTTTCTGATACAAAAATGACAAAATCTCTATATTAACTTTCATTTGCTCTATCAACCTCTTAGGGGTTGAGTTCCAAAAAACCCTTTTTAATTTTTCATAAGAATCATGAACCAAACCATTTTGTACCAAGTTTCTATGTTCAAAATGAGAATATATTAGTGAGTACAAATACAAATTCGAATAGTAGTTAAGCAATCCGGTGCTGCCGCCACTGACCGCTGGTGATAGCGGGAGAGCTTGCAGCGATTGGGGAGCGTTCAAGTATTACGTAACGCAATTTTTTCTCGTAAAACGTTACGATGCGTTACACGGGCGGGAGGGGGTCCTTCTTACAACACGTTACGTAACATTATTTCTTTTTTTATATAAGAAAATAGGGAAATAAAACTCAAATTTACAAAAAAATAAACAAAATACGCAGGTGTTGCGAATTAAAAATCTCTTGTTTTATTATAAGGCAATTAAAACTATACGAAGGATAAAAACTATAACAACTTTTTGCGACTTCAGGGTAAAAATGATGACTTGAGTGTTACGTAACCTTTAGAGAGGGGGGTGGGGGGGTACAGAAAAACGTTACGGAGCGTTACAGTGGGGGGAGGGGGGGTCAAAAATCTTCAAAAATTGCGTTACGTAATACTTGAACGCTCCTGCTCGGGAAGATGGGGATGGTTAGTGGTGGATCTCCATACAAAATAATCAAGGAAGTGAAGGGATAGTGCTTGCTATTATAATATATAGATTGCTATTCAAAGCTAACAAAACAAAAAAAAAATACAAAATGCTTGAATCACCTGAGATACGAATCCGGAACGATTGATTCATAATAGTTCTAGTTAAATATGCGGCGGCGGCAAATTTACTTTCCGCCCATACCTTCGGCCGCGTGGAATTCGGTTATATTGCGGTATAAAGTATAAAACTTCTCATTTCCACAGAAAATTCTAAGAAGAGCGATGTCAAAAGTAAAAAAAAAGTCAAAAAGTTTATTCTTCAAAATTAAGTTAAAAACTAACATTTTGTAACTACACTAACATGTATCGCTGGATATGCTCAGTTGTTAAACCAAAACTGAATGGTGCACTATATTAAATGTTTTCCCTTGTGGAGCTAAAACATGCAGATTATGGACACTGAAAAACAATACTTTTCTAAGTGTACTCCAGCAACCCTTAGAGTTTGGCCTTGTGCTCTATTAATGGTCATTGCAAATGAAACCCTTATAGGAAATTTAAGTCTTTTAAATTGAAATGGGAGGTCTTTTGGAATAATCGAAATCCGAGGTATGAGTACACTTTCACCCTTGGCTGCGCCAGTTAAAATAGTGGCTGTAATAATGTTCCGCCCAAGCTGAGTGACACGCAGCCTGGTACCATTACACAGTCTAGGGGCATCGAGATTGCGCATGAGCATCACCGGAACACATACTTTTAGTTTTATTTTATTAGAAGGCACCCCACAAAGATCCAAAGAATTTAAGAACTCCACAGGACATGACGTACTATGTTCTGTTTCTATCACTGTGTCTACAGACAAATATTCAGTATTTTCTCCCATAACTTCATCATTCAAAATATTTTCATTTATTTTAGTGACCGTTTCATTTTTTGGTGCTAATATTGCGCGTTCGCACAGCACCTAGAAAAAAGCACTAAACTAACTGTTATATAACTACTGCCTAAAACCTAAAATCTATAACAAACACAGTTCAATCTAAAATATTAGGAACAAAAAAATATACCATACTAAACTATAAAAATCTATACGACGAACAAAGTGCACTTACTATTATTCAACCTACTGCGAAAAACCTAAAATCTATAAAATGCATATTACAATATAAACATTATACAATGGTGTATTACCTAAAAAACACACACAATACCAGTAACTAAGTACATTAAGTAAAGTAAGTGACTCGAAACCATAGAGTAAAGTAATACACTGGATATAGAGAGCCAACTTGCTGGATTTTAATGTCACCTAGTCTATAATGCAAACTTATCGCCATCTCGAGGCATTCCACCCGAACTTCTGCTACAATTTAATCACCTATATATATATCTATAAGTATATTGCGCCTTAATTTCGATGTACTGTCTGTCTGTATGGCTAAGAATATATAATATTATCAAAAAAAAACAAAACATGTCCAAGGAGTAGACACGATTCTATGCCGTTTTTAGGGTTCCGTAGCCAAATGGCAAAAACGGGACCCTTATAGATTCGTCATGTCTGTCTGTCTGTCCGTCCGTCCGTCCGTCCGTATGTCACAGCCAGTTTATTCCGAAACTATAAGAACTACATTATTGAAAATTGGTGCGTAGATGTATTCTGTAAACCGCATTAAGATTTTAAAATAAAATCTGAAAAAAAAACTAAAATTTTTAGGGTTCCCCATACATAGAACTGAAACTCAAATTTTTTTTTTCATCAAACCTATACGTGTGGGGTATCTATCAAAAGGTATTTGAAAATGATGTTGAGGTTTCTTATATCATTTTTTTCAAAACTGAATAGTTTGCGCGAGAGACTTTTCCAAAGTGGTAAAATGTGTGTCCCCCCCCCCCGTAACTTCTAAAATATGGGCATGATAAAACTGAAAATATATATATGATGTGTATTACTATACAAACTACTAACGAAAATTGGTTTGAATGAGATCTAGCCAGTAGTTCTATTTTTAAACGTCATAAATCAAATTACTTACCTGATTTATTAATTTCACTGAAATATATAACAATAATTTTACTATCACAGGCCTTACGCATAAAACGTGAACCATTGTTTTCTTATAGTAACGGAGCCCGAGACCTTTCCAACGAATGCAAACCCGTGGAAATCGGTTCGTGCGTCAGGAAGGAAAACCCGACTTATATTTATATAGTAGATAACACGTCAATCAAACTTACAACGAACTACAAAAACTTGTATATTACTAAGTTACCTACCTGCTGCTAGTGCTGCTACGGAACCCTTCATTAGCGAGTCCATCTCGCTCTTGGCCGCTTTTTCGTAATTTTCCTTATGACAATATTTCGTAAAATTTTACGTTTATATACTCTAATAAAGAAGAAATCATACCGCGATGTAGGAATTACCAACAGTGCCATCTATTGATGAATAAGCAAATTACGGCGCGCTTTTTTAATAAGTTCAGGTGGAACTGCAATAGAGGCGCTGTTAAAAATCACAAAGTGAGGATGTAAGGAAGTTTCCAGCCCCTGCTCGAAACGAAAAGTGCAAGTAAAGTAACGATGATCTATTACATGGACATATAACAAAATATGTCAAATCTTCATACTTTTCAGTCATTTGTATAAAAGATAATTTTTATACTCTAATAAAGAAGAAATCATACCGCGATGTAGAAAGTTCAGACAGCGCCATCTATTGGTTAACATGCAAACAACGCCGCGCGTTTTTATAAGGATTCAGCTGAAAGGTTGAAGATTGCGCTGCTAAAATCCACAAAGTGAGGATGTCGGAAAGTTTCCGGCCGCTGGTTAAAGCGTAATATATCAACGTGTAATGTAAGGTTATGCGGTCGGGTGAGGAATGATGTTATTCGTGAAACGTGTGGTGTAAAAGATGATATTGTAAGAAAGATAGAAAAAGGAATGTTGAGATGGTTTGGGCACATAGAGAGGATGGATGACAGTAAATTAGTGAAAGAGATATATAGAGCCAATGTGGAAGGTAATGTTAGTAGAGGACGACCTCGGAGGACACATTTGGATCAAATAGAAAATGTGCTCAAAAAGGCAGGTGTCCGCAGTATGAAGAATAAAAGAGCATGTATGAAAAGATTGATGGATGTAAACGAAGCCAGAGAGGTGTGCCAGGATCGTACAAAGTGGCGATCGATAGTCTCCTACCCCAATGGGAACTAACGGCGTGAGAATATGTATGTATGTATGTATATCAACCCACTTCTTATGTATCTTAAAAATACATCGTTACCACGTTTTAAAAAATACCCAGCGCCATCTCTTGCATTCCTCGAGAACTAAATATTACCTTGTTACGACACACAGCGCAAGCAAACAATATTTTTGTTATCCCTCGGGAATATCATTTTTCCGGGATAAAAGTGCTCTATAATTTAATCTGGACTTCTAACTATATGTCTGCAAAATTTCAAAGCAATCGGTTAAGTAGTTGCGGCGTGAAAGCGCCACAAATAAACAAACAAACTCACTTTCCCATTTATAATATTAGTATGGATGTAACTGTATCTGTAGTCTATGTATAGTCAGGTCACCTGACTCAGGTGTGGGCGGCGGCAAGAACCGACTAAAGGTTAAATTAACATTAGAGCTAATGGAACTCAGCTATCACCAAGCGCCCCTTGATGGGTAATACATAACATAACATAAACGTTTACGCCGAATATCCCCGAATGGGTTGGCGAACTACTAATACTTCTGAAAATCACGTGACTTTGTCACCTGGTGTTCCGAGTACCCACGTTTTGCATGGACAGTGTACTCACGGCCTATCACCGTTTTTTACGAATACACTGTCACATGAATGAGAACAACTCAGCCATGTGGGTTTCCTCACGATAATTTCCCTCGCCGTTAACGACCATGATAATTTAACCATACATACCTATATCTTTAGAAAAGACAAAAGTGGTGTAGGCCCGACCCGGTGGGGTAATACAATACCACGTTTCTTATGATATTAAGTGTTATAAGTATTACTTTGAGAAACTCTATTAACTCTCAATTGGTTTAGCTACGTTTTATTTGTGCGACTTTCTTCAAAGTGAGTAACAAGAAGGAATAACTAGGATTTATTGGCTGTTTTATTAAAATATGACCATATTTTCCGCTTTTCTTCAAACAAAACCTAAGATTTTTTAACATAAAATGCAGGTTTAAATATCATACATGTTATTCTCATACTCATAATATTTTATAAGACCATTCAAAGTGTTTAAACGATGATGAGCAAAAACACTTAAATATAAAAAAATATAAGAACGGCGAAATCCAGACGACCAAACAAAGTAGCACATCGAAGTATGTAAATACAATATAGAGTACGAACAAATGAGTAATTTTCTCAAGGAAATCATTCGAGATTGCGGAAATACCCACAATTTAACAGTGAGATGTCGGCTGCCACATATTTATAGATTCAAACATATTACTTTGAACTTGCGAGAAGAATAATTGGGAGGAATTTCCTACTCAATTTGAACTTATGCGGAAGGAAGGAATATCAAGGTGTTTATATACTGGATACAAATACTCCTGGCAGACAGTGCAACACATCAAGTTTACATTATTATTTTATAGAGATGCGCTACAATAATGCGAGTGCAATCACATACGTATGCAAACAAAGAGCATGTCTATGACTTTGTGACGTCCGTCACCCTTAATCAGAATAAGTGCATTCGCACATTTTATTGCTTCGTCAGCCACAATTCTTTGTGTCGAGTATAGCATACTTATGCTTATTTCCATTCAAATTTGAATAAAAGGATTATGTTATTGTAGTCTTATGCGTATGCGAAATGAAGCGTAATTCCTAAAAGGGGCTCCCAGAAAAGAATAAAATAGGAATTAACATATCATTGGCAGTTTTATGACAAATGACAACTCCATCGTCACCAATCACTCGAAAAGCCTCATCATCATCATCGGTTACCTCGTAAGATAGCTAGGAGAATAAATGTGATATTTTATAGTAAACTAAAACTAAGCGGTCTTATACACTACGTATCTCCGGGATAATATGACTTAATCACAAAGTAACCTTTCAACGTATAGCTGTGTAGTGTCGGCTTAGAATTGCACTATTCACGGGTGTTCGTAAAAGGCTACTAAGGGTATTGGGGCTTTTGAAGTTATTTTTGGGTGATGTGGTTGGAGTCCCATCACCAAAAACATTTGCTTTACGACTCATACTTGGGCCGTTTTGTTGCGCCTATGAAAACGTGAATAAAAATAAATTGTATTAGTCAGTGCAAACAAACCATTTCATTTAAATTAAACGCAGTTCCAAAACAAATAATAACTTAACTACTCATTCAGAAACCAAACACGTCATGTAACAAATTATAGAATTTTCTTTAAATTACCGAGTTCACTAAGAAGTGATTACCAAGTTTTACCAAGTAGATTTACCAAGAACCTTTATTTTACAATCTTTTCGTCACTGAAGTACCAAAAGTGGCTTAGGATTTTAGTAAAGTATATGTATGTATGTTCAACGTTTTTAAGATACCCAGAAAAACTGGTCTAATTAATTGCATTGATACAATACAATAATAATGTAGCGGCTGAAGCGAACAATAAAACACGCGAGACTTTTCAACACTGCGATTGGAACAGATATGATAACTAGTATCACGCCATTTCACGAAAACCTTGAATACTACGGAAGCCACGCCCAAAATGCAGATTCACTTTATTGTTTGTGTTCAGATGTAACACGGTCGTATTTAGATCAGCCATGCTCCTAATAGTTTGTTAATTTACCAACAGCGTTAGTATTCGGTATTATTAACACAAATTTATACATATACTCACGGCCGTAAATCCTAAAAAGGGGTCTGGCTACCTTTTTAGTATTTTCGGCCGTGAGTATGTGTATGAGCTAGAAACTCTTCAGCCACATTTGGAATTTGATAGGGGAGAAGATGATAGGAATAAAGTACCGTTGGTGATGGGTCCCCTACTGCGTCGCCCAAAAAGATCTTAAAAAAAGCCCCAAAAAAAGACCCTTTGTCGCCCTTTACGACAACTGTAGGTAGAAAGAAGTAGTGATATTCTAAGCCGACACTACACGGCTACACACAAATTCATTACACGCCAATTATTAGGGTGATGGTTCAAGAAAAGATATGAAAGCAATCAATGGTGAGGCTTTAACCCCGTGTCTAGTGGCAGGACTTTGAACTATAACATGTGATTTGTGAACTATGGTCCAATATAAAAGATAGGAGTTACTACCCGCAGTCAGACCTAGACTTTGCATTCAAACTATAATATGCGCTATCAACTATTATAGATAGTGTGCTATTAAGCACTACTCGTCAGAACTAGACATATTAATCTACACATTCAAACAAACAAAACTTTGATACTAGTCTCAATAGAGATATAGCACATACAAAAGACAGTCAGTTATAGTAGAGGTAGGCAAGATTCCAAATCCAGTTTGTATTTAAAGATTTATTATGAACCACACATAAGTATCGATTATCGTATTAAAATATATGTATCAAAACCTGCCTAACTTGTCATCAAAACATTACCTACTCTTACGTGACTTATATAATAAAATGTATAAACTACCAAAATAATGATAAATAAAGGTCACAACCTACAATACATACGGTCAGTTGTTTGTATGTATGATAATAATCGCAAGCGTCACATCCGAGGTACCTAGTTGTCTGCACCGAGCCAGTCAGCCTGCCGCCAAGTAAGGTGACATCACCAACGCTCACATCAAATACAATAGAACAAAAACATACTGAGGTAAACCACATGACAATAACATAAACGTATAATTATAAAGTTATACAATAAGTTATATTCCACGTCATGGCGTCTCGTTAACCTGTTTTTCTAAGTCTTAAATATAAAAGGCAGGCGTCCGAAGTATGAATAATAAATGAGATTATGAATGAATGATAAATGATTGATGAGATTTAAACTAAGCTAGAGAGGTTTGCCAGGATCGTACAATGTTAAAATATATAACAATATGTATGTTAAATATCGCACTCTCAGAAAGGGGCTCAAGTCAATAATAGTGATATTGAGAAGCAACCATAGAGAGGCATAAAAAAGTATGTTCTAAAACAAAGGCACGTATTGTTATAGGGACAGAAAATTCGCTATACTGTTTTTTTAACAATAAGTGCCTTTGTTTTACTTTTCATCGGATAGAACATACTTTTTTTACTTTTTTATGTCTCTCTATGATTGTAACTCAATATCGCTATTTTTGACTTGAGCCTCTTTCGTTCTAAGAGTGCGATATTTTGCAGCTCTAATCCCAAGAACATTTCCAGCACTTCGTCATCAGCAATACCTTTGCTACTTTTGGAGGAAGAAGGGAAATGATAATAAGATAATAAGAGCTTATTCCATTTGTCTGAATGAAGACGTCTGAAAGCCACAGAATCTGAATTCAGACTAGTGGAATAACGTTCGAACTGAAATTTGTGTAGTGGAATAACAAGCGTCTGCGGCAGTAACTTCGAAGGACGTCTGAATTCAGCAACGACAAAGTGTAATGGAATAAGCTCTTAAGACATCGTTGGTCTCCAATCGATTCGCCTTACAATGACTTAAAAAACCTATACTTTAGTCGCCTTGTATGCCACTCACGTAAATATTTGAGATAGTACTATGCTAATGATGATATTCAAATCCTATGGCTAACCCTTTTTCGAGGTGTATAGTCGAGCAAGAGTATAAAGTTTGTCTATTAAAAGAATTTAAATCTCATATTACATACATACATATACTCACGCCGTTAGTTCCCAGTGGATTAGGCAGAAACTATCGATGACCACTTTGTGCAATCCTAGCAAACCTTTCTAGCTACGTTTACATCCATCAATCTTTTCATACATGCTCTTTTATTCTTTACACTTCGGACACCAGCAGGGCAAGCACGAGCCGTGTTTAAACTAGTTATCGCGTGGGATAAAGCAGCCATCTCTTACGCACTTACTTAGTATACTGCCATCTCATTCTAACCGTTATCGAGTCGATAAAATAGCGCTCGTGCTTGCCCTGCTGGCTTCTTTACCACATTCTCTATTTATTGTAAATGTCTTCTCCAGTCGTATTACAATCTCATATTCTCTTCGCATAAAGAACCCTAAAGATAAACCGACAATAGTTCACAGCAGTTTTGATTTCATAGATAGTATACATTTTATCGCATCGCACGCAATACATATTAACATGGCGTGATCAATGAGTCACCAACAAACATTTCACTAAACACAACTACGCTTTACTAGACCTACTCGTGGTTCAAGTCATCGACCCAGCAATTTAAATTGGTTTAACTAAAGATAAATAACAACCAAGGGCGATTGGAAATAGCATTGAGAATGTTGAAAAAACAAATGATATGGTGTGAACCGGTTAATTTAACTATTGAGTTGTGGACCCTGTTTCAAATTTCTGGCTTGGCTATAATTTTTTGTCAATAAACAAACTTAGACCTACAAGGCTAGCACGAGCGACCTTTAACTATCTCTTTCGCACTTACATAGAATCGTAAACTTTTATCTCATTATAACCGACAGATTAACGATAAAATAACGCTTGTACTAGGCCTCCTGTCGTTCACGCCTTATATCCATGAAGGATTGGTAGAGATCAAGTTTGAGTTCGAGTTATTCGGATATGACTTAATAAATCTCACTCGTTTAAGCTCATTACCACTGAGCTTTCAAGGATATCAAAACATTTCTATGTATAATTTGAAATGAGATTGTTTTTTTTATTTTATTTTATTTAGAAGACTAAAAGTTACATAATAACAAACAGGCACAATGATAGTTTTTTTTAATTAACTATTTTAACTAGCTTCACCTATATGTATGTATGTATGCTTAGCGATAAGACCGCCAATTGTACCTCACTGTAAACTGTTTGACCATATTATTATTTTTGTAAATTTGTGTTTGATGTGCAATAAAGAGTTATTCTAAAGAAAGAGAAAGAGAAAGAGAAAGAGAGACATTTATTCGCTGCACAGATGAGCAAGAGACATACAGTTAAACATAAAAATAAAAAATAAAAGCTTTGACAAAAACAACATTGGAAAAAAAAAAAAAACATGAAAAAAGATAGAAGAAGACAAAGATAGAAAATAAAAAACTTTTTTTTTTTTAAATAACAACATAAGTTTACCATTTACATACAAAGGTCTCTGCACAGCGAAACGGTGCTGACTCAGCATAACGTTGTGAGCTCTGAGAACTCACAACACTGATTTTCAGTCAGCACCGACACAAGTGAAATTGCGAGCATTACACTAACCGCAACAGAGTAGTGGACACACATACAATATGTTTAAATATATTAAATTTTAATAAGTATATTTAACAACGCTATATAATAAATAAACAAAAATTAATAATATAATAATTACAGTGTACAAACATACAGCAGATATAGAAGACGAATATATTACCATCGCAATATTCAATAGTACATAAAAAGTAAATATAACATACTAGCGACCCGCCCCGGCTTCGCACGGGTGCAATGCAAAATATACCTACTACAGAATGTCCTTATACACAACGTTCACAGCTTTTTTGTCATTAGCCAATACAAACATGTTTTGCTTAGACTATTTATAGGCACGCGCCGCCCCCTGGCGCAAACAACTACGACCCTGCATTTTAAATTTGTAATATCTTCGGTAATATTCACTTAAATTACATGCTGTAAAAAGCATATTGATCTATAATAAATGCACAATTTATTTAAGGTACTTCATTGGATAAGGATTAATGCTGTATTGTTTAAAATCACTTCGTAAATAACCATTTTTTAGTAAAGAATAAAAATGGTTATGCTGGGTTATCCCTAAGAGATAGACATATACCATCGCGGACTTTTTTGTTGAACTTTTTAGAGTGAACAATACTGTAGTACATTATTTTGGTCTATCTCGTAGGGCTCAGCCAGCGTTTGCAATATAAGCGCAAAAAAACGTGCTTATTTACGACATCACATTAGAAACCTTTAAATTTATCAGTGTTTCTCTACTATATTATGCATTTATTATACATACAAACCTTCCTTAAGAATCACTCTATCTATTAAAAAAAACCGCATCAAAATCCGTTGCGTAGTTTTAAAGATCTAAGCATACATACGGACATACAGCGAAAGCGACTTTGTTTTATACTATGTATTGAAGTTACATATATACGAGGGCTGCTATTTATGTATCCGGAATAAAAAAAAGAAACAAACATATATCAATTAATATGGTTTTATTGCTTCTCAAAATATTCGCCGCTCAGATCTATACACTTTTGCATGCGTTGAAACCAATTTTCATAGCACTTTTTCCACTCAGACTGAGGTATCTCCAAAACGTGCATTTTGAACGCATCGACTGCCTCTTCGCGGCTCGAAAAACGTTGACCACGTAATTTTTTCTTCACATTTGGAAATAAATAAAAATCATTGGGTGCCAAATCAGGGCTGTACGGCGGATGACCTGTCAATTCGATCTTTTGAGCTTCTAAAAACTGAGTTGTGACGGCCGACCTGTGACAGCTAGCATTGTCGTGATGCAGAATGATTCTACGTTGTCGGTTAGTCTTTCTTATTTGTTCAAAGACTTCCGGCAAACAAATGGTCGTATACCACTCCGAATTAACAGTTTTACGATTCTCTAAAGGCACTGTAGCTACATGGCCATTTATACCAAAAAAACAAGCGACCATTTGCTTCAATGTGCTTTTTGCACGAATAACTTTTGTTGGGTTCGGCTCATCTTGGAACACCCACACCGTGGACTGCTGCTTAGTTTCGGGGTCGTAAGCGTAGATCCAAGATTTGTCACCTGTGTAGATATTATAAACAGCTTTTGACGCACCACGGTTGTATTTTTTTAACATTTCTTTGCACCAATCGACACGAGCCTGTTTTTGATCAATACTCAAGTTGTGCGGAATCCAACGGGAGCAAATTTTTTTTACAGCTAAATGTTCATGAAGTATCTTATGTATGCTCGTCATACTAATGCCCAGAGATGCCTCTATCTCACGATATGTAACATGACGATCTTGAGTTATTAGTTCCCGGACAGCATCGATGTTTTGAGGTACAACGACCGTTTTAGGGCGACCTTCTTTAATTTCATCAGTAAGCTTAGATCGTCCACGATTAAACTCGCTAAACCAGTGATACACAGTGGTCTTTGAGGGTGCTTCATCCCCAAAAGTCGAAGTAAGCTGATCGATGCACTGTTTTTGAGTTAGACCACGCCGAAAATCGTAAAAAATCATGGCACGAAAATGTTCACGAGTTAAATCCATGGTGGTGAAGACACGCAATTTTCAAAATGACGCTACGATGTGAAAACAATTGACAGTCACATAAAAATAAATGTATTATAAAGCTAAAGAGTTCTATTTTTAAATGATGTAATTACTTTTTAAATTATTGTTCTGTAAGTGGCCAGTTCCGGATACATAAATAGCAGCCCTCGTATTCACATACACATCTATACATATATGTTCACATACATATACAATATTATATTTATAATATAGAGATATGATATATGGTAAAGATAAAATGGGATAAAGGAGCACAATCATAAATGGGAGTCTGCAGGTAGGACATTGCGGGATGGGTTTTGCTGTGCCAGCAAGTAATCTCTAAGCTTACGCCTAAAAGTTTCCCTACTGGTCACAGCACGTATAGGTGGTGGAATATCATTCCAGCACTTGGACGCTGCAAATCTAAAGCTACCCCGAAACGCCGCTGACCGATGCGTCGGCAAGATCGCTCTAACTTTATACTGATAGCCACTTTTTGACCATTGCAGTTTTCTATACAAATAAGTGGGCGATTCCAGCCTAACTACACCGAACAGCAGAGTGGAAAGGTGTAATCGTCTACGGCCCTGCATATTCAATAGCTTTGCATCGTCCAAATACGGGGTGATATGGGAACGAGGAGGGATGCGAAAACAAAAACGTGCGCATGCGTTTTGCACACGCTGTATCAGCCTTTGTGTACGACCAAGAATGCAGCTGCCATAAACCACATCACAGTAGTTTAATCTCGATAATACCAGCGACTCACAGAGGTGAACACGCAAATCCACACTCAGGTAGTCGCGTATATTATAAAGAACCTTAAGGCGATAGAAGCAGTTACTAACTACAGACAAAATATGATTTTCAAACCGAAGTTCTCCATCCATTAGTATACCGAGATTACGTGCTTCTATCACCCTTTCCAGTGGTTGATTTCTAACAGCTACATTGCAGGACGCCAAGGCAGCCACCGTATTATGGATTTGTGTTTTTGTTCCGAGTATCATATACTTGGACTTTGCCGGGTTTAAAACCAAACAGTTTCGCTCGGACCAAGCAACAATACGATCTAGATCAGAATTCAGTTTACTGACAGTTTCTGCCGTTTTTTTAGGATCTCCAGAAATGTACAATTGCACGTCGTCGGCATATATGTGTAGATTGCATTCCTTAACGATGTCAACGAGATCCGCAGTATACAATTATTCTATTCTATTCTATCGCCCGATTTCTGAATTGAGTATTCAAGCTAAGAACGACTTAAGTATTGTTTTGTCTCATTCAGTTGTTAAGATTTCAATGCAACAGAACTATACTTAAGTTGTTCTCAGCTGGAATACTCAATTCAGAAATCGGGCGTAAGTATGTAACCGACTCCAATGGACTTGATTTATACCCACTTTAAAAAGGCAGATTTTATTCAAACTTAGTACACTTATTAAGAATTAGCAACAATATAAATATTATAATTATAATTTCATGTTACAGAGTACATACACCCATAGTTATAAGTCCCTAAAAGGTGTAGCTAGAGCTTCAGAAAAATAATTCATCAGGCAGTTTTGGAAGTTTAAGAAGGAAAAGATTGTAATTATTTTGTATTTGTATGAAGATTTATTTAGAATTATTTAGCTGTGTAGTGTCGGCTTAGAATAGCACTACCCCATTTCTTCCGGTGGGTGTACGTAAGAGGCGACATATACATATACTCACGGCTATAAATCCCTTGAAGGGGTAGCCAGAGCTAGGGAATTAGAAATTCTTCAGCCACTTTTGGAAGTTGCGTGGGAAAAAGATGGTAAAATAAAGGTTGTTGGTGATGGGTCTCCAACCGCATCGCCCAAAAGTCTCTTAAAAAACCCCAATATCGTTAGTCGCCTTTTACGTACACCCACCGGAAGTAATGGGGTAGTGCTATTCTAAGCCGACACTACACAGCATTATTAGAAAACCAAAATCTAAGCAGTTAAAATAAATCTTACGTTGAAAGCCTATTAACAATGATTACATTAATAATCAAATGGCTTGGAGTCATCAGGGCTCTGTGCAGGATGTTTCTGAGCTAACACCAAAATTGTGATGTAATTAAAAAAGATGTGTGTTGATGAGTTTCTAATGGGTTCCTCTCACATCAATACACCTTCCGAATCCAAAGAAGAAGTATTATATATTCAAACATCAAATACATACTTATATTGGGAAAATGTTCAGTACATAGTTGCCGCATTACCAAATCAAATCAACCGTAAGTTAGTTAATGAGCAGTCATTTATTGCTTCCAGATCTGGGTTGCAGGTGATCCCATTGAGGGCAATGGATGTCAAATAAAGGAGTATTGTATATTATAAATATATTCCATTCTAAATATGCGAATTAAAGAAAACACTATAGCAAGCTTCAATGTTCTAAAACTGTTAGAGGAATTAGATCTAATGAGACACTTACTGGCCTGCTCCACTAGTAGAAGAAGCAATTTCACAAACTTTGGTCCTACACTGGAATAAATTATCACAAGTTTACCAATTCAATAAGAACAACAAGATAACTCACCTAAAAATATCTTCCAGGCGAATGAGCACAGCACAATAAATTCTAAGCACCAAACAACGACGTTACTTACTTTTACTTTGTCACTTGGGACGTATATGTTTACAATTATTTATACTGCGTTTTAGAAATGGTTATCAATAAAGCAGGAAGACGATAAGAAACTGAGTTGGAAATTTGAATTAATTTCGCGACAAAATATTAGAAATGAAAATAATTTGTTATTTTCAATCTGCTATTATTTTACAGATTTTTATTCATTACACAGAGCACAAGGAACTGAACGAATAAAAAAAAGTGGCTCACAGAATAGAATAGTACACACCTAAATTAAAAGTTGATTGACATTCATTTGATGGTGAATAATCAAATTGCGATATTTAGAGCCGGTCCGCTGAGGGTTTCTGCCATGCGATGAGAAAAAAGATGTCGTTGTATCCTCACAACTTTTCCACCTTTTCCATTTCCATAGCTAAGAAAGAACCTTCTCCAAATTTAAGCAACATTGTATAAAAATAATCAGTCAAATCTGTCTTGCATTTTTTATACAGGGAGTATATCGAATTGTTCCTCCCCTCCTTTTGCCGCTATTGCGCTCACTCTTACGTCAAATTTACTGAGAGTGACAGGGACGGAAAAAACGCGCGCGCAGGATAAATGTAGTTTATTTAGTTTTATTGAATAACTATAATGTTTAAATGAAAAGTTAAACATCAAAGTTACAGATCTTAAAGCTACGCGTATATAGACACATAATGAGTTCAAATGTATGTTATGCCAGTGGAGCCTATACGGTTTTTATGAAAACAAAGCATGTTCCAATTCAATTTTTTTCATCATATTTTTCAACAAATTATTAAAATGTTAAACATCAAATTGTAACAGCATTATCTAATCACCAACATATATTTTATTCATGTCATATCAATATCATCAAATCAGACTTTATAGAATTTCCAAACAATCAATATCAACCTATTTTTCCTGAGACGCCCTTAAAGTAAAGTAATACTATCTTTAGCATGGAATAAAAAAGACATAGATATGTATCATTTTCACTCAGATATATGGAACTCGATCATTCTGATCTAAGCTCGCAAAATTTGGCAAAGTGGCTTTTTTTCAACCTTGGCGCCTGGTTTCATTTTATAGAAAAGTTAGTGGCACTGAAAAGTCTCTTTCATTTAAAATAATGGCTGTACAGAGAAATAAATAAAGAATAACACAACACGTCATTTTGAAGTTATCTGTCATATGATAAATATTTTGTATTTTTTTCATTCTTACAATTTTTATGTCGAATAGTGAAATTTTAGATAGGCTGTACCATAAAATACAGCATAAATAAATAGGAGGCGGAAAATATTTAAAAGATGACATCCACAATGCAATCTTGTCCAGCCATACCGGACCCATGTGAATGTCAGGTACTGATGTTTATATACATAACATAACATAAACGTTCACGCCGAATATCCCCGAAGGGGTTGGCAGAGGTACTAATACTTCTGAACATCACGTGACTTTGTCACCTGGTGTTCAGAGTACCCACGTTTTGCATGGACAGTGTACTCACGTGATAGGGGGCAGGCCTATCGCCGTTTTGTACGAATACACTGTCACATGACTAAGTACAAATCAGCCATGTGGGTTTCCTCACGATGTTTTCCCTCACCGTTGACAACCATGATAAATTAACCACACATATGTCTTTAGAAAAGACAAATTGGTGTAGGCCCGACCCAGGATTTGAACACTAGTCGTTTGCACGTTAAGCGAGTGTTCTACCCACTGGGCTATCACGTCGTCACGTATAATATATACACAAGATTCATAGGAATTGGTTTGAAAGTTCCATAAGTATGTTGTTACAAACACTGTGGCATGAGATTAAGCTATATATATATGTTTATATATATATATCCTTTACTTTGTTTAGATATTTAACTGACTTAACTCTGCTAAAGAATAAAATAAGGAATATTAAAATAGCTATTAAAAACCTTTTTATATATTATATACATAAAGAGTGCACATAAGCCTCTAAAACTGCTTATGATTAATTTAGAATCGCTTAGATTTTAATTTCACATATTAATGAGAAGATTTACTCGCAACACTGTTAATTTTAATGGTGTTGGCTTACAATAGCACAAACCCATTTTTCTAAGGGGTATAGTTGGGTAAGAGGATTTTAACTTGAAAGGAATACTATCCTAACGATATGTCAATAAAATCGACGAAACAATAGACTATTGCTTCTAAACTTGGGATAGATTATATCGATAATATAGATTTAATTACATACAAACATACATATACTCACGCCATTAATTCCCATTAGGGTAGGCAGAGACTATCGATCGCCACTTCGTACGATCCTGACAATATCTCTAGCTTCGATTACATCCATCAGTGTTTTCATACATCATTTTTTATTCTTCACTAGCGACCCGCCCCGGCTTCGCACGGGTGCAATGCAAAATATACCTACTACAGAATGTCCTTATACACAACGTTTACAGCTTTTTTGTCATTATCTTATTCTATTCCATCGACGCGCTATTTATAGGCACGCGCCGCCCGGCGCAAACAACTACGACCGTGCATTTTAAATTTGTAATATCTTCGGTAATATTCACTTAAACTACATGCTGTAAAAAGCATATTGATCTATAATAAATGCACAATTTATTTAAGGTACTTAATTGGATAAGGATTAATGCTGTATTGTTTAAAATCACTTCGTAAATAACCATTTTTTAGTAAAGAATAAAAGGGGTTATGCTGGGTTATCCCTAAGAGATAGACATATACCATCGCGGACTTTTTTGTTGAACTTTTTAAGGTGAACAATACTGTAGTACATTATTTTGGTCTATCTCGTAGGGTTCAGCCAGCGTTTGCAATATAAGCGCAAAAAAACGTGCTTATTTACGACATCGCATTAGAAACCTTTAAATTTATCAGTGTTTCTCTACTATATTATGCATTTATTATACATACAAACCTTCCTTAAGAATCACTCTATCTATTAAAAAAAACCGCATCAAAATCCGTTGCGTAGTTTTAAAGATCTAAGCATACATACGGACATACAGCGAAAGCGACTTTGTTTTATACTATGTATTGATACATCGATTTAATTCTATTTCACTTTACATTATAATCGATACTAATGGTAAAAAATATTTTATTTTTTATTATTAATCTTTATTAATATAAATGGCTACATTTAATTATAACGAAGCCCTGCAAAACTGTTTTGCAGTTTGTCTGCAGGTAGAGTCTCTTTTAATAAATTTTTATTTAGTTACATCTATGGTAGTGAGTAAAGAAAATATTTTTTTAATTTGTTTTTAAATTTTTGTCTTTTAGGCTCGAGGCGGATGTCCTCGGGCAGACTGTTGATCAAGTACGGTAATCGCTTTTTAAGCGTCCTGTCCCCGTAGTAATTATTTACTCTGGGTACCTCCAGCCTGCCCGCCGACACCGACCTCGTGCCATAGCTATGACTCAGCTTCGTGAGATTCTGCTTTTGACTGTCGTGGTTGTTAATTAATAAGAGGTATTTATGTTTCAGGCTGACAGGCAGAATTTTACATATTTTAAAAAGTTTATAGTAGTTACCATTACATTTATTTTTAGTTTTATGATTAACAAGAAGTTTTAAAAATCTAATCTGAAGTGATTCAAGTTTATCTATATATGATTTAAAAGTAAGGCCGTAACTGTCAAGAGCATAACTCAGGATTGAGTCAACTAGCGAGAAATACAAACATTTAAGTGTGCTTGTTGGAACCTTAAAACTTAAATGGTAGAATTTACCCAATAAAATTCTAAGCTTATTACATATATAATCAATGTGTTGAGACCATGAGAAGCTAACATCTACTTTTAAACCTAGGTACGTTTTAAACTAGACGGATTATGGATCGATATAATCGATTACACAGATATTAACGATACTTTCGATGGTACTATCGATTTTCAGATTATTTAGTCCCCATTTGCACAATCGGTTAATAATCGATGCACAGTCGATTATCTCGCAACACTAACATATGCTATTTTATATTAAAAAAAATATATGTATGTGTGGTTACGATTTTTCTTTGGTTAGACAAATCCGATACATAATATACATATCTGAATTGTTCTTGAAAAAGCCGTAATTGAATACATTATATTAAAACGTGAAAATTTTTGTCATTGTTTCACTACGCCCTTAATTTAATATGATTAAGGAATTAGGTGACCAGCTTGATTTAAGCGATCTAAGCGACAGCGGAATGGAATCTTTAGCTGCCAGTAAAGATGATACCCCTGAACGCAAGCCAGAAGATAGTTTCCAATCACCTCCAGTTGTAAGTTAATATTCCCATTAAGAGATATTATTCCAGCAAGAATTTATCTTATACTTTACACCTAGAAAACCAAAAATGTTGTGTGATACTGATAACGAAACCTTTTTTCTTTTCAGTTGGATTCTAGTAACTCCACATTAGTAAGCTCCCTGAAAGAGTACGATGATGTAAGTACTTAATATTCTATCATTTGACAAATTTCCTTTTTTTTGTGTAATACGTGAGTTATTGAATATATGATAACCTGCAAATGTCATGATAGAGTGTGGGCAATTTGGTATATATTGTAAAGAAATGAATCTATATCATAAATATACATACATATACTCACGGTTATAAATCCCAAAAAGGGGCAGCCAGAGCTTTAGAATCTGCCATTTCTAAGTTGAATTGGGCAAAGATTGTAAAAAAATACATGTAATATCAATTATTTTAATTAATAATACATATTTTTATATTAACCTACTTGAAATCATTCAAAATACAACTGTGATATCTCAATTGATAAGAACATCTGTCTGAATGCAGTAAGGTGTGACTTCAAATCCTGGGTTGGACCTACACCAATTTGTCTTTTCTCAAAACAAATGTGTATTTTATTTATTATGGTTGTTAACAGTAAGAAAAAACATAGGCAGGAAACCTGTGGCGTGGCCTCTATCACATGAGTAGATTGTCCAAGCAAAATTTGGGTACTCTTAACACCAGGTTACAATGCCTACGTGAACATTCATTTATTCAAAATGATTATATTTATAATAATTGATTTTGGTTGTTTCTCCAAATCATTTTAGTTTTGGAAATTCAGCTACAAACATGTTGATTAAGTCCACACACATCTTGTTTTCTGTAATCTCTTTACCTGCTTTCACTAATCTTAGATACTGTCTGAACTCTGTTGTATGGTCCAAATGTGAAACTTGGCTTAATCTTGATTAGAAGATAGGGTGGCTATTTATAGCAAAATGTGCCCCACCCATTGCCACTCAAGTTTTGCAACTCTTTGGGATATATCATTGCCCCAGTTCTTCTTCAGATCCTTGAAATTAAATCAAACAGAGTTAAGATGACCGTTATTTTAGCAAAAAACTGTAACAGTATTTGACCTTCAGCATTATGTCAAAGACATTTGTTCTTGCAGTTTATTAATAAAATATCGAAAATCATAGGTTTGTTTAGTGTAATATCGTAATAATTTCATTTGGGATCACAAATTCGTGAAATATTTTGCAATTAGCAACATTTTTACTAAACATTTCGCTTTATTTGCATGTCGCTACGTGATATTTTCAATCGATGACGTCATTAGGTACAAAAGTTGAACAATCTTTATAAAATCATAACTTTGCAATTACTCATTTTAAATGAAATATATTCAAATCAGTTTTTTATTTTCGTGTTTGCTATCGAATAAAAATATTTAATAAATACCAAAAAAAAAACTTTGCATACCGAATTGTTAAAGGCTATGTTGCTATGGGGTAAATAGTTTATAAATAACAATATATGGGTATATATCAGAAGATAAAGCATGAGAGCAGAGTGAATTCCAAAGGTGGATGAGGCCTCTTGAAATAATTTGTAAAGTTCTTTTGCTAACTTTTGTAGAATGTTCTTGATATATACTGTAGCAACTAAAGTTGTTTTGGTCAGGTATACAAAAACCTTCCAAAGAGGTGATTTTTGTTATGGTACATTCTGATTGACTGTTGGGTGATCTGGCTGGAGATTAATCACTAACTATAAATTTTACTATACAATCTTTTACCCCACTGATCTTCCAATTGCCATTAGGAAATTTCAAATTTTAAAGCTCATTGTTATAGATCTTATCTTGCTGTCCATTAGATGTAAAAACCTTTATTTATACTAAGTAATAGGTACTAATAGAATACTCTTATTTCCAATATAGTATAAATAAAACAATTATATTGAAGCAGTATTACTCCAATACCACAGATTTCAGAAACTTAGGACCTTGAAAATATCAATAACCATATTTTAACCTTTCCTTGGATATCATTTTATTGCAATAAAATAACATACCAGCTTCCATATATATTTGCCTCTGGTTTTCAACATCTATAGTAGTAATGTAATAATGAAATTTAAATAATTTATTTTATTGTTTTCTTTTTTCATTCTGATGCAGGAACCTGATGAGACTTTATCAGAAAGGCTGTGGGGACTAACAGAAATGTTTCCTGAGAGTGTGCGAAATGGTACTTCCATAGTTGCCACCAAGTCATGGTAAGTTTAAATGTATATTCTCCAACATGTAATATTCAGTTTGCATATAATTTACTATTGCTGTGTAGTGCCGGCTTAGAATGTCGCTACTCCTTTCTACCCATGGGTGTAGTGTCGTAAGTAGCAACTAAGGGTGAGGGGCTTTTGAAATGGATTTTGGGCAATGCATTTGGAGACCCATCACCAACCATAGTTTACTTCTACCATCTTGTCTCCTATCAATTTGCGTGCAGCCATGCGTGGATGAAGGCTGGATAAACGGTTTCTCACATGCTTCAGTTATGCACAGGAGTAATTGATGTTGTATGGTACAAGGGTGGAGTGATAAAAATTAAGCAATGAGTAGATTCTATTTTTTGCTTTTAACTCAATGCAGTTCATCCAGTGTATCTCTAGCATTTCAATCCTTTCCATAGAATGGGACTTATGCGATCCTTCGAAATTGGCATTGGTTTCATGCATGATCTCTTCATTGGAGCCAAATCTTTTGAGACTAAGCCTTTTTTAAATTCGTAAACCGATATAGTCGCCAGTGGCTAAATCTAGAGAATAGGATGGAAAGCAACTCATAGGGTAACTCATCCAAATAGGCCATGGAATCATACAGGTGTACACAAATACCATTGTATTTTGGTAAAATTTGATATTTGACATTAATCGTTTTACCCTTCCCTAGGTAGTCAATATGGATTACCCCACGCGCATCTGCCCATACCATAATAAATAAATAAATAAAAATCATTTATTTTCAGGAATATATCATTTCATTTCAGGAATATAATATAATAGAATAGAAGTATACTTTTATGTGTATAGAATATACATTTAAATTTTTCAGGTCTGGAGTTAAATCATTATATGGCTTGTCTCGCTCAGTGATGTGGGTTCTCGCTAGCTCCTCTGTGATCCTGTTTGCTCCCGTTATTTGTGAAGTAGAACGAGCTCAAGTGGATGAAATGCAAAAGGCGCAAAAGAACCAGGTCAGTAACCAAATAAATAAATAAAATAAAATACTTCTAATTAAGGGCCTCCCCGCATTTTGCAGCTATATATGCATCACACGTTAATATCCACAAAGCTATGTTAAGTTTTTATATTATAATGTTACAATCACAGTTCTCAACTAATAAATATAATTATAGTCACAAGTGTAGTATAATGTTCAGAACTCACTTTTATTTACAAACAACTAAACCCAAAACAATAACAATTAAAACCACTACGCAACACAACAACAAACACACTGACGACAAAAACACACCTACCCGCACTTTACAACTCTTAAAAACATATCACTCCAACATATCAAATACAATGTACCCACCTCCTTATATTATTAAAATGTATACCAGTTACAATAATGCAATAAACTTTTGTATGAAACTCATTGACGAAATCAACCGGAGTCAAAATCACAACCTAAATGATCATGAAATTTTTGCCAACAGTCAGCCCATATATATAATAAAAATCAAACTGTTTCATTATTTAACCTGTCTGTGCCAAATAAACTGTATTCCAAATGCATGTAATTTATTAGATATTAAGATATTATCAAAGAATGTAATCTTAGTCAACATACATATTAGTCACACACACAAAATAATATTTAAAATTCAATACTGCCAATGAATTAATCATTAAAGACGTAGAAAGTAGCTCAAGAATAAACTGCAAACGACTGACCGACCCTTCAACCACCAAAAAACATATACTTAATCATTGTGGTCTCAATATTTTAACTGCAAATATAAGGAGCACTAAACAAAATTTAGATAGTCTTTTAGTGTTTACTCAAGAATTAGGGCTACTGGTCGATGTGATAGTCTTGACTGAATGTTGGATCGGAAAAGATTTTCATCCAGAACCAATAAACGCCTATAGATCTTACTTTACGAAAAAACGGATTAATAGAAGTAGTGGAGTCGTAGTTTATATCAACGAAAATTTGAAAGAGATCATAACAGAGCCCAATCTTATTGAAGGTAATTGTTTGCAAATAGAAATTTCAAGTGCATTTAAAATACTATGTATATATAGACCTCCCTCTTTCAAAAATCCAAGCAGGTTCCTGGAGTCTCTCGATGATCTACTGACCAAAAACATGAGCTGTGATATGGTGCTCACTGGCGACATTAACATCAATATTCTTCCTGGCGCAATACAGGGGTTTGCTAGTGATTACATTAATATGACTTCTATGCATGGATTAATACCGGGAGTCGACTTACCCACTAGGCAAAAAACCTGTATAGACCATTTTATGATCAAAAGTAAACGTAAGTGTCAAACATTCGTGTACCCGGAACTGACAGACCACTCACCAATTTTACTTAACATAGAAACATCAGAAAGGGTAGACACACCAGCAAACTACTTCAAATTGACAACAAACCACGAAAATTTGGATAAGTCCCTTGCTAATGAAGATTGGTCGGAATTGTACCTCTGTGACAACCCAAATTTAGTTGCTGATGATTTAATATCAAAACTACAAAAAGTAATTACCGAAAACACCGTAGTGAAGAGCTACCCAAAGAGAAAGACACCGCTAAAACCCTGGATAACTTTGGGCCTAATTAATTCTATGAAAAAAAGAAATAAACTGTACAAAAAACATATCAAATATCCACAACGAGAAGAATTTTACAATACATACAAAACGTACAAAAGTATTTGCAATAAATTGATAAAATTCGCTAAAAGAACATACTACAAACAACAACTAGATAAAACAAAAGGGAACATAAAGGAAACCTGGAAAGTTATAAAAGAGCTGTGTAATCTTAAGCAAACCAAAACGACAAACCACGAACTTTGTGATCTCAAAAACAACGTGAAAGCTTCGTTAAATTGTGTAAACGATTATTTTATCAATGTTGGTAAAAAACTAGCCGATAAGACACTTGGAAAATTAGGATTACATGAAGACGACCTCGTGCAAAGGGCCAACACTGGTCCTTCGCCGAGAGATTCGATGTCATTTTCACCCACAGACCCAATAGAAATCAGAAATATAATATATTCTCTGAAGACTGACAGTGCTGCAGGATGGGACAAAATCTCAACTAAGTTTATTAAGACTTACCACCGCTACTTGATAAACCCGATCTCCCACCTATGCAACATAAGTATAAAAAATGGAATCTTTCCAAACTCCCTCAAAACTGCCATCGTATGTCCCATACATAAAGCAGGTAATAAGAAAGACCCCAGCAACTATAGGCCGATTTCGTTAGTCTCAATTATAGCAAAAATATTGGAAAAAGTAGTCAACAGCAGGTTAGTTAAATACTTAGAAAAACTACAAGTTTTGTCACAAAGGCAATATGGATTCAGAAATGGCAAAAGTACTGAAGACGCAGTGCTTAAGTTAACATCTTCAATAGCCAATCACGTAGATCAAGGTCAAAAATGTGTAGGTATATTTTTAGACCTGCAAAAAGCATTTGATACGGTTTCTTTAGCTATTCTGCTAAAAAGAATGGAAAATTTAGGTATACGTGGTACTGTACATGACTGGTTCCGGGAATATCTGTCAAGTAGAGAACAGGCTGTAAAAGTAGGAAATTCAGAATCGGATGCCAAAAATAACTACAACTACGGAATCCCGCAGGGAAGTTCTCTTGGCCCGACTCTTTTTCTGCTATATATCAACAGCCTCTGCAACTTAGAGATAGAAGGTGCAGAGATTATTATGTTTGCTGATGACACCGTAGTTCTTTTTCACTCTAAAACATGGCTCAAAGTAAAGGAGTTAGCAGAGAGAGGGTTGTGCTATATAACTTCGTGGCTGGAGGATAATCTGCTTACTCTGAACGCTACAAAAACAAAGTATATTTGCTTTACAAAATCAGCCATATCACTCCCAAAAGACAATTTCCAACTAGTTATCCATACTTATCCATGTAACAGGAATGTGCAAGACATCAGCCACAATTGCGACTGTGCTGTCGTAAATCGAGTACAGGAAATTAAATATTTAGGAATAGTTATCGACGAACACTTTCGGTGGAATAAACACATCCAGTCAGTCACTGCTAGAACCCGGAAGCTTTTCCATGTTTTCAAAAGCCTCAGAATAGCTGCGGACAAAAGTCTCCTGCTTTCTACTTACAAAGGCCTATGCCAATGCATCATTACATATTGTTTAACGTGTTGGGGCGGTGCTGGCAAGACTTACATGATAGAGTTAGAAAGAGCCCAACGTGCCCTTTTAAAAATCATACTCAAGTTACCTTATAGGCACCCTACATCCGACTTATACGAAAAAGCCAATGTTCTAACCGTTAGAAAGCTATACATCACACAGGCATTAATGAAATACCATAAAATTATCATACCCTCTATTCCGAATAGCAATAAAAGAATAGCGTGTGTTCCCGTTCCCAAATATAACTCAGCTTTTGCCCGCCGTCATTTTGATACAATAGCACCGATATTGTATAATAAAATACTGAGTAAAAATAAAGACATAAAAGGTTACACGTTAATCCAACTAAAACGTTATATCACAAACTGGTTACAAGAGTTAACATACAACGAGGTTGAGCAATTACTATTAAAAACCTATTGACGTATAGGTACAATATCATACACACCCACAAGCACAAATAATGTCCCTCTATCCCTCACACAAACACACACACACACACACACACACACACGCACGCACACACACACACACACACACACACACGAACACGCACATAGACTCATACACTCGCAAACACACACATAATACGAGTTCTGATCAGTTATAGCTATTAATTATGAGAAAATGAACTATTTCATTTTCTCTTTTAAAACTTTTTTCTATTTCTACATAAACGATTTTTCTTTTTTTTTTTTTTTGTATCTTTGTACTTGAAACCAAATTAAAAATGGCCATCAGCACATTATTTGTATTGTACTTAGTTATTTAAAAGAGCCTGTTTGCTGCGTCACAGGGAAACCTACTGCGGTAAACACCGAAACCAATTTATTGTAAACTACCTAATTTTGTGAAATAAATGCCTTTTTTTTTTTTTTTTTTTTTTTTTTTTTTTTTTTTTTTTTTATTGCGCTCACTCTTACGTCAAATTTATTGAGAGTGACAGGGACGGAAAAAACGCGCGCGCAGGATAAATGTAGTTTATTTAGTTTTATTGAATAACTATAATGTTTAAATGAAAAGTTAAACATCAAAGTTACAGATCTTAAAGCTACGCGTATATAGACACATAATGAGTTCACATGTATGTTATGCCAGTGGAGCCTATACGGTTTTTATGAAAACAAAGCATGTTCCAATTCAATTTTTTTCATCATATTTTTCAACAAATTATTAAAATGTTAAACATCAAATTTTAACACCATGAACTAATCACCAACATATATTTTATTCATGTCATATCAATATCATCAAATCAGACTTTATAGCATTTCCAAACAATCAATATCAACCTATTTTTCGGGGGACGCCCTTAATAAATAATAATAAAAAACATTCTAATCAACTGTCTGCATGAAATGCGGTGATCTACACATTGGGCTATCTCGGCTGCTGACATTGGCAAAAATTTACAGTTTTATTGAACTCTTACTTCTTTAAAAACAAAATAACAAAGGCTGGTGTAAATTTTATAGAAGAAGTTTCCTGACTGTAATTTATCTGACACAACTTAAGCCACTACATTACAATGCTAGTTCTAATTTAAAATATTTATATTTCAGGTGTTGCTGGGTACGAATGCTGGTCTGGCAGGCCCAATGCCCAACATGCCGCCGATGCCACGATAATCACACAAGATTGTATTTCAATCGATATTCATACATATGCTTGTTTATATGCTTTAAACTTATAGAATAGAATCGTTACATAGATATTTGACAACTATGATGTGGTCCTTAAACCGTTGTCCTCTAGTCTTATTTGAATGTGTACAAGCATTTAAAAATAATTTTACAATTATAAACTATGCAATTAATTGGCTGCATACCGATTGTTACAACATTATCACTGTAAAATTGCTCCCCATTCTGTACTGCTGTTTTATAAGAGTTATTTTACTTGACATGTAAACGTTGTAGATAATCTTATGTTTTGTTAACATCCTCGAAAATATTAGGAATAAAGTTATGGTAAAAAAACCTGTGTTTTATTTGTAATCTGCGAACCATATTGTGAGGTATCTTTTTAAGAAGATTAATTTAAACATAGCTTGTATGGTTTTTTAAACTTAAAGGTCTTTTTTGCGACGATTAACAGCCTTGGCTATTATTATTGGTCATGGAGTCGTGGTAACCCTGACCTTTTAGAGTAAGATCCCGGTGGCCCCAGACGTTACTTATTTTCTCATAAGAAATATAAATGGGATAAAGTAGTGTTAGTACGTACTTTGAGTGTGTGCATACCTGCTACCTTGGGTCGACGGCCAATTCATAGGTACCAGGTGCTAAAGGTAGATAAATACAGTGCTGATTTTTCTTAAATTCTCAATGCTGATTTTTACATATGTTTTAGATATTGTTGTTAAAAATTAATAATCATTATTGCCAGACACTTTCCATCGGCGCTTACCCTTACCAGACGCTTTAAAGCTTTAAAAAAAATAACATATTCTTACTTACAATCTCACTCTTAATTTTTATGTATGATCCTTGGGGAACTATTTGAACACCCCTGGTCAGCAGCCAGACCAATTGGAGGGGTCAAACATCCCCCCAGACACACATAAAGTGTCGCTATGTGTATAAGCGCGAGGTCATTATTTGTACGCTTGAGTGTGAGAGAGATATCTATTTATGGATATCTTTCTTATACTTAGGCTACTATACGTGTTCTATCTTTGGTGGATAGACGGTGTAAATTAAATGCTTACAATGCTTTACAAATTAATATATTTTAAAAGGTTGTTAATGGTACAACGGTCGTAGGTTAAGTGACATGAGTAGACAGATTTGTATATAGTATCTTTAAGCGCCTGACGTACGGGTGACGGCAATTGTTTTCTTGATTGTATTCTTGCGTAATATTTTGTTCAGGCGTTAAGTCTGAACAAGAGATTGTAAGTAAGAATGTGTTATTTTTTTTGAAGCTTTAAAGCGTCTGGTAAGGGTAAGCGCCGATGGAAAGTGTCTGGCAATAATGATTATTAATTTTTAACAACAATATCTAAAACATAAGTAAAAATCAGCACTGAGAATTTAAGAAAAATCAGTACTGTATTTATCTACCTTTAGCACCTGGTACCTATGAATTGGCCGTCGACCCAAGGTAGCAGGTATGCACACACTCAAAGTACGTACTAACACTACTTTATCCCATTTATATTTCTTATAAGAAAATAAGTAACGTCTGGGGGCACCGGGATCTTGGACTATTTGGTTTTTCTTCAAGTTCAAAGCATCAATGAAAAAAATTTCTCTTAAAAGTTTGCTCACTCTTAGCATTTCCATGAGAGTTAAAAGCACAAAAGTGTTCTACAATTCTTCTCTGAACCTCAAATATGTTTCCTGGTAAATATGACTAAGAATAGCGTTGCCAGCTTTCTCAGTTACTTTTGCAAGTTTAGTGAAAAATGGGCTTATTCCGTTTATCCACCCTAAAAAATCCTCCCTAAGTCGGATATTCGGAAACGCATGTCCGATTATCCACCCTGAACGGGCACCCGTTCAGGGTGGATAATCGGAATTCATAATAAAATGTTTCTTCCGATTTTCTACCCTGCCTACGTACAGTCATTTACAGATAAAAGACCCTAAGTTTGTAAGATATTTTTATTCAAACTGTAAGTAAGAAAGTAAGTATGTTTATCTTAAGTATTTTAATGTTCACGATGTTTCTTGGACCCATTTTGTTTCTGTAAATTACTGTACTTGGGGTAAAAAATCGGAAGAACCATATTATATGCATTCCGGATATCCACCCCGTTCAGGGTGGATAATCGGACATGCGTTTCCGAATATCCGACTTAGGGAGGATTTTTTAGGGTGGATAAACGGAATAAGCCGAAAAATGGGTCGTTTGGGATCAGTTTCCAGCCACACCGTCCATGGAATCACTTGAAAAGATCCCTCGTACGACACCCACGGAAATGAGACAGTAATATTCTCAGCTGAGAGCTTAATTAAATGTAGTTGTTTCCTCGAGATATTCCTATCTGTGGAATAAATAACCTATGTGCCACCCTAAGGTGTCTACGCGGAAAATAGTATCCTAAAATGGACGCCCTTGCAAGCCCAACACCATATATAGGGTGCCCATTAGGGCACTCGTTTCCGCGTAGACAGCCTAGGGGGCAGCTGTAAGGTTGTTATTGTCTTCCTGTGGCACTCCACTGGTTCACAGGGCTTGTACAAGTACCCACCACGCCTTTCTGCCTCTTAAAACTTCTTTGGCTGCAGTCCAGCTCGCTCTGGCACCAACTTTGTACAGGACGACGGTCGAAAGCGATGACGGCGTTTGTGGCTCTTTTTCGTAGTGTGTGCCCAATCCACCCCCATTTTCTCATGCATTACCTATTCGCACTGGATTTCGGATCGTCTTTGGACAGTGTACTTTTGGACTTGTTGACAAAGACTTGCAACTTCTTCGTGAATCCTTTTGTCACTCTTCACGTTTAGCAGCCAAAGAGCAGCATCGATTTAATAACGGATTTGAAATGGGAGATATTTATGCGGCGAGAAAGAACATTTGACTCCCAGAGAGGCCTCAGTTGAGCTAAGACCGCTTTTGCCGTCTTTATCCTGAATTCCATACATCTGAGTGAAAACAATAGATAACTGTGTCTCTTTTACTACTGATGCGAAGGATAGCATAACTTTACTACGGCGTAAAGTAAACGATCATATATATGCATATCTACTATATTTCTTAGGCTGAGAATACACAAGATATATACGAGTATAATGTGTGTTTTAAGAATATGCGTGTAGTGTTGGCTTAGAATAGCACTACCCCATTTATTCCAGCGGGTGTCATAAGAGGCCCTGACATAGGATAATGAAGCAGTTCTGCGAATTCTTTAAAAACAGATTATTTTCGCAAATCGCACCCCTTAAAGAGATAATAAGAAACGGCAGTAGCTTATTAGATTCTCATCTGTATTTTAACCATCCAATTAACAATATCTGTTATTTACGGTTCTCACGTATCGTATGTTAGTATGTGCATGCCAAGTACTCGTACTCTGTCACCTGTAGCTTATATCACTGCATGCATTCTTCATGCATATAACCAACTGAAACATCCGTAACTAATGTTCTCATCTCGCAAGTACTAATACTTCTGAACATGACGTGTTGTATTTTAGTACCTGTAGTTTAGTAATATAGGACCTACACAGAAATCTTTAGGTGGTTTTGACCATTCCGCCTTGAACACGGAACACCGTGCAAATAATGTAATCTGTGGTGCAAATCGTGCTTCGATGCTTCAATCTGCTACAATCTAATGATTGACTGGCATGTCAGCCAGCCATGCCAGTGTATCGTAGACAGTGTTATTATTAGTCTAAGCAGTGTATGTACTGATGACAGGCGACAGTTTTGCCGATTGACTGACATTAATGTCAATAAAAAATCTTCAATACAAATTCTTCTCTTCACATCGAAAAGTTGGAAATATCAAACAATAAAAGCCTTGTTGCTGGTACACACGAAAAAGAAATGGGATAGATGTGATTGATATTTTCAGTGTTGATACGAATAATAAAATGGCAAACACAGGACTGCTCCCATTTGTTCGTGGTGTAGATTTTAGTTGCAATGACTTCAGTGTAAGGAACATTCTTCACTTACTAACCTTTAACAATGATGATATCATTATGTATCTTAAGCTTCTTTATTTTAAATTTCATTGCGTTTTTCTTTCTAGAATGATAAATTTCCTGGTGCCATCAGGCACATGACTGGTTTGCAATGGTTGAGACTGGATAAAACAAACATTTGTGAGATACCAGAAGAATTAGGGAAATTAATGAAATTGGTAAGATATAGAGAGATAGAAGATCTAATATCAGGTAGTTTATTAGTGGTTTGAAGGTGTGATGGTAATCAGAAAAAAGACCCTACATAGTAAATAATAATAACTAATTTCTTCATAATTTGAATATTACAATTATAGTATATAATCAAGATGCTTACTGACCCATTCAAAACTAGGACAGATTGCTAGTTTATATATAAATCTATAACTAATGATTAATTGGAAGTTTTATGACTTCCCAGTCTTATAACTTAACAAACATGCCAGAAATCCCAGAAGGGCATGCCGAGGTACTTATACTTCTTAACTCATCATGATCACCTCAACCTGATTAATTAATAAATTTTAATGATAGAATCCTCATTTATAAACAAGATTGTAACTTAATAAACTTTCCAGGAAAATCTTTCAATTAAGAAGAATAACTTGGAGAAACTATTTGGTGAGCTTACAGAGCTTAAATGTTTGAGATCACTCAATGTGCGACACAACAATGTGAAATCCTCTGGAATACCAGTAGAGTTGTTCTATTTAGAAGAACTAACTACTCTGGACCTGTCTCATAATAAGCTCAAAGTAGTACCGGAAGGACTGGAGAAAGCAAAATCATTACTTGTTTTGAATCTTAGTAACAATAAGTGAGTATGAGTACTGTTTAATATACTATTTATTAAATGTTTTATTCTATTTATTATATGCTTTTATTGTTTCAAAAAAAGTTATAATTTGTTTTTGTGGTTTTAATGTATCTCAAATTGAAAACCGGAGAACATAATTTTAACATTTATTTCTAAATGCAACCAGTAATGAATTACTTATTACCATCCTTAGATTGACAACTTTTGTTTCTTGACTTATATCCTGCTTAATTTACCTTGCAACAACAAATCAAGATAAGTTTAGATTACTTAATAATTAACAAATTAAACTTTAGTTATTATTCCACTCATTATCTGCATTATAATAATTTTAGAAATTGATATTAAAATAAATGTTCAGTAACAAAAAATAAACATAATAAAAAAATAAACAATAAGTCTAACCCTGAATCTCAGAATGTTTCATCAAGAGATCTACAAAATCATAGAAATGTAAGATACTGAGGTGCATATCATGTTTAATGACAAATGCTGTCATCAATTTTCCTCAACACTAATGTTAATATTCCAATGTATAATTGCAATTACTTTTATATTCCAGAATAGAATGTATTCCCCCGACATTGTTTGTCCAACTGACTGACCTGCTGTTTCTGGACCTGTCAAACAATCTGCTGGAGACCCTGCCCCCGCAGACTAGAAGACTGGTGAATCTACAGACTCTTATACTAAACAATAACCCACTTGGACTATTTCAATTAAGGTAACTTACTAAATACTTAAGTAAGATTTAAGGAAACAATTTAAAATTTTTGATTCATCAAATTGTTGAACATCTTCCCCACATTACTGTAATTTATTGATCTTACCATTCAAAGGTTGTAAATGTACTTTTGTTATTGAATTTGTATTTATGTATGTGTTCCCTTTTTTTGATTTACAATAAAGTGTTTCTATTTTATTAAATAAAGAAAAGAAAGGAAAAAAATTGAAATTTTATCAATTCTAAAAACGAAAATTAGTTTGAGAGAGATAAAGCACATTTTGCTTAATATAAACAAAGTCTATGGCTGACAAAGTTGTTTGTGTTTTGAATTTTTAACCTTCATTCTCAAAAAAAATAAGATAAAGACTTGTTGTAAGGGATATTAGCTCAATCATATATTAAATAATATATGATACTTGTATATATATTGTATGTATATATTTAATAACTAGATGAAAACCCGGCTTTGCTGGGGTGAAAAATGACTCATGATACACATACATACATATACTCACGACTATAAATCCCTAGATGGGGTAGCCAGAGCTAAAGAATTAGAAATTCCTCAGCAACTTTTGGAAAGTTAAGTGGGGAAAAGATGGTAAAATAAAGGTTGTTGGTGATGGGTCTCCAACCTCATCGCCCAAAAATCCCTTAAAAGCCCCAATACCGTTAGTCACCTCTTAGGTACACCCACCGGAAGAAATGGGGTAGTACTATTCTAAGCCGACACTACACAGCAGAATGTACATCATAATACACATCTAGGTACAAAATGTAGATAAATACTTCTGTAGTCATCATTATCGGTTCTCTAGGAATATTAAAGGTAAGCAAGGCATACATTCATATAGTTTCGTTCATTGTTTTTATCAATCTAGTAAATAAAAACCCCAGAAGTTTTACACACATCATTTTCATTATAAATCAACATTCAAAATAAACTAACATTAATTAACAAAACATATAACTTTTAAGGTTTATTCTCTGTAAACCTCTTTGTTTAAAGCATTTAGTCTCTCTATTTTTGTGAGTAAATAAGTCTACCATCAGTTTCACATCCAAAAGGAATTGATATAAGTCAGCCATGTTTTATTATGTTCGCAAAGCTGATTGTAGGTAGTTTGGAAGTCCGCGCATAACAATGAGGTGATGCACTACAACCCTCTTGTTTTATATTATATCTTTGACTACAGCGGATAAAAATGAGCCAAAATATTTATTTTCGCGAAACGTCTACGACTGAAGAAAAGAGTACCTATAACAATAATTTCATCAAGGAGGACTATGGACTCGATCGAAACCTCCTTTAAAGTGTCCTTTGCGAAAGGCTTGAAAAATATTATGAAACAAAACGTTTATATCATCGGGTCTCAGTCAAAATGGCGACTGATTTTTTTATGTCAGCACAGCACCATTAGAATTTAGCAAAATACTCTGCAATCCTAATTTTGCGGAAAGATGCTGTCGACTCAAAATCATTATTTTTGTATGTTTTATCATTCAGGTAAGGTTTCGATCGAGTCTACCGTACCCCGTGACGAAATTATTAATATAGATATATGTATCATTTGAGCTACCCAAGACTGATAGACAAATTTATGTTAAGTATATGAAAATAAACTTCCTGAGAGTCTATATTCCAAATTGGGTTAAAAATGGTGATAGTTTGTGTATGATAATGAAGTTTTATTCTTAGTTTCTTGATGACTTAACTAGTGTAAAAAGCTATAAAAAAGTAATTATGGCATTATTCTAATTGAATTGACCCGTTAAATGCTTCTTTTATTTACAGACAACTGCCCTCACTACAAAGCCTAGGAACCCTGCACATGCGCAACACGCAACGAACAGTCTCCAATCTGCCAACCTCCTTGGATTCCCTCTCTAACTTGGCTGACATCGACTTATCCTTGAACGCGCTCACAAAAGTACCAGATGCGTTATACTCTTTGCTCAATCTCAAAAGGCTGAATCTTAGCGATAACGAAATTACTGAGATTTCGTCAGGTGTGTAGAAATAAATTATGGTTTTTTTTACAGTAAAAAAGAGTGAATAGAATAAAAACTAGCTGAATGTAATTTTTCATGGCCTTGGTATTTAAAATGTAGTAATAAGAGTCGCGATGTGATGTAAATTTGTCTCAAGCCTTTGGCCTTACTTATTGTGTATAAAATGTAATAAAATATATTTTCAGATTGCATATTCATATTTTTTATAAATGTTAGGATGGCCATTATATAGCTTCAACTTATTTCATCCTCTTTAACTTAATTTAAATTGCTTATTTTCAGTAATGGATGTGTGGCAAAAACTAGAGAGTTTAAATCTATCAAGAAACAAGCTCACTGCACTACCATCTTCTCTATGTAAGCTGCAGCTCCTAAGACGACTGCATGTAGACGACAATAACTTGGACTTCGAAGGAATACCGTCAGGGATTGGCAAACTGAGCTGCTTAGAAGTATTCTCGGCTGCGAACAACTCTTTAGAAATGATTCCTGAGGGACTTTGTAGGTAAGAAATAATTTTGCTGCAACTTAAATAGTTTTGACGTTAATGAATTGATTGTAGTATTTATAACATCTCTCTATCATAATCTTGCTATCGTGAAAACGATACTATGATTGTTCTCAGTCAAAGACTTATTTATCTTTGCGATACCATTGTATGCAACATAATTATAGCAAGATCCATGCACTCAATGTTTCCTTGTATTCCTCCAGGTGTGGCTCGCTAAAGAAGTTGAATCTCAGCTGCAACAAGCTGATAACTCTTCCAGAATCAATTCATCTGCTCGGTGACCTTGAAAGTCTGCAGCTCCATGGCAACCCTGACCTGGTGGTCCCTCCGAAACCAGTAGAGCGACAAAGGGGTTCTGGTTTGCAGTACTATAACATCGATTTCTCGTTGCAAACACAGTTGCAATTGGCTGGGGCAGCGACTAATGAGCCTATTGTGCCTGCAAGTAAGTAGATTTTGAGATGGATTCTTTCTTAAGGTTTTTAGATTGAATCGTTTGAGAATATTATGAATTATTGTGATTTTTTATGATATCAATATGTGCTATTACTTTAATTGTTATTATATTGAAAATTGACTATGATGAAAATAGTCATATGACACACGTAAGCAATTAGTCACTAGCGCTGTAGAATCCACCTCAGCTGTAATGATAATGCTTAACTTTACTTACACTTGAATCATAACCAACTATGGTTTGCGTTATTCGAAAGTCGGTGCTGGCTTCTACTCAACATACATTCCTAACTTTACTTTTACTTGCATCATAACGAACTATTGTTTGCTTTATTTGAAAGTCGGTGCTGATTTCTGCTCAACATACATCCGACAATCTTACAAACCCCACTCTACTGAGTGGGGTTTGTAATTATTACTGATTAACAAAGACTATAGCCTTATTCGCGCTTATTTGTACGTTGCAGACGTAAAATCCGACCCGATCGCACGCAAATTACGCCTACGTCGCGGCCGGGCTGAGCCAGAACAGCACGACTCAGCTCTCATTCTACGCGGCATGCGACAAGCGCCCGCCCCTGCGCCAGATCTCGATCCGAGACAACATCTACTGAAGTAAGTATATCTTGGAAGGGTGACAGAGGTACTAGTACTTCGAAACATCATCCCCCGTAGCATGAGGCTTGTGAGAACGAATATGTCACATAAGAAGTGAGAAAATTAACAGATTTTGTATGGATAATCTGTCGAGTTTCTCGTTCCTCATGTGACATACTCGCTCTCACAAGCCTCGTGCTACTAGTGCATATAACATTGTCAACTGCTGTTCAAAGTTTATTGGACACACGTTTTTCTTGAATACGTAGTATAGTGTATAGGGGCAGGCCTATCGCCGTTTTGTACAAATCCCATGGCTTCTAAGTACAATCTAGACATGTCGGTTTCCTTACGATGTTTTCCCTCAACGTTAACAACCATGGTAAATTTATCACACATATGACTTAACAAACGACTTTTGATGTAGATCTGATCCGGGATTTGAACCCACGCCTGTCTGCATGATAGGCTTGTGTTCTACCTACTGACTCGTCATGTTTGTAAAATAAAACTGTTAAAGCAAAAATATTCTACCATACAAATTAATTTTATTTTTCCACAGACCAAAACGTTGGGACGAAAGCCTAGAAAAGCCACCACTTGATTACTCGGAGTTCTTTGATGAAGACACGGGCACAACTCCTGGACTACAGATTTGGGAGATAGAGAACTTCATACCAGCCCCAGTTGATGAGGTAACCAATCATTTATCTTTGTTACAGCATCCCTATCAGTTAGGATTACTTATATCAGCTAGTAGATGTCCACTTGTGGACATAAGCCTCACCCAAAGATTAATAACCAGTATGACCCCATTATGACCGGTCCTGTGCTGTCCTCATTCGTTGACTTCCAGCAACGTTCACCAAGTCGTCAGTCCACCTTGTGGGAGGCCTACCCATCTTGCGTCGTTCGGTACGTGGCCGTCATCCAAAACTTTCGAGACCCAACGTTGTTATTTATCCCTACAATTTCCAGGAATCTAAATGGTGTAGTAGTTCCATCATTGCTATCACAAGGATCACTTTGTTAATTAAACCTATATACGATTTCAAGAAACCTTAATGACATATTTGTTCTAGGTGGCCCATGGTAAATTCTTTGAAGGCGACTGTTACATCGTGCTCAAGACATTTATTGGAGATCAAGGACAATTGTCTTGGGACATTCATTTTTGGATAGGATCCAAAGCTACAGTAAGTTCAACAAAGTTTTAACCATGAAACAATGTATTAAAATATAGTTGTGTGTGATAATTCAGTTTGTTCATACACTTAGTCTAGTTCCGATTTGAGTTAAAACGTTTTGTTCCATTGTCCTTTAAATCTTAATTTACAAAATTTTAGGTTAGATGCCTAACTGTTACGATCATAAATGCACGTTTAGTAAAATCAGGGTTGTTAACATACCAACACTTATGCTACTGAATAACTCCAGCGCTTCTAGGGGTGATGCGTATTTATCGTAACAGATAAATAAAACAGGTATCTATCCGGAACAGTTTGGAACAGATTTCTATATAGAATGTTACCTGTTCCAATGATACCTGTTGTACTTTTTGTAACAGGATACAAAACAGAACAGACTTTGACTGGAAGACTGTTATCTGTCTGTTCTGTTATGCTTGGAACAAGCTCGTTACTCTTCTATCACATTGAGATAGAAAGAGATAACTGCACATTTTGGAACATCCTCCTAACTTTTCTTTCATATCGCCATAGAAAGAGAAACCAGAACATTTTGGAACAAGCTCGTAACTCTTTTATCATATCGAGACAGAAAGAGATACCAGCACATTTCGAAACATGCTCTATGCTATATATAAGAATGGAGATAGCAGATATTTGATATGGTATTTGAAAATATTTATTCAAACCACACGAAATCAACGAAATGGCATCATATCAAACATCAAAAGTATTATAGAATCCAACTAGATTCTCCAAGTTAAAAGCCTAACTCACATTCCATTTAATTATTTTACAAAGCTAATTTATGAGACTGATCTCACAGTCAATCCCTGTAAATAGTTTTGTGAGACACATTGTTTAGATATAAGTTTTTTATTGTAAGTAATAATAAATAAATAATAAATAGATTTCTTAGGATATAATAAACTCGGATTTAAGTATTTAGTAGCTGTTTCATAAAAGAGACCGATTATCCTAACCTCATTAAAAATTGTAAACAAATCCGATGTAGAAAACAACCTTACCTATTTCTGTTTCATTTGTTAGGGTTAGTTAGAAGAGAGAAACGAAACCAATTATAAATTGATCTGCTGCCTCCTTTCTTATATATTAAATAGAAGAGCATAGAGCATGTTCCGAAATGTGCTGGTATCTCTTTCTATCTCGATATGATAAAAGAGTTACGAGCTTGTTCCAAAATGTTCTGGTTTCTCTTTCTATCACGATATGAAAGAAAAGTTAGGAGGATGTTCCAAAATGTGCAGTTATCTCTTTCTATCTCAATATGATAGAATAGTTACGAGCTTGTTCCTAGCATAACAGAACCGACAGATAACAGTCTCCCAGTCACAGCATGTTCTGCTTAAATGAAATGAAACAGCCTGTTATAAAGTAACAGGTTTTTGGAACTGTTATTTTTCTGGAACAGAAACTGTTCCAACAGGTATCTGTTTTAGCCTGTTCCAACTCACCTCTAAGCGCTTCTGTGTCTCAATTAATATGTTAACCCCCCTCCATTTCCCAGCTAGACAAGGGCGCATGCGCGGCGATGCACGCGGTGAACCTGCGCAACATGCTGGGCGCGCGCCGCACACAGCGCCACGAGCAGGCGGACGAGACGGACGACTTCCTCGCGCTCTTTCCAACGCCGCCTGTTTATATACAGGGCAGTCGGACGCCGTCTGGGTTCTTTACTGTTGATGATCCGGTACGTGTGAAATTGTAGGTTTAGGTTCCAAACCGTTTAAGTCCCATAAGTTTGAACACAGGTTAGTGCCTTCTAAGCCTTGATTTAGGAGTCTGTTATTGACTTCCTATGGCACTGCACTGGTGCAAAGGTCTGCACAAGCTACCGCCACGCCTTACTGTCTCTTTGGCCGCACTCCAGCTCAGTCTCCACGCTCCGGCTCCAAGTATGTCAAGAAGGACTCTTCTTGTCATACTTGGACTGGTAATTCTTGTCATGGTAATTGTTACAAATTGATAGTAGGTACAATTTAGGTAAGACTTATTAGTTTAAAAATCCAACATGCTGCGCGCCGCACACAGCGCCACGAGCACGCGGACGACTTTCTCGCACTATTTCCAAAGCCGCCGGTTTATATACAGGGCAGCAGGATGCCGTCTGGCTTCTTTACCGTTGATGATACGGTATTTCTACTTAGTGATATATAAACATAGATATCCTCACGGCTGTAAATCCCAAAGAGTAGTTGTGTGTGAGAAATAATTGCTAAATATTGGGTAAGATGAAAAAAAAACATATTTAAAATATCATTCTATTTCATGAGCTTAAAACTGAAATAAATTCCAAATTTCCCTACATCTCAATCATACATACCATTTCCTTGCAGCACTACCCCACCCGTCTATACCGGGTGCACGCGAACGGCAGCAGCATACATCTAGAGCCGGTCGCGGTGAAAGCAGATGAGCTAGATCCCAGATATGTGTTTATACTGGACGATGGACTTACTATTTATTTGTGGTATGGTTTTTTTTTTATATATAATTAATTAAACTTTATAGAAAGCACGATAGTTAAAAAAGATGATTCATGAAACATATAATATACTCTTCAATACGGCAACGACGATTTCGTTCGTAACTCTACTGACTTCTTGTTAAATATATTCTTGTCACAGTCAATACCGTAGGTCAAACAAAAGTTATTAAAATATTTTCTACACTATGAGATTTAAAATTAACATGGGACTAGTCGATATTAACAATGACAACTATGGAGGCATCTTTGGAACCGTCGACAAGCAACACGGATCTATTTGTCGAAGTCTGAATCTCCGTTTTTAGGAAGTAGAAGAGTTACGGACATAACTCTCGATATGGTCTTAGAGAATATGACTCTTGAGGTTTATATCACTCTGCCTCCGATGAAAGAAATCATCAACAGCAAAATGAGATTTATTTTCATCTTGCGTTTTTCGTCTTATATTAACTTCGTACTGGTAATAGTCCCTAGTTAAATGCAAAAAGCATTTATCTTACAACAATTATGTCGCATGCCCCCATTTATACTTAACATAACATAAACGTAACATAAACGTTCACGCCGTTTATCCCCGAAGGGGTTGGCAGAGGTACCAATACTCCTGAACTCACATGGCAAGCGCCATCTAGTTTCCAGAGAAGGTACCCACGTTTTGCTTAGACAGTGTACTCACGTGATAGGGGGCAGGCCTATCGCCGTTTTGTACGAATACACTGTCACATGACTAAGTACAACTCAGCCATGTGGGTTTCCTCACGATGTTTTCCCTCACCGTTAGCAACCATGATAAATGAACCACACATATGACTTTAGAAAAGACAAATTGGTGTAGGCCCGTCCCAGGATTGGAACTCACGCCCTTCTGTTTTTCGGGCGGGTGTTCTACCCACTGGACTATCATGTCGCTGTCATTTATACTTAAATTGCTATATATTTTCTAGGATCGGCAAGAAAGCAAAGAACACACTGAAATCGAAAGCGCGGTTATTCGCCGAGAAAATCAATAAGGAGGAGCGAAAGAACAAAGCGGAACTGATTACGGAACCACCGGGAAAAGAACCTAGGAAATTCTGGCAGATCTTGGAATATGAGGGAGACACTCCCTTTGTTCCGAAGGTGGGTAGTATCTTTATTTATTATTTATAGACCCTTATTATAATTTATGAGACATAATTTATTTATTTATTAATTTGGCACACATACAGTACAATTACATAACAGAGATTTTTTCAACATTTAATCAAATCACTTCTGTAAATGTACCTTAATAGTGGGCACCGCATTATAAAAATATTTTATACGTATTTACAAATTATGAAGAACAAATTATTAAACACAATAAAACACAAATTAAGACTTAAAAAATATAAATTAACATTAGAGATTAAAGTTTATGCATAGAAAATAAAATAAATATTAATATATATTAATAATTAAAATTTCACGAATAACTTATTCTTAATTTCATTACGTCTTATTTATTCTTAATTTGCTATGGGTTTCATATTCACTGTTACATAGAATGGAACGGTTTTCAAAATCTTGTCAAATAGCTTAATCTCATGCCACAGTGTGTGTAACAACATACTTATGGAACTATCAGATTAATATCTATGAAATCTTGTGCATATATTCACTAGGTGTAGATCTAGAAGCATCGAACCCTTTAATGTATTTTTATCTCGATTTCAATACAACATGAATATACTTATCTAATATGTATTTTTCTGTCCAGGAGCACGTAGAAGAATCCCGCTGCATGGCGAACGCTCGCCTGTACCGCGTAGAACTCGGCATGGGCTACCTGGAACTGCCGCAGCCCGAGCTGGCTCTGTGCCGCGCCGCGCTCCACACGAGGAACGTGTACGTCCTGGACGCCAGCACCGACCTGTTTGTGTGGTCAGTACCGCACTATTGTTTTTTTTTTATTCAGTTAAAGCAAACCAACAGTTCAAGAACAGAAATATCACATAAATAAAAACAGGTATATACAGCTGGTCCTTAAACCAATTCAACAACCAACAGGTCAGCATATGAATTACAATTTTGATAATTACACACATTAAATTTTAAAGAATTCTAAAAAAAATATATAATTATTCTGTGAAATCAAAATTTAAATTAAATTATTAGGCATGACAATTAAAACTTAAATAAAATAATAACTAACAAAAACGATAATAATTAAAAATATTAATAAAATAAATTAACTTAAGGAATTCTAATTACATTTAATGTCAGATTGGGTAAGCAGAGTAACCTACAATAAAATAAATTTAAAAAAATATATATTAAAATACTAAAGCTAAATAACTAATTGTTTATACATTGATAATAATGTGAAAAGAAGTTAAAATATAATTTTTAGTTGACACGAGATGTTACTTAGTGGAGATAGAGAGAGTTACGTTTCGTATATTACTATACCTGGAACTGCCGCAGCCCGAGCTGGCTCTGTTCACCAGTGATTGTTAACAGTTGTTGTTTACAGATCGAGCATTTTGTATATGTGTGTACGTTGTAGATTAGATTACTATGATGTTGCAGCTTTAATTTGTCGATCAAAGTTTCTTTAACTTATAATAGTCTGGTATGGCTTAAACTTCTTTATAAACGATAGTACGATTCTAAGTGTTTCAAAAAAAAAAATCAAACCGCAAAACGAAGTTGAGAGGGAGTCATAATTTGTGATGATAGAGAGAGTTACGTTTCGTGTAATACCATAGGGAAAAGAGAGAAAGGTACTAAAGTACATTTGTTTACCTTTAATCTATTTCTTTCGCTTATACTATCCACTGACGTTTCGAATATTAATTTTTCCGAAGAAGATATTGTAATCAATCCTTGTTGCAGGTTTGGTAAGAAGTCGTCCCGCCTGGTCCGCGCCGCCGCCGTCAAGTTAGCGCAAGAACTATTCAACATGGTCTCCCGCCCGCCCTACGCCATGGTTACTAGGTTACAGGAAGGAAACGAAACACAGGTAGATAGATAAATAACTCATATGTTTGGGTATAAATTAAACTGGTTTACAACCTTTTACAATATATACATTCATAGCTATACATTCATAGGAAGTTGAGTGAGGAAACAATTGTCAAATGAAGGTATTGATGTTGGGTCTCCAGCCGCATCGCCCAACAATTATATCTATAAAAATACATTCAGTGCTAAAATAGTTTTATTTAAAAATACACCCATCACAATCGTAGTTACACCCGAGATGTTTTCTACTTATTTCTTTGGTTTAGTCCAAGTTAATTTATATTTAGTAAATTTATCTTATGTCTCCTCTCACCAGGTATTCAAGACATATTTCACTGGCTGGGAGGAAGTGATCGCCGTGGACTTCACGAGGACCGCCGAGTCGGTGGCCAGAACTGGCGCGGATTTGGCAAGCTGGGCTAAGCAACAGGAGACCAAGTGAGAAACATACGTTTCATTTGTGCTTTTCTTAAAAACTTGAAACTAATTAACTGACGTATTTTTTATGTAATAAATAACTAGACATCAATGAATGAGAACGGTTTACAAATACCGTTACACTGGGGACAATAAATTCTCTCTAATTTACGTCAGTAACAAGTTCAGGATGCACCGATCTGATCTAATCCTTGGACTTATAGGATCGGCAAGCAAACGATTCGACAGTTTGCGAATCTGATTGTTGATAAGATTGGTAGACACTTATTCAGTTCGGTTTACATATAACGAACTGTATTTTGATATTAAAAAAATAGGTCATCGTTTGTAATAAAATAATTTTGAAGGTAGGTGACCATGATCGGTGTATGCGGACTTATTTTGTGTCTGTTAATATCTCTATATTTACTCTATTTTAATATCAGTTGCTTTTACGGCGATAGGCCTGCCCCCCTAGTGAGTACACTGTCCATGCAAAACGTGGGTACTCTGAACACCAGGTGACAAAGTCACGTGATGATTAGTACCTCTGCCAACCCTTTCGGGGATATTCGGCGTGAACGTTTATTTTACTTTTCCTCAACAGAATTATATGAACATTACATTTCCCTTCTTTCCTTCAGAACGGATCTATCATCATTATTCCTGCCCCGCCAACCAGACATGTCGTTGACAGAGGCACAGTGCCTCTCAGACGAGTGGAACGAAGAACTTGAAGCCATGGAAGCCTTCGTGCTTGAAGGCCGACATTTCGCGAGACTTCCCGAACACGAACTTGGCCTGTTTCATAGCCATGACTGTTATGTGTTCCTCTGCAAGTATATACTGCCGAATGAGGTGAGTTATTATGCTAATGTAAATGCTGATGTAAGATAAAGTTTAGTAAAAATATTTTTACAAAAAATGAAAACATAAAGAGATGTATCTAAAATACTTTGTGTCACTAAGGTCCTACGCAAATTGATCGATAAAAAACATCGGAAAATGAATGTAGTAGAATAAAAAGCAATTATAACGAAAAGAAACATCTAACGTCGGGTAGAAAGACTTTGCGCGTAATGGGCAGCTTATGTGGTAAAGAGTCGACTATTATTTATAACTTCCACATCATATTTGCTGTTTAGTGTCGGCTTAGAATTTCTACCTTCCGGTGTGTGAACGTAAGAGGCGACTAACGGTATTGGAGCTTTTAAGGGATTTTTGTGCGATGCGGTTGGAGACCCATCACCAACAATCTTTATTTTTACCATCATCGTTTCCCCACTCACATTTCCGAAAGTGGCTAAGGAATTTCTAATTCCTTAGCTCTGGCTACCACTTCGAGGAATTTGCAGCCGTGAGGATATGTATGTAAGTACGTTATAATACACAATTAAATTTAGCCAACTTTACACACACACACACTCCTAACATTCGCACACTCCTAAGCAAAACTATATTTCATTTATCTTGTTACAGCCGGGAGATGAAATGGATCTCGAAAACGGCGAAGTAGACGACGTGAATGGAGAAAGTATATCCTGGGTCGTGTACTTCTGGCAAGGGAGGAAGGCCCCCAATATGGGCTGGCTTACCTTCACTTTCGGCCTGGAAAAGAAGTTCAAACAAATCTGCAAGAGATTGGATGTCGTGAGGACACACCAGCAGCAAGAGGGATTGAAGTTTATGTCGCATTTCCGAAGACGATTCATTATTAAAGACGGCAAAAGGAATACTAAACCAGTAAGTATGGGTTGAGGATACTTAAACTTATAGGCGTTGTTGTAGTATGCAAGGCATTTTTTTATAAGAGGCACAATGGTATAATACCTTATCAGGGAGGAGGGGAGCAAAACGGAGGTACGAAGAGTCTCTTTATTTTCTTATATAATGGTACATAGTAGTACATATATCCGTGCATAGTACATAGTAATAGATCCTGCTGATGCCGCGCTGAAATAAAGTTTCATTGGTACTTGTTCCCGCTTATTTCAGAGCAGAGATGATAGAGTACTATATAGATGTAGTTTAATAAAATTCTGAAAACTCCTTGGAGCCTTTGTAAAATTATTTTCTAAAACTCTGGATTCTGAATTGCCATCTTTACCAAGTTGCAGCTTTCTGCGGCCTGTAGTTTGTATGTAGCAAGCAACTCAGAATGTAGCAAGAGAGTTGTAACACTATCTATATGCGACAATTTTTAACTAACATAAAATATGAACATAGTGATAAGACCGCCATTTGAACTTCTATTGAATAGTAATATTTCTGTAATTTGTTATAATTTTAAGGTGCAATAAAGAGTTTTCTATTATATTGTATGTTTTACAGGAGGGCCGTGCACCGGTAGAACTATATGAGTTGAGAAGCAACGGCTCTGCTTTGTGCACGAGACTCATTCAAGTGAAGGCAGACGCGGCGCAACTTAATAGTGCTTTTTGGTGAGTAGTGATGGTGATGATGATATTGTATATGTTATTTTATTTGCGCTTAAATATATAGTCGTAGATTATAGAGAAAAGCGATACTAATAACTAGTAATCACTAAACCTGTACTAAACACTCACATTGTAGTTTCATACTGCTGGTCCCGCTAAGGGCGCAGACAGCGAATCCTATCAAAGGCTAAACATCAACAATTAACTTGCCACCAATGGCAAGCAGGAACATATAACTAATCCCTATTTCCCTATTAATATTATTAATGTGAATGTTCCTTAGATAAAAACAATAAGAAGAAGATGCGGCAACCTCTGCCCGCGCGCGGACCCACTAAACTGAGTACAATGTACTTGGTTTGCTTCAGTCGAGTTTAGTCCGCTACGATACTTCAAGTCGACGAGCTGACATAATCTTTGACATCGAAATTAAAATTTTCATACAATTAGCGCTTAAAATGCCTGGCTGTGCCTTTATTCAGTGCACAAATCATTCAAGGCGTAAAAACAAATCACAGGGAGTCACGTTTCATGCGTAAATACACCAAAAATCTATTTACAAGCAAGATATTATTAATTTCGGCCATTTTATCCTTGAAATCTGACATGTTTAAGTGACAGAGACAGACTATATGAGCCCATCGCTCTATCTTTATCTTTGCGTCATGTCGTGTGTGTTCGTATCAGTTCGTATGGATGTAGTGCGGTGTGGTGATAAACCGATAAGGCCCATATTTAGTTGACAATTTGTACGCTCACGCCGCATCTTCTTCTTTTATTTTTATCTAAGGAATGTTCGTTTGTTTGTTACGCTTTCACGCAAAAACTACTGAAGCAATCATCATGAAACTTTGTACACATATTCTTGAAGATATTAGAAGTAATATAGGCTATATTTTATATATTTTTTAAACATAAAAAACACAAAAGCAATTCTAAAACCCACACACATGACAGTTACATTCTGCTGGTCCCGCTGGAGGGCGCAGACAGCGAGACCTCGTCCGCCATCGTGTACGCGTGGGTCGGGAACAAAGCGGACGCTGACTCGGCCAAGCTCATTGAGCAGATCGCTGAGGAGAAGTTCAACAATCCTTGGATTAGTTTGCAGGTAATATGGAAATAGCATGTAATATAATACCTAATCTAACCTATGCTCAAAGCAAATTTCAAAAAAGGTTATTCGTATTTAACCTCAGCCACTTTTGGAATTTGATTGTTATGGGTATCTAGCCACATTGCCTAACTTGAATTTAAAAGGCCCCATACCTTTAGTCGTCTTGTACGACACCCGCGGGAATAAATGGGTTAAATGTCACTCTCACTTGAAATGCCAATTATATTTTCGTGGGTGGTGTACGCCGCGATTAAGCGAAGAGGCCAAGAAAGAGACCGAAACTCTGGCCACCTAGTCTCCATACTTTAATGTGTAATATAGTGTATGATACAACCATTATGCTGTCGTTGGCTTATAGCCCAATAGCAGATTGTCTAAACTGGCTGTGATGAATATTTCCGTAAGGTCTATTTGATAAGAATCTGAATGACGTCAGAGCGATACTTTTACATACAAGATGGTAGACCACTTTTTTCCTGCAGTATAAATTATGTGGTCATCGATTTTTTCGATTAAAATATCTATACAAAATTTAATTACTTGTCGTTTGAAATAACTAAAAGCAATCAACATATCATTATTTATGTATGGTGTAACACAACCTATCCTCTTGCAATAGCATGAGTACATGATAATATTCACTTAAGACGTTTTAACTTATTTGTACTACATAATATAGTATTACATATAGGAACAGGAAAATGTTATACTTTTGTACTTTAAATAACTAACTAGGTTAAGACAAATTTTATATACTTATGAAAACTTAATAAATTTTTATTATTGTTTTTACATACATACATGTACTCACGGCTATAAATCCCTAGAAGGGGTAACCAGAGCTAAGGAATTCGAAAATCCTCACCCACCACGTTTGGAAAGTTGAGTGGGGAAAATATGGTAAAATAAAGGTTGTTGGTGATGGGTCTCCAACCGCATCGCCCAAAAATCCCGTAAAAGCCCCAATACCGTTAGTCGCCTCTTACGTACACTCACCGGAAGAAATGGGGTAGTGCTATTCTAAGCCGACATTACACAGCAATTGTTTTTATTATTATTATAATAAGTTGTTTTTCCACCAGGTGCTAACAGAAGGCAACGAACCCGACAACTTCTTCTGGGTAGGCCTCGGCGGCCAAAAACCCTACGACACCGACGCAGACTTCCTCAACTACACGCGGCTGTTTCGGTGCTCCAATGAGAAGGGGTACTTCACTGTCTCGGAGAAATGTACGGATTTCTGTCAGGTGAGACTTTCTTATAATATACGGATGTATAATTTATAACTTAAATTACTTTACTGACTTATAATAAAGTTGTTTAGATGTATTTTACTATTATCAGAACTGCCTGCATTTATATCCAAAACCGTTGATTTTTTTCGGAAGTCTCCACAAGGCATATTATAATCAAACTTCACGTTCGGTACATACAGATATGCTGAAGGTTGTATAACTGTCAAAGTGACTTAATAATTAAATTACTATTCGCAAAAGCTCTGGGGCCAAGCCCAATTTTGTTGGTATTATAGTAACAAAAGTGATTTTGGGGGTAATCTGCAAGTCAGGCCAGGCTAGGCTTGAGAAATTATATTTTAAAATTACCTAATAAACGTAAATTGACTCAAAACATTTAGCTAGATTTTACATAGCCCATGTTTCTGAAGGTTAACTTTACCTATAGTATTTTCTCATTGATTATTCGTGTTAAGCCTAGTCAGGATAAACAAACAATCCCTACCTTTCTATAATTTAAATATAAGCAGTATATAAAGAGTTTGTTTTTTATTGTCACTATCCCAGGATGATCTGGCTGACGACGACATCATAATCCTGGTTGGTTGGTTAAAGGTTTAGTTACAGTTCTCCAAAATTCGGCAACGATCGTGGCCCCCGAGCGTCGGGAGACGATATGTATGTAGAGTGATTAAGTGAAAAAACTTGACTGTTGTCTAAGGAGGAGTTCGGTGACAAGCCTAATACAAAAAGAAAGTCGGGGGTAAATGAAGCTTGGCTCCAATAAAGTTAAAATTAAATTCACATTTGAAAACAAACCCAAGAAGGGTGTATGATAGCAGCTCTATATAATTCAACACAGAGAGAACACGTGCGGTCACCAACAATATGTAAAGAAAGACGATTGACATTGACGGACCTTTGACTCCCCGGCAACAGCCACCGCTCGCCCGAATTGTTTTCGTTTGAGAACACATGATATTGACTCGCATTACCTTAAGACAAGTTGCAAAATGCAAGTGCATCGTTTAGGGCGCTTACGATGCAATTACACAGACCTGCAAATTTTAACTTTTATTTTCCCCTTTTGGATTTGAATGCTGATCTTGGGGTATTTTGGTGCGTAGATTACGAATATGTACTTGGTTTTTTTCTATCACCCTCAGTTTTTTGAAAAATCCCTACTTTGTAAAATTGAAAAAAAACACGACTTTATTTGAGTATTTATTTTTTATTACAATTAAGAAACAATTACATGACTTTAAAACATTAAAAATATATTTGGGGGACAATAAAAAAATAAATAAAAATATCAAATACTTTTGTGGTATCTTGCTTTTTTTTCACTGAAGCTCCGATTGTGAGATTTTCGCTTGAAATTGCGAATTGCATCATCTCGCTTTAACAGCCAACAATAGTCTGCCATCATTGTTTTATTCCACTTTCCCTGATAGCGACGTTCCATCTCCTTCAAATCCTGGTGAAATCTTTCGCCTTGCTCTTCACTTACAGCTCCCAAGTTATCAGGAAAGTAGTTCAAATGTGAATTAAGGAAATGAAGTTTAATGCTCATCGAACATCCCATTTTTCCGTAATTTTCAATCATTATCTCCACAATTTCTTCATAATTTGGGATTTTGTGGTTTCCTAGGAAATGTCTTACTAATTTCTTAAAAGATTTCCAGGCTTCTAACTCAATTTCACTCAATTTTTCATCGAAAGCTGTATCTTTCATCAATTTTCTTATGTCCGGACCAACGAATATACCTTCTTTCAGTTTAGCTTCAGAGAGAGACGGAAATATTTGGTGTAGATATTTAAAGGCATGTATTTAACGCGGCGACAAATTGATGCCATTTCAAGTCGTAAAAAAACTGAAAATGGATAGTAAATAATCTACTTTGGCGACTAATTAGAGGTAGCATTTTAACTAGAAAGCGGCGGCTTTTTAATGAGTTTTGAGGTTTTATTTAAATTTTATGTGGCAGTGATTTTCTTTTGTGGCAATTTAATTTCTTCTAAGGCGACAAATTATTGGCGGATAAAAAAGTTAAAATAGGCTTTCATAAATTCTAAAATGAGGTCTGAAATAAATACAAAATAGATCTTAAAAAAATACTTTTGGCTACATTTGTAGGGATCTAAATTAACCAAATTGTGACATGCTATAAAACTATTCTTGGTCTATTTTATTAACATTCCCTCTTTTAAATGAACCTACACCTACACAACTTAACCTCACCTAACAGCGGGTCGACGTCACCCCGCTTCGTGGGGTTCCTATTTCCTCTCTAAGGGACACAAGCTAACCCTAACCTAACATAGCACAGAAACAATTGTGGTGATTAATTGTTTTTTAATGAGGGGGGCTTCGCCCCCCGTTCCTCCCTCTGTTTTCCTTCCCTAACTTAATTGCATCTGCCCATTAGGCTGGGTGAAGCAACTTTTAACCTAACCCAATTTATTTTATTTTTATTAATTTTTACTTCAATACACATAATATGTAATTTACTTAATATTATAGTCACAAAAATAAAAAAGCGAGCGAGCGCATTTGCCGCCTTTTCAAGAATTTACGAATCTGCAAACAATATTCTAATATCCAAATACATTATTATAATACCCATTTTCAGTATTAAAGGTACCTAAAAATCGCTGCCAGATGTGTATTTTTATAATGACATTCAATAGTTGCCAGTGAAGAATGTATGATATCCCCTCGGAAAAATTAGTCGCCACATTAGGTTTTATAATACCTCAACCAGTTTTACACTGATCCCGCTTGATATATTTGATACCTTACAGTAGCAGCCGTTTTTTTAGTTTTTTGATCCTAGCATTTTGTTGCTTGAATAGTTTAATAGTTGCTAAGATATTTAATCACTGCAAAGTTAGTTTTTTTGTGACTTAATAGTAAGTTGCCTAAAAAGGATTTCAGTTGCCGTGTTAAATATTTGCCATATTTAAAACCTTCTCCTTCTTTGTTTAGCGCCTTTACAAATTGTTTTATCATCCCCACTTATCTCTTACACTTTCGCGATGACATTTTTCAAGTGAGCGTTATGAATTGCACAGAAGTACTGATTTGTAGAAAAAATGATATTGCTATTTATACAAAAAATATATCATCTACCTTCATTAACTCTTTTCTAACGATTTAAGTGAATTTTTATAAAAAAAAACATTAAGTCTACTAGAAAAGAAGTATTTAGCAAATGACTCAAAAGTCCTATTTTTTTTTTATAATAAAGGTATGTCACTTAGTTAATTAAGTTTTATTTAACTAATTTTATATTTATTAGAACTCATTAATTAGTGTCTAATGCATTCAGTGCATTTTTTGTTTAATTCGAATCGATTTAAATAAAATATTATTTAAAAACTAGGAAGGCCTAGGTAATTTTGGAAAAATTAAACGATGCTTAATAACTAAAAAACCTGACGTGATGGATTTTTTTAAATATTTTTCCTGTAATCAGCGCCCCAAAATCTATCCAAATCAGTCATCAAAACTGAAAGGGGAAAACCATTGCAGACCTGGGTTATTCGGGTTTTTCCGGAATACGAGAATTACCGAAAATCTGCATGCGCATTATTAATTTTGGAGAACTGTACCTATCGTATATAGACTTTTTTATTGATCTAGTAATGACAAACAAACACACCCTCCCTTTTTATATTGATATACATATAAACTGTATATAAAAAGTTACTTTTACTATCCCAGGATGACTTAGCTGACGACGACATCATGATCCTGGACAACGGGGAGCAGGTCTTCCTGTGGTTAGGAGCCAAGTGCTCCGAAGTGGAAATCAAGCTCGCCTACAAATCTGCTCAGGTGAGGAAAAACACACATCTGTTTACTGTGTTTTGCCTTTATATCACTATTATAACAAAAAAATGCAGGAGTTTGTCTTTTTATTCGTTTTATAAAGGTTAACATTTGAATGTTTTTGTTCATTAAAAACCTCATGTGGGGATTTTTACTAATAAATAAAGGAAAGAAAAATTTCGACCACACTTATGACTTTAGAAGAGTCTTGACAATCCCGACTCGGGATTTGAACTCACGCCTGTCTGTTTACGGGCGGGTGCTCTACCCATTTGACTATCCTGTCGTCGTGTGTGTAGTATTGTTGTTGTCTATGTTAACTGTATTCTTGGTCGATCACAGAAATTGATACAGCGTCACGTTTTTGTTTTCGTATCCCTCCTCGATCCCATGTCACTCCGTATTTGGACGACGCGCTATTGAAAATGCAGTCACGTAGAAAACTACATCTTGCGACGCTGTTGTTCGGTGTAGTAAAGTTTGAAACTCCAAGATATTTATTTAATAAATTTCAATGGTCCAGGAGTAACTACCATTTTAAAAGCAGAGCTATCTTACCAATGCACCGCACGGCAGCGTTTCGAGGCAGTTTCAGGTTTGCGGCGTCTAAGTGCTGGAATGACCTTCCCGCACCTATCCAAAATGCTCCCAGTAAGTATACTTTTAAGCGAAAGCTTAAACATTACTTGCTGGTTAAGCAAAATCCTTCATTTATTCCAGCACATCCTCGTTAACAATTATTTATTTATTACCAAATCTGTATTCGTATTTTATTAAATTAACTTTGTTTATTTAGTTTTTCCTTGTATGAAGTAAGTAGTAGAACATATTGATAATTAAAGTTTACTATAACTATTATTTATTTATTAATCTTTAATAACATAACTGTTTTAACAGTTTGTCTGCAGGTGGAGTCTCTTATGTATTTATATTTATGTATATGTAGTATATAAGTATATGTGTAGATTTTATATATTAATTTAGTAAAGAGGTACTTTCTACTTCTATTATTTATAGAAGTATGTTATAAGTTCTATTTGTCACTAAATTTGAATATGTGACGTCTTTACTTTTATATTTTTATTTTGGTGCTGACTGAAAATCAGTGTTGTGAGGTATTTCACTTACTCACAACGATAATGCTGAGTCAGCTTCCAAATTCGTTGCTACTACGCAGGTTATATGGCTATTGTTTTATGAGTTTTATATCTTGGAATTAGTGTGTTTGATATTGTTTTTTATTAGTTATTTTTTTCTGTGTGTTTGTATATATTTTTGTGCTATGTGTCTTTTTTGTACGTGTGTAGCAGCGAATAAATGTTTTTCTTTCTTTCTTCTATTAATTTTGGTGCTAAGCAGCAAAAAAACTAACCTCTGCTAACAATTCATTAGTTGTCAGCCATTTTGTGTCGCAAATTATTTGGCTTTGTTTTCCATTATTTCTTATCCATTAGTAAACAGACCAATGGTATAAGACAATGTTCTTAAAGACACCTGTGTTATGAAAGTTAGGTCGTAGGACAAGCAGGTGTGATTCCTGTTTAGTCCAAAAATTTGTTCATGAATATGTATGATTGTTTCTTAGTCTCGAAGGTTATATATATCGCCGTGTAGTGTCCGCTTAGAATAGCACTACCCCGTTTCTACCGATGGGTGTACGTAAGAGGCGACTAACGGTATTGCGGCTTGGCTGAGGAATTTCTAATTCCTTAGCTCAAGCTACCCCTTCTAGGGATTTACAGCCGTGAGTATATGTATGTATGTATGTTATATATATGTCTTATCTCTACCTTATTATATTTTTCTCGAGGCCAACTTAACCAGTGTGCTATAAACCCATTTAAATCTATCTCTCATTTTCAGGTATACATTCAACACATGAAAACCATACAACCCGATAGGCCAAGAAAATTATTCCTCACCTTGAAAAATAAAGAGTCTCGCAGATTCACCAAATGCTTCCACGGCTGGGGGGAGCACAAGCGTCCTCCAGAGTAAGAAATGAAGTATGACAGCTCAATTTGATGAAGCTCATATAAAACCTTATATTTTGTAAGAGAAACAGTATTTTAAACAAGTATCTTTCATATCTGTATTGAATTTGTTTTGGAATGACCTTGAATATACTATGATGTATTATAAACAAATATGAGCGTAAGGGCTTCCGAAAATAAAACTGATAAAATTAAAGACTGAAACACGCCATTTGCTGATTTGCAATTCATTTATTTGCTTTTTCTTTACAACATAGTGTTTGCACAATATAACATTACTGCATTTTTCTGTCCCTTGTGTTTTATTACAATTAAATTATTTGACTAGTATTTATAACATTGCTTGCTACTACATTATGAAATTATTTATGCATTTTATCTTAAGAATAGGACTATTAAATGTAAATGAAATACACAATGTAAATAAAAATTAAAAAATGATTTACAATGACATAAAAATTGTATGATATAGAGATTCATAGAGGCATATAAATATTGTTTAATAAAATTCTAACTACTTAAAAAAGCACAAATATACCACATTTGTAATCTGTTTTGTAATTCTTAACAATAAATACTTAACCAGAAATATCTGCTTTTATATACTATCCCTAGATAATCTGCGCCTGCAGTTCTGAAACAGAATGAGAAAACAATGACATTATATAAGTTAAACATGAATATGTAACCACTTCCAGTGGAAATAAAAGGGATTATTTTGAACATAGTATGCATATAAATATATTAGGTGACAATAGAGGTATGTCGTTAATTACAACAAAAAGTTTGATGGTGAAGATAATTAAGATGTTATTTACTTAAGAAAATATCAACACATACTAAGACTAAAAGTACCCAACTCAAAATTTTGAAAAACAAGCATACTATCATGGAATTTAGTAATTAAATGAAATACTACTAATAAAAATTAACTTAATTCTGTGATTTGATCATTTCAAATGACCAATGGAGCAAAAAAATGTAAAAAATTACCTAGTATTGATAAAATGGAGCGTCTGCTCATACTGATTATTATCATATCATGATCACTTTTGGATACACACACTTTCAGTCTGCTTTACTTTCAATATTATATATTTAAATCTCATATATAATATGACTTTATAATGTTGTTACAATGCACATAGTCTTGTTCAGTTTTGAGTTAAAATTATTTCTACTTAATTACGATGAATTCTTTTTCCACTTATGAATGAAAATGATATCTGGCAAATGTTCACCGCAAGGACATTGACAGATGAAGATTCTTTCATCAAATTAACTTTTTGGCGGGTTCTTTGTTATTCACATGACTGAATTTGAGTTTTAAGGCATCAATCAATTCAATTGGCTCTATATAGAAACCATCCTTAATGTATATAATTTAGCTGACCAGTTATCATTTGCAAGATATCATTTTCCATTCATAATTGCCATACACTTTTTTCATAATTCAATAACAATTTTAATAGTCTTCATCTAAATTCTTGGTTTTGAAAAACAAAGTTCTTGTTGCAAAACCCTTATATATCACCATCATGCAATCATTAATGACTTAAATAATGGCACAAGTAAATAATTTTCTTCAAATGTGTGATTGTAACAAGCAATAAGTCATTACAGCACTCTGTTGCTTAAAGCCTTACGGTCCATCTTTTCTATGCCTACTTATATTGTAATATTGTGTGAACCGGTTCTACATGTAACAAATGAGATCCTTGACAGTTGGTGGTTATATTTAGTCTATAGAACTATGGTAATAGAGAACAACAATTACTGCACAATAGCTGGCAGTATTTATGATTGCATATCTGCTAAGCACATAAGATAAGGCAAGACATATCATCAGCATCACCAGTTTGGTTTTCTCTCTTTTCCCCATTAACTACAAAATGTGGCAGAAGTATTTATGATTCTGAAGCTTCGGCTACCCTTTTGTGGAAATACAGCAGTAAGAAGAGGTAGATAATGCCTTCAGATTAATCATTGTTTCTATGGGGGTTGCAGTGTTTTTATCAACATTAATCTATAAATTTAGCTGGCACACTACCAAAAAATAGATAACTACGTTGTTCTGTAACAAAATGGTGTACTTACTTCGGTGATTAATCATCGTCGTCGTCATCATCGGAAGGTACAAACAATTCATTTTCTTCAAGGAAATTTGCGATATTCTTACTAATTGCGGCGCCTATAAGTAGTCCTGGAACGACTGCACATACTATTCCAACTAATCCGAATGGTGTCTTCTCTGGCTCAGGAAGGATAGCTCCCGTCTCTGTAGTTGTTGCTGGTCTTCTTAGAACTTTTTGAGAATTGCTAATACTGTTATTTCTCATATTACCAATCAGCCGCGACAGCCGTAAAACAGACATTTTGGGTGTAAGACTGAGTAAGATAATTATAAATTGATGTTGTATATTTATAGCCTAGCTAATTATTATTATAATTTAATGTAGATAAAATCAGCTGCTGGACATGTCCATGTCCATATTGTCCATTATTATTATTATTATCTTGTTAATTGGCCCTCGTATACAGTTTATACATTCTGCCAGCGTCAGAGTGAAATAGAAACAGCTTACTTTTTGAAACAAGTCCGATAAAAACGAAATTTAATTATTATTGTTTTTAAATATCTTAGAGTCAGAAAGAGATTAATAGATACAAATATATGTATATTTTAAGATGACATATAGAAATAAAAATAGACAATATTTTTTTACGAATTTGATGATATTATAATTTAATGCCATTAGAAGATATGAAATAACTTAAAGATTTCACAAAGTCAGTATGAACAAGTGATAACACATTTATCATGTTAGTAGGTTTAGGAATAGAAGAAGGGAGAATATCATAAAATGATGTCGTTAATTTTGAACAGTTAAAAAATAAATGATCCAAAGTTCCTTCCTCAAGTCCACATTCACATAACGAATTATCTTTAATTTTAATTTTAGCGAGAAAAACTGGAGAACAACAATGCCCTAGTCTCATTCTACATATGGTAGAGGTAGATGTCTTTGAGCATCGTTTATATTTAAAAAACCAAGGCTTAGAGGGAATTTCCGGCTGAATACCCGCGTAAAATTTTCCTTTAAACTGAATAGAATGTTTCCAATTTTCAGACCAAGAATTTTTAAGGAATACTGATGATTGGGCTACTAGGTCATGAGAATAAAGTTTATTGGTATCAATTCCTGAATCACAAGCAATCTTGGCTGCAGAATCGGCATGAGTGTTCCCTGAAATGCCACAATGGCTAGGAATCCAAGCTAACACTATTTTAATGTTATTAAGGAAACATCGATATAAAGCAGTTTTCAAATCAAGGATTAATGGAAATTTGGTTTTGGCATGAAACTGATTTGATTGTAAAGCTTGTAGACAGCTTTTTGAGTCTGTAAAAATAACCGCTTTATTAATGGAATGAGATTCGATGAATTTGACGGCTTCTAAAATAGCAAGAGTTTCTCCAGTAAAAACTGAAGAATGGACAGGAGATTTCATGCTCAAAATTATTTTGCGAGAGGGAATCCAAACAGCGGAGCCGACGCACTCTGAGTTCAAAAGTTTAGATGCATCAGTATAAATGACAAGCCAATCTTTCCAAAGAACATCAATTTTATATTTTAGTTCCGTATCAGGAGAGAGGGACTCTTTTTCTATACCTAAATTTAGAATGATTTCTGGGAGGTAAATTAAACAAGCAAATTGAGTAGAAAATATGGGATTCGATTGATATCTGACTAACGAAGAAAGGGAATGATTAAATTTATTTATACTTTGAAAAACACGTGGAAGGGACTTGTGAGACCAATAACGGCTGGTTCCCACTTTTAGTGAAAGAGATTGTAAAGATGGAAGTAAAGGATGAGACGAAGATTGCAAAAATTTTGTTATAAATCTATCAGATAAATACTGCCTTCGTAAATTGAGTGGGGGTTCGACACATTCTACTTGAAGGGCATTAATAGGCGAGGATTTCATAGCTCCTAAGATGATGCGGAGACACTTTGACTGAATATTGTCTAATTTAACTAAATACAGCTTGCTAAATACAACCATGTGGTTCTAATAAAAAAGTACCATAATCTAAATGACTACGTATTAATGCATTATACAGAAGTTTTTGAGTAAATGGGTGGGATCCCCACCATACACCAGACAAGCATCGAAGAATATTAATATTCTTTTCACATTTATTAATAATATGTTGCATGTGAGGGATACCTGATAATTTTGAGTCAAGAATAACACCAAGAAATTTAACTTGGTCGTCCATGTCCATTATTTGATTGATTGATACGAATGATTGATAAAATTGACAGAATTGATAATACAAACATCGTAATATTGACTTCATTGTCATTGTAATATGTCAAAAGTTGTATTTTTTTCGAAAATAAATACATTCTGATTTCGGTGTTTTTTATTAACAAAGTATTTATTAAAATGTAAATTTCGTTATAAATACTGAAATTTTAGTGATGAAAAATGAACATCACATTAACAAGTTTGGAAGCACTCATATGTAAGTATTGCTCTTTTACAAGAGAATCATTTATCAGATTTTCACTACAAAGTATTATATTTTAACAGTAAAAGCAACAAATGAGAGCCTTCCGGCTCCGGATTCGGCGGCGATTGAAGCCTTCTTGGCCATAATGAAAGATTCCACTGATGGTCCTCAATTAGCCGCCCAAGCTTTAGCTGCACGAATTCAATCAAACAATCCCAGGGAATCGATGTTGGCTCTCTCTATGTTGGATTGCTGTATGAAGCGGGGTGATGTCAACTTTCAAGCGGAAATTGGAAAATTTAGGTTCCTAAATGAAATGATCAAGCTGGTATCTCCAAAATATTTAGCTGATAGAACTGCAAAAGAAGTAAGGACTAGAGTAAGTATCTTAAATAAAGACCAATACAAGCAAACAATTATTGTTGAAATTAGAAATAATCATAGTTTTTCTTTAGGTGCTCCAACTTTTTCATACTTGGTCAGTTGAGTATCCAAAAGAATCAAAGTTTAAAGTGGCTTATGATATGCTAAAAAATCAAGGAGTGATAAAAGAGCCTCTCCCACCACTAACCCCAGATGAGCCACCACAAAATCGAAGAAGTAAAAACACAATTTTCGAAGATGATGAAAAATCCAAATTACTCCAGAAGTTGCTACAAAGCAAGAAACCAGAAGATCTTCAACATGCCAACAGACTTATTAAAACTATGGTCCGAGAGGTAAATATTTTTAACATCATTATGTTTACTCCTCTGCAGGAATCATCTTCTTTACACCCTCTACAAAATAATTTACTTCCTTCTCGGAAAATTGATAATTTACGGCTGCCTTGAGCTCATCATCGTCGGAGACAGATCAGGTCTCTCTTTCCACGGAGATCTTTCTTCAAATAAGGGAACAAAAAATAATCACTGGGTGCCAGGTTTGGGCTATATGGTGGATAATTTTAGTACTTCGAAGCCACACTCATGAATGGCAGCCTTCGCAACGCGCGCCCTTTGAACTGGCACGTTGTTGTGAAGGAGCATCACACCCGCGGCCAATTTGCCTCTCCGTTTTTCTTTAATAGCTTCTCTTAAATTATGCATAGTGTATGCAAAACCTGCTGCAATAAAACCCCTCTAGAATCCCAAAAAACAGTGGCCATGAGCTTTCCAACTGATTTTGTCACTTTAAACTTTTTTGGCGATGGTGTACCCTTTTTGGGCCACTGCATTGAATCGTGCTTGCTTTCAGGGTCGTAGTAATGACCCCGGTTTCATCCCCAGTGATTATTCGGTCGAAAATAATTATAGGATTATCGCTACAGAGCTCCAAAAACTCTTTACAACGTTCAACACGCACTTGTTTCTGAGCTGCGGTGAGCATTTGCGGCAACCATCTTGCACTAACTTTTGAAAGGTTTAGGAAGTCGTGAAGAATGGAGTGTATGGTACCTACTGATAGCTTGGTCATCTCTGCTAACGTATGGATCCTAATTCGTGCATCTTCAAGTACAAGTTTTTCAACTTTTTGCACATTTTCTTCGGTAGTGGCAGAAACAGGCCAACCAGATCGAGAATCATCTTCGATGCTCTCTCTTCCCCTTTTAAACTCACTCCACCACTTTTGAACTGTAGAAATCGAAGGCGCAGAATCTCTGTAAACAGTCAACATCTCTTCGTGGATACTTTTTTTACTTTTGCCTTGTTTGGTAAGAAACTTAATAACAGCGCGGTGTTTCAATTTCATCAACATTTTTGAGTCGGTCAATTTAGATTATTAAAAATGTTATTATGAATAAACTAGCGTCGTAAATAAACGCAATTTTGAACCTGTCACCAGAGATAGTGTCACTAGCTAACCGTATTCAAAAACTACCCTCATTACTGACAAAAAGTATCCGATACCGAGAATACATTGAACGTCCCTGGTCTATATTAATAATTTCGTCACGGGGTACGGTAGACTCGATCGAAACCTTACCTGAATAATAAAACGTAAAAAAATAATGATTTTGAGTCGACAACATGTATCCGCAAAATTCGGATTGTCGAGTAAACATGGGATGATAAGAAGTGATTTAATCCAATGATATATATCTTCAACGAATCAATCTATCTCTTTTATATCAGTGCCCGTCCGAGTAGATCTTTATATCCCAACTAGATCATTCTTGTCTTTTGTTTGTGAGAGATCGTGCACCACTCGGGCACAGTCGTTGGATGTCGTATATCCGAACTAGATCATTCTTGTCTTTCATTCGTGAATGATCGTGCCGCTTCGTTCGATGTCGTGCAGAGCTGTAAGGACACGATATTTCTCTATTTCTTTTTAACGAAACTTGGTACAATTATTCTTCATACTCCTGGACGGGTTATGGTATACTTATCAGGAGAGTAGTGTAGGGGAATTTTGGGAAAACGGGAGAAGACACTCCATTTTTTAAGCTTCCATCACGTGTGAAGCCATAATGAATGTGTATATATATATATATGTCGTAGGATGATTTGATGTTTAGGTTTTTTGCAAAAAACCTAGGGATTTTGCAAAAATCCGGATAATTAGACAATGGTTATGATATTTTCTAATCTTACTAGGGTTTTTGCAAAAAAACTAGTTGGTTTAGTAAGATTGTACTTCTTTAATTCTGATTGGCTGATTTCTGATTGCTCGCCTACACTTATTCTGATTGGTTTGTCATTGTGGTATTGAGATATTATTGCTAGAGTTATAAAGGGTAAGAAATGACAATACTTATTTGATACTAGGAATTGAATATTTTTTTTACTCTTTTGTTGGAGTAAAATTACAATCACGTTCGGACATATTATACACAGATCAAGTTACCCCAAAATAAGTAACACTTGTATTATGGGATACTAACTCACCGATATATTTAATATAATATAATACACATATGCTCATCACATAAATGTTGCTCTCAGCGGGGATCAAACCCGCAACCTCCAGACCAAAAAGCTAGTCACCTATCCACTCGGCCACGGACGTCTTCAATATAGGTAGGAAAAATAAAGTAAGTACGTATTAAATTGTAGTATTGAGGTATATAGCTAGAGTTATAAAGGGAAATGACAATACTATTTTTATACTTAGGAACTTTTATAACTAAAATTAAAATAACAATCAAATCAAATGTAGATAGGAACAATGAAGTAAGTACGTCTTAATTAACAACCAATCAGAGATGACGCGTTTATGGGGCACTGCAATCGACCAATCAGTGTACAGTATTCATAAAAACTGACATTTCGTTTCGGAGTCATACTAAACCAACTAGTTTTTTTGCAAAAAACCTAGTAAGATTAGAAAATATTATAACCGTTGTCTAATTATCCGGATTTTTGCAAAATTCCTAGGTTTTTTGCAAAAAATCTAAACATCAAATCATCCTACGACATATACATAGAATGTGTAACGTTTGAACGGGCAAAAGATACCCCTGAGTATTCAGGAGTGCTATAAGTTGTAATGATTGCGCTAAATTTCACAAAGGACAAGCAGTGATTGAAGAAACCTCAGATATTATTATGACTTCGCTACCCGTGCGAAGCTGGGTTGATCCACTATTTGAAAATAAAACTGCAATACTTCATAAAACCAAACATAATGATTATAGCTCCATACATTATGCAGTGTTGCTTTGTGTGGTTACTAAATAAATAGTGTTTAAGGGGATTGGTGAGTAATAGACCAGGCTGGGAGACAAAACTGCTATTGAGCTAACATACTTTCTAAATAATAGCTCATAACATCTCTTAAAAAGACTTCACTGGTAGAAAAAGCATATAAAGTATTATTATTACGTTCATATTGGAGTAAATCTAATGGATCAAGTCTATACATTAATCAGTAAAACTTTTCCCATCCCAACTCAAAACCCAAATGCTAATACTATTTAAAATGCTTCACAAACTCATCAGGAAGAGCGTCGAAACGAAGCAGTAAGTAGAAGAGTCCACGAGGTGAGTTCTGCGTTGGACAGTGCGGGATTACTAAGAGAAATGCTGCAGCAAGCTTGTAATGCTTCGCCGGAGGAACTGCAGCTCATCACAGAGCTGTACGACTCGTGCTGTGCGCTCAGGCCCACACTGCAGAGTTTGGCTGCTGAACATCTTAATCAGGATGGATTGGGTGCGTGTTACTTGAAATATTTAAGTACTTTACTTTAGACGCTTTGGATACCACAACTTTTTGTTGCGCCGTCGATACATGAGCAGCCCTTGCAATTTTGTCGATGGAAGCACACCAACAGCGCGACAAAATGTCGTGGTGCGCAAAGGCTCTTATTGTTGTAGATAGCTTAATTACTAACTAATTCTCTCACCGGAATTGGCAACAAGTGTGGGGCCTTTGTTGGATAGGCAAATAGCTAAACCAATACATATATTTTTATTGTAACTGAATTCTAATTTGTAATACCTTCATTTACTTACAGCTGTAGATCCCAATAAGCTACGAGAGACTCTAATAGTAGCCTCTAGTAGCTTATTGGGATAGTATACAGCTACCCATCCAGAACTTTTGGAAATTGAATGGAGTAAAGTTGGATGATGGAGATAGTCGTAATGGATTTCCACCTTATCGCCCATAAATTACGAATCTATGGGAATGTTAGGGTTGGACTGAGACAAAAAGTATAATGCGATAGCCTCGAGGATTCTGCTGCATGCTATCGCATTATTCTTTCTGTTTAGGTCTAATGGCAGTTCTAGTTCTAAGCGCCTGAAAAAGGCGATTCCATGCTGCCAGATGTGGTCCAATATTAAATTTACCAGCCACCATTCAGACCCAGTTGAGTATAGTTGCAATATAATCCCATCTTTTCTAATATTTCAGATGACATTATCCATGCAAGTGATGTACTAGATGAAGTATTCAAAGAATACAACACATTCATAAAAAATAAGAAAACGAAACCATTGGCTCCAAGACAATCCACCAATGGTGAAAGTTTACTAGATTTTGCTGGAGCCAGTAGTCAAGAAAATGATCTGAACAAAACAAATAATACAAATACAATTGCAGATTTAGATATATTTGCATCAGAAGCTTGTGTTACTAATATAGTAGAGCCGTTGAAACCTCTAAATTTATTACCTAAAGGTAAGTTTTAATTATTTTAAAAATCTTGTAGATAATTCGACACACAACAGATTGATTCTACTTTAGGTTGATATTTTTTTAAGATTATACTTGGATTTTTAAAGGACTTTGAAAATTTTCGTATTTCAGATGATGTAGCAATATTATTAGAAGATAAACCTGACAAGAAAGAAGGTTGGAATGAGCTGGATTCTCTCAGTGAGCAATTGTTAAAACAGTCTCTTCCAGAAAATGTTAAAAGAATAGATAATTTTGCCAGGTAATATAAATAAATTTATATGACAATACCAGCGCCACTGTATTGGCTTAAACTTATCTTACTTACTTACTTATACTGACGCCCATTATTCTCATTGTGGTAGGCAGAGACTATCGATCGCCACTTACATTCATTTCATTATTCTTCTCATACATACTCTTTTATTCTTGATAACTGTATTGGTTTAAACTTATCTTGAACTTTTCTCATTCAACAAAATTTGTTATCCTATTACTGTAGCATGAAACATGAAATCGAGGGACCAGTCATCATAATTCAAAATATAAACTAAATTTATTTTACAAAATATAAACGAAAACTAAACGATATTTTCTTATCCCGTCACCAAAAACTGCTTTTATATTTATTTTACTTTCTTTTCCCCACTTAATTCTCAAAAGTGGCTGAAGGATTTCTGAAGCTCTGGCTACCACCTTTAGAGGTTTATAGCCGTAGGTCTATGTATGTATATATGTATTTAAACGATATTTGAGGCTGCTTGTACACGACGTAAGTAACTGGAGCAAGTAAAGATGCAACATGCGCGAGTAATATCCGCAACCAACTTTTTAACTTGTTCAACTTAATCGCATGTCATGTACAAATAACTGGCGCAAGTAAAGAATCTTGACGATGTTCGTGGCCGAGTAGTTAGGTGACTAGCATCTGGGTCCAGAGGTCCCGGGGTCGAACCCTACTGATGGCAACATTTATGTGATAAACATAAATAGTGTTTTTTTTATTTTGGATAATATTTATATTTGTATTATGCAATATTAAATGTATTGTCGAGTTCGGATCCCATAGCACAAGTCATTATTTGTAACTTTGGTGCTAACTATGATCTGTGTCATATGTCAAGTGATAAAAAGCAAATTTATACTCTCAACTACGTTTTGCAACTACTGTACGTACCAACAAATTTGATACATTATCAGCCCATTCTCTTCAACAGTTGGATTTGTCCTTATGAACAAACTATACTATTTGTTTATGTGACATTACATTAATATTGATCTCTGAATTGACATGTCATCTTGCGTAATGTAGACTTCTTTTATAAAGTTATCTGCTGGAGCACAAACATTGTTGCTATATTATCATTTGTAATTTAAATTTCAGTCGAACAACAAAGAAGACACCAATGAATGCCTTAGAAAAACCGTCGCGAAAACCTGAAACTAACTTACAAAATAACGAAGCCATTTTAGATCTAGATTTCTTTTCCAAACCAGTTGAGCAACGAATGCCAATGATTCAGACGCCAGTACAAAATCTGATTGATGATGTTATGATAGAAATTGGAGACTCCAACACAAATACTAATAAACCTAATGATAATATAAAAATTGACGATAATGTACTTGACAATATAGTTAATACACCCAAACCCTCAAAGAATATATCAAATGATACATCACCGACCAAAGTTGACAATAAAACGTTAGAAATGAAGCCATTGACAGATATAGATATATCAGTAGAAAGTGTTAAACCAAGTAAAATGCCGTCTTTAACGGCTTTCGAAGAGGAAGATGGTATAAGTGTTATATTGCATTTCTGTGAAGATAAACCTCGCAGGGATGTCGATGTTTTTGTGGTATCTACAACTAGTAAGAAAACTACGCCGATAGAGGATTATAAATTTCAAGCTGTTGTACCAAAGGTAACTTGTGCCTTATTTTATTACTTTATTACTACTTTTCTTACGGGTTCTTCTCTCAACAAAACACCTTCCGAATCCCAAGTAAACTTAGTATTACGTTGAAATTTGACGTTCAAAAATCAAAGATTAATCTTTTTACTTTGAAATAAATGATTATTTTATTTTATGTATTATTATTTACTTTCAACTCATTCTGACAAAAAGAGTCGAAAGTAGGACAGTACCGACTTTTTAAATGTATATAATGACTCCCCCATTTTTGTTCTCTTATTATGAAAACCTTCCCTACAATATTTAACATAAGGTAGCAAATCAGCCAAATGGGAAATGTCTCTCCACTATACGTTATAGTCAAGGGAAACAGGGATATAAATTTATAGCTGACTACCAAACTATCAACTTCACCTGACATTTGCTAAGTTCACTTCTTAACAACAAGAACGTAACAAAATAGTCTTTACCTTTCGATGACCTGTTTTTCAATCAAAATAATATATATTAATGTATGTATTTTTTTTGCAGGGCTGCAAAATTCGTCTGTTGTCTCCATCAGGAAACGTATTACCTGCATTCCGCCCCTTCCTCCCTCCCCCCGCACTGACCCAACTAATGTTGATCTCCCGTCCCCCCTCTACTCCCATTACTCTCAAATACATCTTCACGTATTCCTGTGACAACGACACTTGTTCTGAAATTGGGGAAGTTCTTTTACCTCCTATGACTTTATATTGATGTGATATCTATTTATTCATTTTGATACTAGATATACTACTATGTGTAAACTATGAGCATAAATAAACAGTAATAGTATACCCAGTAGCAAAAATTTACTCAAATACCGTAAATCTGGCTTTTAATCTATGAGAAAATATCTCAAATAATGGCTTAAATTGGCATTAACCTATTTCTAGAACTTATATATTTTTTTGCTAATAGTAAAGTCGTAAGTCGGTATCGGGCTTTAGGAATGACCCGTTTCCAAACAAACTTTATTTTACAATATTTTACAAGAAAAGCTTACAAATTTTTGATACTCAAGCTCTAGCTATCCTTTTGTAATTTACAGCCGCGAGTATTGCTGTAAAACTAATATGAGAATTGTTGAATTTTAAGGAATTCATTCAGATCTAGTTAAATGATTAAATGCCGTAATATTCCATTTATTTCTACTGCTATAAGATGAATTTAGTTCAGGCATTGAGTCACTCAAATAAGTGTAACAAAAAAAGCACTAAAAATAAATGTTTTTTTACTATTCTATAGTACTTACAGAAATACTGATGTCTCAGATAACTTCGTGTCTTAATAAATGAGATATGGGCGCAGTTCGCAAATTTTTTAAACCCTAAACTAATACTTATAGCATATTGATCTCGTGCTTTCAGTAAGATGGAAATCGAAGCACAAAAACGAATATAATCTCATGCGACATCACATTTCTATGTTTAAGCGAGTGAAAAATTACTGCATTTATTTAATAGAATTTTATAAATTTATTAATTTGTATAGAATATTGTAGTATAAGAATATTAACAAAATGTATGCCTAGTCGAGAATTGGAGTTATTTTTATTGCAGCTTTTTAAAGTAACTTGATGTACTTAGTGCTCAAGTGTGGCAATTTGTTTATTTTGTGCAATCTCAGTATGTGTGTTGTATATTATGCAAAGCATTATTATTATGTCTATATTTTATTTTGCTGACATTCTTTTATTCATTACTGATGTTTTGGTTTATTAATTTCCAATAAAATATTTATTAAAGATACAATACATTCCTTTTATACTGAATCTAAGCTTATGTTAAACCACAATATTGTTAATTTGTAAGTCCAACTACCAACAGTTTTGCCATATGAAATGTCATACAAACGTTGATAATGTATTTTCTCGTGCATGTTGTGATATCTTTTGGAAAAATAAAGAGACCTAAGTTATTGAACATTGTCTTTTTGCTTTCCTCTTAGACTAGACTAGAATACAAACCCCAGCGGTCAATTGACTTCTCACACCACATGCAAAGATGAAGAATGTTAGTAAATCCCCTGTCCTGAGCGCATTTTAGTAGAAGTAAATTCCTTAATTAACGCGACAGATTAAGTATGCTAATCTATGGTTAACACCGACGTGAACGTATTCGATTACTTTTTGAAACCGCGATTATTTGATTAACAGTACAAGCTGCTCATTGATGTAACTTGCGATTATAAATAATCGTTACTCGCAATAACCCTTGTATGTTCACTTCAACTACTTGTTTACTTTAGTTGGTTCATACTAAACTTAATTTGCTGAACGAAATGAATTAACTATATTTTTTGCACAATATATTTCCAATGGATTTTTAATAAATGTAATATTTTGAAACAATAAATGCCTTCTTAGCTACTAAACTTCCAACAGGTACTCAAATGGGCAGAGTTTGTGATTCTAATGTTTTGTAATAATCGTAAAAATCTGTTTTTCGATGGCCATGTGGTTATGCTTACGTATTGTAGTGCTGGTTGAGTACGTAGGGCAAAGTGTTCAGGTAGTAAACATTTCAATTATTTATTATCGACGGTTGCATTACAAAAATAAATATATAATAAAGGTTTGTAATCATTACCGCGGTTGCTTAAGTGCAAAACACACTGAGACCGCCGACAAAGCCCAGCGACACAACACGGCGCGGCGCGGCCCGTATGAAAAGTATCATGTCGAACCTATGTACAAAAACTAGACCGCCGACATACGGGCCGGCGGGTTCAGTGTATACCGCGCTTTGATATAGCATTATTGAATTACATATTGCCAAACACTGGCATGGATTAAACTGCCCATTAGATGACAATTGAGGGCGAGCATCAATAATAGTTGAGATGATTTTCAAGGGTGATAAATGGTTTGTAAATGCAATTGCAATTTCGAAATATGGTCTATAAAGTCAGCATTTTACGTTTTTACGCTTTAAAAGTAGTCTAGCCACATCGAGGTACAAGCATTTGCCTTCTTCGAGCGATCAATCCATTACACCATGAAAGAGTAACTTACAAATGTACTTACTTATTTCGTTCGTTTTGCTGAAATATTTGTTTGTTGTTATTTTTACAATTAATACATACATATGTACTTGCTATAATTCCTAAGAACGGGTAGCCAGAGCTCTTGAATTAGAAATTCCTCGGCAACTTTTGAAGGTTGAGTAGGGTAAAGAATATAAACTAAAAGATAGTTAGTGATTGGTCCCCAGTCACAGCGCCCAATATTCATTTAATAATTCTGAAAACCTCAAAGTCGTCTTTTACGTCGATATTACACTGATATACTATTATAGTAGTCGAATTATTATCCCATTATTTTCATTGGATAAAAACGCAAAACTGATAGTTTCATCATGTCTGTCGTCTGGCAGTGTATGTTTTACATTGAACAAGTATCTAAAAAAATGAGATCTAGCTTTCTCAAACGATTTTTTTGCAAAGTTGAAAGATCTAAACAACCGAAGTGGTAAATTGTTCTCTTCCTTTCTAATTTTTGAAATGAGAAAGTGACAAATATAAATAAAATATATATTGTAGATCTCAATAAAGCGCAATACATACTGAGCCCGCCGGGCCGCCGTCAACTTGGCGGCCTGTGTTGAAAGAGTCATGTCTAATGTTATTTGATGTATTATGTCATGTATGAAAACTAGACCGCCAACGTAAGTCGGCGGGCTCAGTGTGCATTGCGCTTAAAATTAACAACAGCAATGGTGTAAACATTAAATTTTCAGTAGTTTTTAAAATATAGCACTCTGAAAAACAAATATAAGTTTGCGTTACAATTATTCAGACTCGAAAAATGTACGTGTAATTTTTGGTATATTTCTTTGCTTACGTATACTTACTGGGTATTACAAAACCCTCGACGGTCGAGACCGAACCGCACTTGTAATTTTTTTTAAGGTATTAAGCTACAGAATTTGTCAGTAAATAGTAACTACAAGATTATTGGTCCGTAAAATCAGTAGTTTTAATTATCTGAAGCTTTGGCTTTACCATTTTAAAATTTGACAGGAGTGTATGGACATCTATTTTAATATAACTATTTCCTGCAAGAGTGTGTTGTGAAGGAAATGGTATAATTGGGCACATGAGCTAACGGATAAAAGTTAAATGGTGAAAGATATTTAGGTAAATAGAGCTAATACGGATGATATTAGCTCTACAACTCGCCCACTCAGCACACACAGGTCTAACAGGATCTTACAAAGTAGCGATCTTTCTGCCTACCACAATTAGAAATCTTGTTGTAAGATAACGTGATGAAGTATAAATAAAACTCATGCGAACATCGAATAAATGCAAAACTGTATTACAAATATATGTACAAGTATTTACAAGGAAACTAAGTCTAACACTTAAATGACTTGATCTCTGAAGGCCAGAGCGGTGATAGGTTTCTGATGACCACAGTATTCTCTCTCCAAGGTACCGGTTTCCACGTTCCATAGCCGAGCGTAGCTGTCTGATGAACCTACGGTTTTTTTTTTTTATTAGTACATAGTAAATAAATATATAATTGCTGTATGGGGCGACCAAGGGTTTGGGGACTTCGGGATTTTCAAGTTATTATTGGACAATATGGTTGGAAACAAATTATCAGTAATACTTTTAATACTAAAACTGTAAACATAATTTTATTCCGATGATGTGGCTAGTTCTTTTTTGGTATTTATATCAACGGCTATATTATACCCATTGTTTTATTATACACATTAAATTTTGGTGGTCATGGTCGTTACCCATTTTTTTGGTCTATTACATTACACCATTGGTTTCAGCGGAAACGAGTGTTTTAACAGATGACCTATTTATGACCAGTTCTAGCAAATATATGTTTACCGGTAAAGAGGTACCGCGAGTCGGCGCTGAAGGCCGCGTCCCAGACCCAGCGCTGCGAGTCGTGTCGCAGCTCGCGCTCCAGCGACCAGTCCGAGCAGCGCCACACCTTGGCCGAGCAGTCGCCGGACGTGGTCACCAGCTTACTGTTACATATATATCAGATCAATTTTAAAGGTTAAAAAAGACTTTTGTGATATACTGGGTTTACTCTGTTTGGATTTGTAGAGAAACTTCTCTTGTATTAAATTGTTGCAAGACAAGGGAGAATATTATATTTATTTATACGCTCGGAATAAGGAGCAGTCTCCGGAGGTTGTTACCAGCTTACTGTATACATACCGGTTCATCAGTAAAACATATAGTTTAGTAACTAGTTAAAGGTGCTTTAAAAGTGTGTGTTTCAGTTTTTATACTATCATTTATTTTATTTAAACACTTTATTACATACAAACTAACACACAAACAATATTTAACAAAATAGGTACAAACAGTTAGTTAATATACACAAAGGCGGACATATCGCCTTTGTGTATATTGACTAATTGACTATGTATGTATTTACTATGTTTATTTTTAACTTTGTAGTACTGAATCATATGAAATTATTTAATCCTGACGACCCTAATCAGGATAATGGGATGAACCTATGAAATTATTATATTTTTCCCTAATTCTCGATAAGTGTACAAATATTGTCAAAATCGAGTTTAAAGGAGTCAGTTACATATATACAGGTGAAGCTAATATAAGCGTGTTAAAAATAGTATTGTTTGCGACTTTCTGGGTTTACTCTGCATATGTAGAGAAACTTCTCTTGTATTAGGAAATTGTTGCAAGACAGGGGGTGGATATAATATTTATTTATTTATACACTCAGAACAAAACAGCATACACAATTAAAGCAGCTATAACATGCAACGATAAATTAAAAAACCTCCAATCACAAAGTCTACTCTCCTATGAGTAGTTGAATCATATCTGGAATCCGGACAAAAGTTCCACCTTAACGCATATATTAATAAATGTATACTGTGCCAATAAGTTCGTTTTTTCTCTACCTCTCTAATCTGTTTCTATATAAATTCGTTAACCACTCCCACATTGATGCTACTAAATTTAAAATTGAAAATTCGATTCCCAAAAGGATACATTTTTAAATATTGACTCCATTTCGATATCTGAGACCTATAATTGTGATCCTGAAGACTGTACCACTTATATTAAAAGACCAGACAAGTATTTCAAATTTCTGTTACAAAATATACGTAGCCTGTCTGCCAACCTTTCTGGTCTTCAAACTCTACTGTATCGAATAAAAATACCACCCGATATAATTGTCCTACCAGAGAGTTGGCTTCCGTTAAACCCATCTATACCCTCAATAGCAGGATACAACTCATTCTCATCTGCAAATCCGATTAATAAAAGTGATGGCGTTACAGTATTTATAAGAGATATAATTCAGAATGTTACGAGGGCTGCTATTTATGTATCCGGAACTGGCCACTTACAGAACAATAATTTAAAAAGTAATTACATCATTTAAAAATAGAACTCTTTAGCTTTATAATACATTTATTTTTATGTGACTGTCAATTGTTTTCACATCGTAGCGTCATTTTGAAAATTGCGTGTCTTCACCACCATGGATTTAACTCGTGAACATTTTCGTGCCATGATTTTTTACGATTTTCGGCGTGGTCTAACTCAAAAACAGTGCATCGATCAGCTTACTTCGACTTTTGGGGATGAAGCACCCTCAAAGACCACTGTGTATCACTGGTTTAGCGAGTTTAATCGTGGACGATCTAAGCTTACTGATGAAATTAAAGAAGGTCGCCCTAAAACGGTCGTTGTACCTCAAAACATCGATGCTGTCCGGGAACTAATAACTCAAGATCGTCATGTTACATATCGTGAGATAGAGGCATCTCTGGGCATTAGTATGACGAGCATACATAAGATACTTCATGAACATTTAGCTGTAAAAAAAATTTGCTCCCGTTGGATTCCGCACAACTTGAGTATTGATCAAAAACAGGCTCGTGTCGATTGGTGCAAAGAAATGTTAAAAAAATACAACCGTGGTGCGTCAAAAGCTGTTTATAATATCTACACAGGTGACGAATCTTGGATCTACGCTTACGACCCCGAAACTAAGCAGCAGTCCACGGTGTGGGTGTTCCAAGATGAGCCGAACCCAACAAAAGTTATTCGTGCAAAAAGCACATTGAAGCAAATGGTCGCTTGTTTTTTTGGTATAAATGGCCATGTAGCTACAGTGCCTTTAGAGAATCGTAAAACTGTTAATTCGGAGTGGTATACGACCATTTGTTTGCCGGAAGTCTTTGAACAAATAAGAAAGACTAACCGACAACGTAGAATCATTCTGCATCACGACAATGCTAGCTGTCACAGGTCGGCCGTCACAACTCAGTTTTTAGAAGCTCAAAAGATCGAATTGACAGGTCATCCGCCGTACAGCCCTGATTTGGCACCCAATGATTTTTATTTATTTCCAAATGTGAAGAAAAAATTACGTGGTCAACGTTTTTCGAGCCGCGAAGAGGCAGTCGATGCGTTCAAAATGCACGTTTTGGAGATACCTCAGTCTGAGTGGAAAAAGTGCTATGAAAATTGGTTTCAACGCATGCAAAAGTGTATAGATCTGAGCGGCGAATATTTTGAGAAGCAATAAAACCATATTAATTGATATATGTTTGTTTCTTTTTTTTATTCCGGATACATAAATAGCAGCCCTCGTAAGGTCGAGGACGCCAATGTGCAAGAAGCTAGTTGTCTACTAATTAAACTAAATACTGACACAGCCTTATTGGCAATATATCGCCCACGGTGCTTTCACGATCCGCATAATTTTGTTGAGTCCTTGGACAATATTCTTACTAATCTTAAACATTACCCGACTATAATTATATTAGGTGATATTAATATTAACATAGAACCTAGCAGCCCCCTTTCAGTAATCGCCAATTAATATCTCAATATGTTAGCATCGCATGGCCTTCTCCCTGCCCACACTTTTCCAACCCATAAGAAGACTTGTCTTGATCACGTTATTATTAAATCTAACTACCTTTCAAAAACTCTTGTAATGAACTCATGTGTAACTGATCACGACTCTGTCTTTCTAGCAATGGCTGTAACAAAATCAAATTCTCCGTCAAAATATTACACAAAAGTTGACTATACGGGACTCTTTAAAAGAATAGAATCACTAAATTTTGAACAAATATTTCTCTCCGATGACCCTAACACTGCTACCACCCTTTTAGTGGACCCAATTAGATCCCTAATAGCCGATCATTCCAAAAACATTATTCTAAGTCGCAGATTACGACCAATAAAACCTTGGATCACCCCAGGTCTTCTTAAGTGTATCCGTAATAGAGACAATATGCACAAAAAGTTGAAAAAGGAGCCGATGAACACTATCCTTTCCATTACTTTTAAAAGGTACCGAAACTTCTGCAACAATTTGTTAAAAAAGGTAAAGGCATCCTTTGAAAGGACAGAGTTGTCCGTTGCAAAATCGAATAACAAAAAACTGTGGGAGGTGATTAAAGATGTAACAGGTTTAAAGAAGGACAAATCTGGAGGCAAAAAATTATTAAATATCGGTGCTTCAAAAGCTGAGTCAGTAGATTTTGTAAACCATTATTTTGCTAACATCGGTAAAGAATTAGCGGAAAAACTTCAAAATCAGCAGTCTGGAAACAGAACATCTAATTTGCCCCGCTCGAGTTCGTATCAACCTTCTTCTTCCTTCGTCTTGCTTCCCACTGATCAAGATGAAGTGGAACGTGTCGTAAATTCCCTACGCATTGATTGTGCAGTCGGTTGGGATGGCATATCGGCCAGCCTTATAAAAACTAAAAAGTATCTATTTATCAAACCCCTTACGCATATTTTTAATCTATGTTTCAAGACAGGTAAATTCCCAACTTATTTCAAAAAAGCAGTGGTTCATCCGGTGTTTAAATCCGGTGATCCTTCTTGTGTAAATAATTATAGGCCCATATCAGTTCTTCCAGCATTGTCCAAGTTACTCGAACGTCTCATTCTACAACAATTAAATCGTTACCTAGAGGATAAAAAACTTCTATCCCAAAACCAGTTTGGTTTTCGAAGTGGGAGATCGTGCTCTGATGCGGTTCATGAACTTACAAATCTCATAGCTCTCACACTTGACAAAAGTAAAAAGTGCCTAACAGTTTTTATGGACATAGCTAAAGCATTTGATACCACATGGTCACCTTTTCTATTAGAAAAAATGGATAAGCTAGGTATACGGGACAACCAGCTTGAACTATTTGCTAATTATCTGAGCGAAAGAACCCAATCTGTAAAAATTGAAGGAATTATAAGTTCTGAAACACCCATCAACTACGGAATTCCGCAAGGCAGCTTGCTTGGCCCGACATTGTTTCTTATATATGTCAATGATTTATGTAACCTGCACTTAGATTGCTGTCGAATAATATCCTTCGCAGATGATACTGCACTTACATTTACCGGTGACACATGGAATGAAGTGTTTGAAAGGGCTGAATCAGGATTAAACAGTGTCTGTTTATGGTTAAGACAAAATTTATTAGCTTTAAATGTAAAAAAAACCGTATACACTACGTTTGCTATAACAAATAGATCACTTCCCTCTCCAGATTTAGTTCTAGCAATTGACTGTTCACACCAAGGATACTCTACACTATGGATAGGCCCTGTGGTACTATATCTTAATAACGTTATGCAAATAATAATCATATCGCAACAGAAATATTCCATATGCCGTTTTCTCTTTCTAACCTTCCGAGCTTAATCTTTTGAAAAAGAGAGCAATACATGTTTACTTCTTGTTGTTTATGGCAAAATTTCGTCAAGGACGTTACGATTATGATAGCGCGTACCTAGATCGGCCATCTTAATTGCCATTTGATCCATATTGTAATCTGTGATTTGATCTGTCATGTCAAGTTGCTTTGTAAACAAAAGTGTTGATTGCGATTATTATGTTTTGGACATTGATTTATCAAGTTTTGGACCATAAAATTACATGGGTAATATAAATGCACAATACCCTGTTGCTCTGTTAAAGATTGTGGCGCCCGTAATAGCGAAAATCAGCCTCGATTAACTTTGCACAGGTAAGTAAATATTTTCTTTGTTTTCTCTTCGGTCAAGAGTATATTTTTGGTTTATTTCATGCTTCCTCGATGTGATCAGAGAAAATTTCATGATCATTGTAATATGTTCGCCATAAAAGGCTTAGTTTTCATGATTTCTTCCAAATTTATTTCCTCTCATTGTTTACCTAGTGATGTGAAACACTGATCATTTAGTATTATCGATGTTTTAGTACTATCAGATACGGTTTAAGTTGGTTGGTTGGTTTACCTATTAAAAATCTAAATGCCTTCCAAAATGTAGGTAACATTAATTTACATTACACTTTTCTTCACATTTGTTACTTACGAGGCGGTTATTGAATACTAAAAATAAAATAATTTCAGGTTTCCTACAAGTGAAGCACGGAGACGAAAGTGGCTTGAAGGTATTGGCTTTGAAAGTATCAACCATCAGCATAAAAATTGGCATTGCATTTTTTAAAAAATGGTATGGTATATCATAAAAAAATCACGAGTGAAAAGGTTTCATTCAGAACGTGTTATAACAAATTGACGTTATTTAAAAATGAATAAATGTGATTGTTAATTTATTTACGTTGTTTTCTTTAGTAGGTATGTATGTATATGTACGATCTTGCAATATAAGTCATAAGCACAAGCATAGCATCAATATTTTGTGGTACGTGTACGACAACCGATTCGTCGTCGTCGTACACGTCGTAAAGTCGTCCTGCATAAGATGACACCCATGATTAAACTCACTGAACCACTGATCGATGCACTGGTTTTAACTTACCTCACGCCAAAAATCAATATAAATTATCGCTCGAAAATGTTCATTTTTTCGAACATTAAATCCATGGTGATGATTGAAACGAAGGTTTAAAACTGGCGCTAAAATATCTAGATCTAAATTAAAAGTATTTGCCCACTGTCGAAATAAATGAATTCTACGAAAAACATTATTAAATAAACATGTTGGTTAATTTATCGATATGTTTCTATTCTGATTCGTTATTGCATGATACAACCCTAGGTCAGCCATTTTAAGTGCCAATAGGCCACGCCCCCTGCTACGCTCTAAGAGTGTTTAGGGCCCATCCGTAGTGTAGAGTATCCTTGGTTCACACTCAGATAGACCAAGGCAGTGCCCATGTCCTGTTATTCAACGAGTTGAATATACGAGATATTTGGGCATAATCATTGATAGCAAACTCAACTTCCAACAGCATATTGAACAACTTTCAAACAGAGTGCGGAAGCTTATCTTCATCTTCAAAAAGTTGCGTCATATATCGGACAAGGAGCTCCTTAAAATGATTTATCTTGCCTTATGTCAATCACTTTTAACATACTGCGTTACTTCTTGGGGTGGTGCCGCCAAGTCACATATTATTGGCCTTGAGAGAGCTCAAAGAGCTTTACTGAAGGTAAGCTCTTTCAAACCTCGTCTCTACTCAACTAGAGCCTTGTATACTGAATGGGATCTGCTAACCGTCCGCCAACTTTTTATACTAAATACTATTCTAAGGCAACACTCAATTATCAGTCCCAATTCAACGATAAGTAAACGCAATAGAATATCGATCCCGACGATTAATTTAAAAACTTCTTTTAGTAACCGCTTTTTTTGCTTTCTTGGCCCCTTCCTCTACAATATAATCAACAATTCTATTCCATCTCCCATACTCCATTTAAATGCTTATGAATGCAAAAAATATGCATCCATATGGTTAAAGTCACTAACTTATGACAACACTGAACTGCTTCTCCATCCACAAAAATGACCCCCCCCCCGTATTTAGCTTAACTACTTATTGGCACTTTACATTATACTTAAATTACATAATTATAAATTGTTATAGTACTGATTTAAATAACTAGTATGCATTTTGTAACCACTTTTCATTAATATTTCTTTTAGCATAATTCTAAATCTGATTCTCATTGTGTGTTCATGTGTATTAGATATTAAACTATAAACCTAAGTTTGTAAAATTCCGAAAACAATAAGTCATGCATTTTCATATTAATTAGTCATAGTCTAGGTCTGTAAGATTGTAAATTTAAAAAAACATATGTTAAGCCTTTTCACGCTCATCTCATAGAGCTGACCAAGCTGATTTCATGTACTCTGTTATTCGATCCATATTGGCATTTTGTCACTTTGTAATTGGCCTAGACCTCGCTTTTATAACATACCCTTTTTATATAATAAATCGATAAAGGACATCAAACTAAACAACTTTGCCCATGGAATGCCTATCTAAAATATTGTAATTTTCAAAAAAATATAATAATTAAAAATTGTCGTACCTAGTTCAAACTGAGAATGTATAGAATGAAAATCTTTGCTTCAGTGAAAATAAGAAATAAAAAAAAACATTTGATCTATGCTTTTCGCTCTGTAAACAAAAATATAACTTCTTTCGGTATTTTCCAGTTGTATTGATCGTCGTTGAAAAATAATATCATGAAAATAAACCGGTAAGCGAGCGATTGAACTGGAAAATATCGAAAGAGGTTATGCTTTTGTTTACACCATAGATCAAATGCTTTTTTTTATTTCTTATTTTCACTGAAGCAAAGAATCTAGTTCTATACATTCTCAGTTTGAACTAGGTACGACAATTTTTAATTATAATTTTTTTTTGAAAATTACAATATTTTAGATAGGCATTCCATGGGCAAAGTTTTTAAGTATGATGTTCTTTATCGATTTATAATATAAAAAGGGTATGTTATAAAAGCGAGGTCTAGGCCAATTATTACTTAGTACCTATAGCACAGATCTAGGTCTATTATAGGTGCTAAAGATAAATATATATGTGTTAACCAAGGATACTCTACTACACTACGGATGGGCCCTGTGGTACTATATCTAAATAACGTTATGCAAATAATAATCATATCGCAACAGAAATATTCCATATGCCGTTTTCTCTTTCTAACCTTCCGAGTGTAATCTTTTGAAAAAGAGAACAATACATGTTTACTTCTTGTTGTTTATGGCAAAATTTCGTCAAGACGTTACGACTATGATAGCGCGTACCCAGATCGGCCATTTTAATTGCCATTTGATCTGTGAAGTTGCTTTGTAAACAAAAGTGTTGATTGTGTTTATTGTGTTTTGGATATTAATTAATCAAGTTTTGGACCATGAAATTACATGGGAAATATAAATGCACAATGCCCTGTTGCTCTATTAAAGATTGTGAAGCCCGTAATATCGAAAATCAGCCTCAATTAACTTTGCACAAGTAAGTAATTATTTTCTTGGTTTTCACTTCGGTCAAGAGTATTTTTTTGGTGTATTTCATGCTTCCTCGATGTGATCCGAGGAAACTTCATGATCATTGTAATATTTTCGCCATAAAAGGCTTAGTTTTCATGATTTCTTCCAAAATTATTCCCTCTCATTGTTTACCTAGTGATGTGAAACACTGATCATTTAGTATTATCGATGTTTAAGTACTATCAGATTCGGTTTAAGTTGGTTGGTTGGTTAACCTATTAAAAATCTATATGTCTTCCAAAATGTAGGTAACATTATTTTTATAGTTTACACTTTTCTTCACATTTGTTACTTTGAGGTGGTTATTGATTACTAAAATTAAATAATTTCAGGTTTCCTACAAGTGAAGCACGGAGAAGAAAGTGACTTGATAGTATTGGCTTTGAAAACATCAACCATCGGCATAAAAATTGGCATTGAAAGAGATTCATTCAGAACGTGTTATAACAAATTGACGTTATTTAAAAATGAATAAATGTGACATTTTTAATTTAAATATGTTGTTTTTTTATTATTTATATGTACGATCTTGCAATGTAAGTCAAGCACAGCATCAATAATTTGTTGTATGTGTACGACAACTGTGTAGTGTCGGCTTAGAATAGCACTACCCCATTTCTTCCGGTGGGTGTACGTAAGAGGCGACTAACGGACTTTTAACGGCGTTATAAGGGAATTTTGGGCGATGCGGTTGGACACCCATCACCAACAACCTTTATTTTACCAACTTTTCCCCACTCAACTTCCCAAAGGTGGCTGAGGAATTTGTCATTCCTTAGCTCTGGCTAGGGCATGCAAATATTCGATAAAATCAAGTATTCGAATAATCGAATAATATTTTTTTACTATTCGAATATATTCGAATAAAACGAATACTACTTATTGCTTTAAAAATAATGCTTTGCAAGTGATAACGCTGAAATGTTTGACTGATATTTTTTTAACTTATGCTTGGAAGGTTTTTTTCATAAAAATCTAAATTATATACCTCTTTTACCTGCTTTTGTTAGTTATTATTAGGGAGATCCCATTCATAACCGTCCAGGGCAGCTAGTTATTGACGTTAATGGTGATGTATGACGAATAATAAAACCTCTCTTTAGTTAGAAATTAGCAGTCGTTTAATCAGGCAAAAATCTTATGCATCCTATTAACTTTACGTATGTCATCATTCATTTTGACACTACGAAAATAATAAAATATGATATGTGCAATAATTTTTCAAATTATGTCACCAGATCTACGATAATTTTTACGTTTTAAAAATATATGTCGTTATTTAAAAATATGTAACAAAACTGACGTTTTTTATATCTAATAAGACTTAAGTTCTCAAAATATGATAAATATCGTTAACGGTGAAACCAAAAAATGAACTTAATATCACATAAAAGTTTGACCTAAATTAATGAAACAAATATTTAATAACTACGAATAAAATAGGAACTATTTGTTACGAATATGCAGTCTCTAAAATATCGATTGAGATAAACGACAGAGTTACTTAAGAAGTTTTGATACGAATCACAAATATCACAATCTTTAATCTTATATAATTAAGTAAACAAAAAGTTTCATAGTTTTTTTTAAATATATTTTTTCTATTTTCTTACTCTTTGATAATGAGATCTAAGAAAGATCAGACCGTCTATAGAAAAGTCATTCAAAGAGGTTCTCAATCTGTTACATATGTAACCTGAAGCTGAAAACACTCTTTCTGATTCAACACTTGTTGGTGGAATCGTATTAAGTTGGTCATAAACTTTGGTAAGGTGTTCGTTTCTAGGTCCTCCACTATCAAAAAGCGCCATTTGTACTCGGACGATTGTTTCCAATTGCAGCTCATCGGTTTCACTGGGTAACTCAAATGAAGTTGATGGGACATTGTATAAAGTTGTTTCTATTTGTTTCCTGAGTTCTTCAGTAAAATTCTCTGCTGATCTTTGCTGGCGGTAGTTTGCAAGAGGTTCATCGTCGACAATGTCACCTTCAATTGTTGTGGTGTTTGTAGTTGTTATGATAGTGTCTCCATGTGCCGACTCAGGGAGGTGTGAATATGATTTTAGAAGTTTTATAATAAACTGAAAAACTTCATCGTTACTGGCTTTTACAAATGGATAACAAGAAGTTTCTGCATAAAATTTAGTCGGATTGTGTAAATACTGAAAAGCGCTGAATAATATCGGGTCTCTGCGCTGACTAATACGAAGCTTTAAGGATTCTAATAGCTGTTTACTGATTGAAGTATCTCTTTCTGATAGTTTTGATATCATGAATTTTAGAGCTGTCTCGGCAACAAGTAAATTAGCATCTTCTTTACATAAAGCGAGTACAGTGGCTTTTATCACATTTAATGAACTTGATAAATCTTCCAGCGTTTCGATTTCTGTGTTGGAAAAAGTTGTTCCTTCCTTTAAGTCAATCAATGCTTTCATAATACCGTCTTTTATTCGTAAAAATCTTGTTATCATATCTGCAAGGCTGCTCCAACGAGTTTTGCAGTCTATGATTAGTTGCAAATCTTTATCGTTACCAGTTAAATTAGAATTTAACTGCTCCATTCTTGTTGGCGAATTTTTAAAATATTTTACTATTTTTCTAACTTTTAGTATTAAATCCTTATACACAAACCCAGGAATGTTAGAAGGATCTTCATTAGTTACTTCAAATCCATCATCTTCGTTTTCAGAATCATCACTTTCGTCTATTGAATCATATGATGGCCTGGTATTGATTTGAATATCAGGAGAAGTATGTCTATACAATATATCTATGACTGCACATTGTATGCCATGGGCTAAGCAAAGTTGATTTTGAGCCTTTGCTCTTTCCCCTAGAGCTCTCATAACACTGGCACCATCAGTAGTCAGACAAACAATATCGTGATCTAAAGAGAGTCCAAAATCTGATAATCTTTGCTTAAGTATATTTGTGCAGTTTTGGGTTGTTCCACTACCCAGAATCCTAGATAGTCCTAAATTTCTAAATGGTTTGCCTTTTAGGTTTGGGGAATGTATATTGACATTCATATATCTTTTGTTTTTTTTGGTCGAAGTCCACTCATCAAGGGTTGCCGAAAATTTGCAATCATTGGATTTTAGTAAGTCTATTTCTGATTTTAAATCGTTTTTGTGTTGCTCATACGTAGCCATCACCATCTTACGAATCGAATTTGGTGATTTTGGTAATTCAAAATGTTTACTTAGGAATAGTTTCTTTAATGTATCGGAGGTACAAAATACTCTGAAAGGAAATCCGTCTTGAGCTGCCATTTTTGACACATATGCCTCTACCGTTTCTTCAGTTCTAAAATAATCGCCGATTTTATTTCTTTTTGCCATTGGCTCATTTACTTTATCAGAAGGGATCATTTCAGTTGTTGGATTTGAGAGATTGGTTTGAGTCGGGTTCTGTTTTCTTAATTCTTTGAGGTCTATTGAATGTAGCAATTTTAGATGATTTAGCATGGGAGTTGTAGCTGATGAATATTTTAATTGTCTGTAACATTTCTGGCACTCTACATATTTGCTGTCTGTGGATCGTTTAAAAAAATACCATACGGATTTTTTATCGTTGTTGGCCCGATAAACGCTTTCAAATACCAATCCTTTTGGATTTGACATTATAAAAATATAGTTTAGTCTATAACTGAAACAAAACAAAACAAGTGTTAGAAGCATTACTACTAAAGAGAAAGAAAACAAATCAGAATAAATAGTCAATCAAACAAACAAAACATAATTAGCCTGAGTTGCACCATTGGTCTTTAACCTTATCTATAACCATTTTACTATGATTGTCACTGCCTTTCCGACCGAAAATTGATAGCTATAGATACTAAAATTGTTAAAGTTAACGTTAATACGTAAACAATATCGTGGACAGCTCTATTTAAAAATAAACCCCCAACAGCGGTATTATGCCGCATATAAAAATATAAACATAAACAAACAATAAGTATATACTGATGAAAAAAGTATTGCGAAAGACTAGGCTGCATGGTTGAAAAACCTTTGCCTGTCAATTTGAAAAAATAATAATTAGTAAAATAATTATAAATAAACATGAAAATTGTTTCATAGAATTAAGTTTTACTACAGAAAGATTGTATAATTTGTTACTATTTTCACTATCTCTTCGAACTCGAAACATTGCATTTAAATATTTTTTGGATAGTTTCTTATTTTTACTTTGTTTGTTGTAAATTTAATATTTCAATGATTAAAAGTGTAATTACTTACCTAGCATTCAACAAAGTACGAGTATTTGGATCACCTCACACCACACGTGTCACATAAACACAATTTAAACGTTTTTATTAGATCATTTTAGATATGTTTATATACTCGAACCGCGCCGGCGAATGATTAGATATGATGAGTGGAGTGATTGAATGTTGAGTTATTGACCGATCGATTGAAAGTGAATGAAATAGAGTTGTACTAAACTTGTGGTAAAAAAAAACAAGGACGATTGTACGAGAAATTAATTATTCGTTTTATTCTTTTTATTCGAATAGTGATGTGATCAATATTCGAATAATATATTTGTCGAATAGTCGGCTAAAACGAATATTCGACTATTCGAATAGCATGCCCTAGCTCTGGCTACCCCATCTAGGGATTTAATTTAGCCGTTAGTAAGTATATGTAATGTGTACGACAACCGATTTAAAGTCGTCCTTGAGCATATGGCACCCATTATTAATCTCACTGAACCACTGATCGATGCACTGCAAGTTAAAAAACTTACCCCACGCCGAAAATCATAATAAATTATCGCTCGAAATTGTTCATGAGTTAAATCCATGGTGATGTGTGATCCATGGTGGCGAAACGAAGGTTTAAAACTGGTGTTAAAATATCTAGATCTAAATTAAAAGTATGTGCCCACTGTTGTTATAAATTATTTCTACATAAACATGTTGGCAAATTTATCGATATTTTTCTATTCTGATTCTTTCATGATACAACCCTAGGTCAGCCATTTTAAGTGCCAATAGGCCACGCCCCCTGCTACGCTCCGAGAGTGTTTAGGGCCGATCCCTAGTGTAGAGGATCCTTGGTGTTAACTAATAGCCTCGCTCAGTACGAACCGACACTATATATTTCTTATATATGTACAAATAGCTTTTCTCAACCCTCTAACAACTATACCTCAGATACACTCCCCCCTCCCTATTGCGACACTGGGAATACTATTTGCAGTTTAAAGACGGATGAAGATGAAATTTATAAGCTACTACTATCCTTGGATCCTAACGCTGGTGCTGGTTCAGATGGTATTCCACCATTTTTTATTAAAATGTGCGCTAGAAATCTTTCATCACCTCTGTGCATAATTTATAACAAATCTTTCAAAGAAGGGGTTTTCCCCTCTAAATGGAAAGATGCACTAATTTTACCTATCCATAAAAAGGGGCCAAAATATAAAATATCAAATTACAGACCTATATCTATTTTAAACGTTTTTGCTAAGGTTTTAGAGAAAATTGTATACAACCACATCTATCCCGTAATTAGACCTAAACTTCCTCCCCAACAACATGGGTTCATACGGGGCAAATCTGTCAACACAAATTTAATAGTCTTTGTAGATTCCCTTCTACACAGTATGGAGCGTCGGGTTCAAGTTGACGTCATATACACCGACATAGAAAAATGCTTCGACCGAACAGACCATAATATTCTATTACGTAAACTACTCGAATTGGGCGTGCAGGGTGACCTGCTTCGCTGGTTGTCTTCTTATATTGAAAATCGGCACCAAGTTGTAGTGTTGGGAGGTTATAGATCCGACTACGTGGATGTACCCTCGGGGGTTCCCCAGGGATCTCATTTGGGCCCTCTTTTGTTTAACGCATACTTGTATGATATTTACAGCGTCTTTGGAGAGTCAAATTTTATTATGTATGCGGATGACAAAAAGATTTACTGCGACATTCGCAATGAAAACGACTGCGATAAGCTTCAAAGGGATCTCGATAACTTGGCAGCGTATTACAAAGCCAACAAAATAAACGTTAGCGTTTCAAAGTGCGTTCAAATATCTTTTTCGCGCAACCTTCGACCTATCCAGCATACCTACTACTTAGATAACCAGCCAATAAAACGAGTTAACTCCGTGAAAGATCTAGGAGTCACCTTGGATTCGAAGCTCACTTTTGAAAATCATATAGACGATATCACCAATCGCGCTTATCGTAGTTTGGGCTTTGTTATGAGGGTATGTGAGCCTTTTAATGATCTTAATTGTATAAAATCAATTTATTACGCATATGTACGTAGTGTTCTAGAATTCGCTTCTTCTATTTGGTCCCCGCATTATCTAAAGTATATTCAAATGATTGAGTCGATACAGCGCATATTTATACGTCACTTGGACTTCAGAACTAAACGATGGGACTGCACCTACGAAACATCATGCAAACATCACAAAATATTACAACTTGACCAGCGCCGCATTCTTTTAGACATGTTAGTTCTGCATGATGTTTTGAGTGGTCGGATGGATTGTCCCAACGTAGTTTCCCAAATTGGACTAAACACGCCTGCGCTCAGAACTCGCCATACTTTTAGAAAATTGTTTCACCTACCTTTTGCTAGAACCAACTGTGCTCATAACGCGCCTATTCAACGAATTTTAGATGAGTACAACAAATATTTTTATTCCCTCGATCCATTTGCACATAGCAAGTCTATTTTCAAACGCTTGGTTCTAGACGCTATAGTTGTTTAGGTAGATTCAACCATTTCTATGTCATATTATTTAAATAAGGTTTTACTATTATATAACATTTATGCATATCAATACAATCACATTCACATACATACACTCACATTCTCATATACACACTCACACATCATAACACACACCACACACATTATCATTCAAGTATCATCAATTATCATTAATATTAAATTTTATTCTTTTCTCAATTGTTTAGCATTTTTACATATATTTTTTTTTCTTTTTCTGTTGTTACTCATTATGTCTTTAGATAATTTAGTTTATTATTATTATTTTTTTTCTTTTGAATTAACTGTGTGTGTATCTTGTTTTAACTTGTGATCATCTGTTATTGGCCTTATTTACTGTACTGTTTCAACTTACTATATAATATGTGTTGCTGTTGATGATCCTTATATAATAAATAAATAAATAAATAGTGGTCTCTCACACGTATTAGGCTTTATCTACTCAATAAAGTATTTTATTATTTATTTATTTTTTTTATATATTATTTATGTACATGTCTAGCGTAATGTTTCATTAAAACGGCGCCTTAAGTGACAGTTGGACGAAGTGTATTATGAAGACTCATTTGTTCCAATATCTTTATTCCTGCTTTCAAAGTTACTCAGGAAGAATAAATACGCAGCTCTATCTACCGTGAGATCATAATTCGTTAAACAATCTTTGTGTCCCTATTAACAAAAAATGAGCGCACAGGATAGTATGAACTTTCGCTAACTCACAGTTTATATAGAGGAGTGCATAATGCTAATAATATTAAAATTACGCTTCCAACATGCAAAAATCACAATACCACACACATTATTATGTACACAAGTCTGTGGTCAAGTTGAAAATAAATTAATATAATAGCATTCGTCTCTCTTTTTCAATAGTATAGTCTTACAGAAATGGAATTCAAAATCTATCACTGTAACAAGTACACTTTTAAAACTCGCGCCTTCTCAAATGACAGCCGATACATCGCGAACGCAGCGCCGAGTGTCTACGAACATGAACTAGTGACCGCTTCGGGGCCTATAAAAGCCGACGCGCCGCCTTCGCTAGTTCAGTTGTGCTGTGTACGGCGTAGCTTCCACATCTCTGGAACTGCCTGGACCGGCTCAACGACCATACTGCTAGGGCATGCGTACGGAAGTACTTTGATTATCGAATACTTTTCGGACCGTGCATTATAGTATAGTTTTGTTTACCAGCCTAAAATAAAGTTAGTGTTTTCGTACAAAGTTGTTTAGTCTGCCCCATCACAATCTGGCGACCAACGTGGCGGCGAGTTCTCCACCTTATTACATCACAAGTAAAGGACGGAAGACTACAACTACAGTACCTAAAGAAAAAAACAAGATGGCAAACTTAAGTCAAGATCAGTTTACACAATTACTGGCGGCGGTGCGTCCTCAGAGAAGCGGATCCTTAGCAGCGTGTACACATTTCTACAGTGGACAAAAGGTTCCGGAACTACTAGAAGCGTTCCTGTCTGCCATAAATGTATACAAAAAAATTGAAAATATCACTGATGGTGACGCATTAATTGGCTTACCTCTCCTTCTTCATGGTGAAGCTGCTACTTGGTGGCAAGGAATTAAAGATACTGTTGACACTTGGAGTGACTTTCAAACACGCATACGAAATGCCTTCGCACCAAAGAAACCTGCATATATTATATATCAAGAAATTATGTCAGAGAAACAACAACCACAACAATCAACCGAAAATTTCATTGCTAAGAAGCGAATGCTTTTTTCACAACTACCCTCAAAACCCGGACATCCTGAGGAACAACAAATTGACATGATTTATGGTCTGTTGCGTCTAGAGATCCGCACTGGGGTAATACGCAGCCGTGTGGACAGCTTTGATAAATTATTGGAAGGAGCGAGATCCGTAGAAAGAGACTTAATGGAGAGACAACAAAGTACTTCAGTGGAAAGGCAACAAGGTACCTCGAATAAATATAAGGCAATAGATACCCCTCGTCCAAAAGTGCGTTGCGGCTTCTGTCGTCTCCCTGGTCACACGGGTGATGAATGTAGAAAGAGACAAAAAGCTGAAAATATGCAAAAGGACAAGGTTATGCCACCTAAATTCATGGAAGCTGTTACGCAAGTACCATCACCGTCACGTCCTAAATTCAGCTGTTACGGATGCGGTGCACCAGGAGTAGTACGCGCCAATTGTTCAGTGTGCAGTAGCAAGAAAACAGTAAACGATCTCAGTGGAAAAATTGAAAACGTCAGTTTCTGTGCTGTAAATGTGGAAACTGATGCTAGAGCCAGACCTGTCGTGTACATCAGCATAGATGGCATGTATGGAGTTGCACACATCGATACGTGTGCCAAATCGAGTATCGCATCATACCAGTTGTATAGTTGCTTGAAAGCAAAAGGGTACAGATTTGATGAAAAGCTTGTTTCGGTCACCCTCGCCGATGGATTCACTAAACAACAAACCGTTTTAGCTACAAAAGCTGTTGTTAAAATCTGTGGATATATGGTACCAACAACATTCATAGTCCTGCCTAATGCTCAAAATAATAGAACCCTACTGGGAATTGGATTCATACAAGATGCAAAGATGGTTTTAGATCTGCCTCAATTCACCTGGCACTGCCTTGAAGATCCGGATACTATCTACGAGTTATACCAAGAGGATTTCGCAGTCTTTGACGACCAAAGCCATAATGTGTGCTCCATGATAGACCTCGAAGAATTCGGCATGGTAAAGTTGATTTCCCCGATGACTAATACTCCAGAAGCAGTTGTATCACCAGCGGCAGAGTTACTATCGGCAAGTCCTGTGACTATCGTAACTAAAGACCGACGAAACTCCTGCCCCATTGAAGATGCTAGTCTTCCAACTGAAACTGCCCATATACCATATAGGTTAATACCTATAGATTTGCCTAGTCCTCCAAAACGGACAAGAATTTTTGACGGATACTCACCTCGTCTAAACTACATGATGAGAGACGCTCAGATGAATGCAGTTGATGAAGAAACTACCTTGTCTCCAAATTCAATGGCTCTCTTTACTATATCTGACGATACTGACATAAGGATCGATTCCATTGATGTAGCCGAGATTGGTGTTGGAATAACTAACAGTCAAAGAAACAAGTTAGAAGAACTTCTTAACATAAATAAACATGTTTTCAAGAGCAATGGACACGCATTGGGAGCTGTGTTGGTCCAGGGGGAGGGTGAAAATGAGCACCCAGTTGAATACGCCAGTCGCCTTCTAACTCCAGCTGCTACCATTACAGGGCGCCCCAGAGGTCGGTGAAAGAAATCATAAGTTCTGCTGACTCTTCGTCGGGACGCCTTCACAGTCAGAGGGGGAGACTGTAACAAGTACACTTTTAAAACTCGCGCCTTCTCAAATGACAGCCGATACATCGCGAACGCAGCGCCGAGTGTCTACGAACATGAACTAGTGACCGCTTCGGGGCCTATAAAAGCCGACGCGCCGCCTTCGCTAGTTCAGTTGTGCTGTGTACGGCGTAGCTTCCACATCTCTGGAACTGCCTGGACCGGCTCAACGACCATACTGCTAGGGCATGCGTACGGAAGTACTTTGATTATCGAATACTTTTCGGACCGTGCATTATAGTATAGTTTTGTTTACCAGCCTAAAATAAAGTTAGTGTTTTCGTACAAAGTTGTTTAGTCTGCCCCATCACATCACTGTATTTCTAGCAGCTATAAAAACAACAAAATAAAACTTACGTAGAATCCGGACTAAAGTTACACCTCAGTGCATATTTGTCATGTGCCCGTATATGTTTCTTGGGCACGGGTCTGGCGGGGCAGCCGGTAAGTGCCCATACGTAGCAACTGCCCTTGTTGTTGACAGCCGCCATCAGCGTGCCAAGGGGAGATATGGCTATGTCTTGGATGGAGGCCTCGGCTTCTGGGATCTGGGTACGAATACTCAATTAATGTTTTTTTAGCTACGTAGGGTCTGAGAATAGAACTACCCCATTTCTTCCCGCGGTATAGTTCTTTAGATGGCAAGAATAAAGTATCATTGGTGGAGCAAAGTATTTAAAAAACTGAGGTATGAGTATAATTAAAACAACTTTTTGATTTTCGGATATTTTAATCGCGTGTAATTACATTATTTTTAAAGCCCGACGTTTCGATTCGAATGTTATCTGGAGTCTTGCTAGTACATTAGCTCTTTTTGTACACAGCAAATATTAAACGCAAATGTAACTTAAAATTTTGTGAAGGTAGTTAGTATTAATAATTTTATAGTACTGTATAATGACAAATAACACCTCAGTCTTCCCGTGACCATGATAACTGAAAAGTTTTCGAAACGTCGGGCTTTAAAAATAATGTAATTACACGCGATTAAAATATCCGAAAATCAAAAAGTTGTTTTAATTATAATGTGCAATCGTGAAAATCTTAGAAAATACTATGAGGTATGAGTAATTATTAAAGTATGGCTTTCTCTTTTTGGGATTCATAGGCGTGAGTATATGTATGTATGTGTGTGGTTGGTCGATCAATGTGAAGGGAATTTTTATTTGGTATACACAAAGTTAAGTTTGTATTAGTTTAATATACAATTTTAAAAAATATTTGACAGTTGCCATCAGCGTGCCAAGTGGATGTTTTGGGTGGAGGCCTCGTCGTCAGGGATCTGGGGTTACGGATGCATTAGGTTATATACGATCATTATTATGTTTGTATTACTAAATAATAAACTGTAGGTATATTCTTTTTAGCTGTTAGCGGCCGCTATTTGTTCCCGCGGAGTACAATCACAATCAATTGACTCACATTGGCGTCCCAGACATTGGATGAATGCCTCGGCTTCCGGGATAAGAATAGTTAAGTGATGTATTATGTATTAGAGATGTAACGAATGTCAGTTTTTAAGCATTCGCGAATACGAATGCGAATGCGAATATCAGTTGGTGACATTCGCGAATGCGGATGCGAATGCGAATATACAGGTTTCAAATAGCTTCCCCGTGGCTCTTCAATTTGTTCATGGATGACTCTTTAACAGAGTTGCGTGAAAGTGGTTATGGATTGAGAATGGGTGGATTCATAATTAAATTCCTCTTATATGCCGACGATCAAGTACTACTTGCATCATCGGTGGAAGAGCTGCAAGAAATGATGAATATTGCATGTGCGTCTTTTGAAAAAAAGGGAATGAGGGTGAATGTGGATAAAACAAAAACTATGGTTTTTGAGAGAGAGGTGAATATGACTGAATGCGTGATTGAGATTAATGGAAAGTGGAACAAGTGAAAGAGTTTGTATATTTGGGAAGTTTGTTTACTCGGGATGGAAAGTGTGATGAAGATATCGAGAGAAGAGTGAAAAAGGGTAATACGGTAAATGGCGTACTGGATAGTCTAATGTCTAGTCAGTCGGTGTCTGAAAAGGCTCGAATGGCTGTGCATCATGCTGTCCTTGTTCCTACGCTTATGTATGGAAGCGAATGTTGGGTGTGGCAGAAAAAGCATGAGTGCAGAGTGAATGCAGTAGAAATGAGGTCCCTCAGAAAAAATTGTAATGTTAGATTGTGTGATCGAGTGAGAAATGGTGTTATTCGTGAAAAGTGTGGTGTGAAAGATGATATTGTAAGAAAGATAGAAAAAGGAATGTTGAGATGGTTTGGGCACATAGAGAGGATGGATGACAGTAAATTGGGTGAAGGAGATATGTAGAGCCAATGTGGAAGGTAATGTTAGTAGAGGACGACCTCGGAGGACACATTTGGATCAAATAGAAAATGTGCTCAAAAAGGCAGGTGTCCGCAGTATGAAGAATAAAAGAGCATGTATGAAAAGATTGATGGATGTAAACGAAGCCAGAGAGGTGTGCCAGGATCGTACAAAGTGGCGATCGATAGTCTCTGCCTACCCCAATGGGAACTAACGGCGTGAGAGTATGTATGTAAATTTGGCGCCATTTGTCTATGATCCAAGTAGAGCGCAGGGCGCGCGCAGCGCTACTGCGGCTGAGTAAGCTGCAGTTAAGTTTATGTTGCTCAGTTTTTAAAAAGAAAATAAAGATAAGATTTTTTTTCTTAGAACAAAATCTTATAAAGAAAAATATGTAGAAAAAGATGTTATATTATGTAAATTCTAAAAAGAAAAAGATGTTAAGTTCGAACGTTTTACAATTAAAAAGAAAATATTAGTAATAAAATTATTTTGTTTCTGTAAAATTTACCTAATATTGTCATAAAATTCTATGTTTTTGCAATTTCGTATTCGCAATTTATTCAAAAGATATTCACGAATGCGAATGCGAATGCGAATATAGAAAAAAAGGCGAATATTCGCGAATGCGAATGCAAATGCGAATATTCGTTACATCACTACATAATATGTATGTAATGGCTTGTGTATCAAAATTGCACATTGTATTTGAAACACCAAAATGAATTTGTTTTGCTGAATGTAAAAGTATTTTAGATTTATATAACTTTATTATTTACATCTAAAACACAGTAACACAATTGAAATGTTACTATCAGGCAACTTTCTTACCAGTTTTACAGCAATTATTTTGGTAATAGGTATAAATAGCGACTTTCGCAAGTGAAACTTAATTATTCAACTGATAAGAAATGGACGACTGACAAGTTTATTCAAAGATATAATAGCGACTTTCGCAAGTGCAACTTAATTATTTAACTGATAAGAAATGGACGGACAATTTTATTCAAAGGTAGTTGTAAAAAGTTTTAAAATGTTTAATTCTTAATTTGTATTGCAAACTGATGTTTTTTTAAAAATGTTACTATATTAAACCTTGTAATGTAATTCACATACGGAATCACGGTATCCCCTAACACAGGCTTTGTACAGCTTAACAGGGGGCCGAAAAAATGTATTATACCTACATAACATAACATAAACGTTCACGCCGAATATCCCCGAAGGGGTTGGAAGAGGTACTAATACTTCTGAACATCACGTGACTTTGTCACCTGGTGTTCAGAGTACCCACGTTTTGCATGGACAGTGTACTCACGTGATAGGGGGCAGGCCTATCGCCGTTTTGTACCAATACACTGTCACATGACTAAGTACAACTCAGCCATGTGGGTTTCCTCACAATGTTTTCCCTCACCGTTAACAACCATGATAAATTAACCACACATATGTCTTTAGAAAAGACAAATTGGTGTAGGCCCGACCCAGGATTTGAACACTAGTCGTTTGCACGACAACCAAGTGTTCTACCCACTTGGCTATCACGGTTACCTACTTGACTTAATAAGAAATTTATTAAGATTTTGATTTGAATTGAATAGATGGACAATAATCGCGTTATAAACTTAAGATTCAGGTAGCAATGTAATAATTCATAGCCGAGTAAAAATCCTCAATTCTCACCAGCTGGTCGTTCTGGTCAGTCTTGAGGTCCCAGATGTGTATGATGCCGCTCTGGTCGCCCACCATGATCTGCGACTGGTCCGGATGGAGGCACACAGCGTTTACTGGCGCTGGCACTTGGAATATACGCTGGCACTGCAGTTGGCGGGATCTGGCATGTAAAGAAAGAAAGAAAAAATATTTATTTTCTATTAAAGGCACAAAAATTAACAATATACACACAACAAGTAATAGTACAAAAAAAGAGAAAAAGCTATAGATAATCGGTAAAAACACTTTTTTATTAATGACTTAATGGCAAAAAATCAAAAAAAGATATTATTTAATTAAAGACAAGAAAATAAAAAATTAATAAAGCCAAAAACAGAAACACATCAGTAAAAAATAAAACAAATAACAAAAGTAATAATATTAAAATTTTGAGATGTTGTGCCCTCCAACAGCAAAAATAATAATGTATGGTATGTTGTGGTGTTAATGGTATAGCAGTAATGAGAACAGAAAAATGATATAGGGCAAAGTAAACCCGATAAGTTGTCTAAATAACAGGAGGCAGATTTATTCCAATATTGTACATTAAAACATTTACTTTTCGTTCATATTTAAGAATACCAATAAAAAGTAGTATAAAAAAAAGAGGATCAAATTTCAACTTACAAAAAAGATTAACTTTTTGCAATTTTTTTAGGCAATTGATTTAACTGCATCATATGCAAAAGCTTTTACGCTTAAGTTTATATTTCTTTAACGCCACCATTAAAGACTGAGGGTTCTTAGTGACAGTGAATGTACCGGGAAAGTCAAAACTAAACCTACCGATAAATTAGTTCAATTCAAGAAAAAATATAAATTAAAAACCAAACCTCAAATCCCAAATTTTGGCAGTACAGTCTTCTCCGCCTGTGTACATCCATTTTCCATTTTCCTGAAATTAATAGAAACCAACTTTTAGAACAAGCATAATATTTAAAATGTAGATTTTATAGATTGATTACAAATATAATAGGTACTGAAGTTTTGGTATTATTTGGAAAGCGGGTTTACACGGTTACAGGGTTCCCCCTTTGAGGTTGGAGGATTGATGAAAATGGCAAACTTGTTGTTTATAGAACCAAGATAACTCAAACACTAGTTTTAAGAGAAAAACCGACAAATGGAGCTTCAGCGATAAATAACAATAATTACCTACTACCAATGTATTTATTAATTAGCCTAGACCTCGTTTTTAAAACATACCCTTTTTATATTTTAAATTGATAAAAGACATCAAACTAAACAACTTTGCCTATGGAAAGCTTATCTAAAATATTCTAATTTTCAAAATAATTAATAATTAAAGTGTCACTGCCTAGATCAAACTAAGAAAGTATGGTGAGTTTCTTAGCCTCAGCTAAAATAAAAATAAAAAGCATATGGTCAAATCACAAGATGTTTTTTTTTATTTCAGCTGAGGCTAAGAACCTCACTATACTTTCTCAGTTTGATCTAGGTACGACACTTTTTATGTATTATGTAAGTCTGCCAACCCGCAATTGGCCAGCGTGGTGGACTATGGCCAAATCGCTCTGTATAGGGTAGGCTCGAGCCCCTTGGTGGGGACATATATGGGCTGTCAGGAATTATTTTGAAAATTACAATATTTTAGATAAGCATTTCATAGGCAAAGTTGTTTAGTTTGATGTCTTTTATCAATTTAAAACATATAAAGGGTACATTTTAAAAACGAGGTCTAGGCCTTTTCGGTGTATTTTAGAGATGTTCATATTTTACTAAATATTGTATTACTAGCTGAACCTGCAAATGTTATTTTGCCATATAAATTAATTCTAGGGAATATCTACACAATAAAATAAAAATAAAATGTTACGTGTAAAGCTCAAATCAAATATCAAATATTCTTTATTGTTCTGACATAATTAACAAAAAGCATTAAATTACAATCACATTATTAAATTATTATAAAATTATATTCACATTACTAAATTAAACTATTTTTATTCGAGGGTAGGAACAATGCTTCATAAAGTTAACTAACGGTCCTCGCACTAGGCAAAACCTGTATCGCGAGGTCCCAGGTAAGTTTTACACTGCAAGCGATAATATTGCGGAAGCGAAGCGATTACATTTAACTATGATATACCATTTATGGTAATTAAGATTATAGATTAGACATATACATAATAAACTAAATAATGATATTATATATATATTTAAATATATATGTGTGTATGAAATAAACTTTTTTTTTTTTTTTTTTTAATAATGTTAAAGATACATAATAATAAAATATTTATGACATAATCTGTATTCATAGGTTTAGATGTCTATTTATTCAATAACTGTTAGTACAGATCCACAAACTTTTCTTGGCCGGTGAGGGCGTCGCTGTCATCGATGTTAGTATTGCCAGTAAATAAAAATTAACCATTGTAAGGGGAATAATTTTAAATCATACAGGCTAATTTATTTATGTATTGAAATATAATATAATTAATAATTATTATTTTAATTAAATAAGTTCGTTTTAAGATAAGCTTTTCTGTGGTCCGTGTCTCGTAGTAGTCGTTAAGAGCTTATTCCATTACACTTTGTCGTTGCCGAATTCCGACGTCCTTCACAGTAACTGCCGCAGACGCTTGTTATTCCACTACAAAAATTTCAGTTGCTGAATCATTCGAGAGCGCGCGATGATTGCGGGCGGTCGTACGAAATGCTCCTGCCTTTTTTTTAAAACGCTCTCTATCGGTCTCTCTTATGGACTATCCCATTCTCATTCAATAAACGACGACACATTGCGTCTATATATCCCTTCCGCTACTATACTTACATATATCCTATTCTTGTACAAAACCTTTTCCAAATATTTTTACGTCATATTTCACACAAAATATTAAATAAGCGGGAACTCCTATATGATATAAAAAGAAAAGCATATTTATTAAAAAGTTTGCCGGGGTCGTACGAAGTGGCGATCGATAGTTTCAGCCTACCCCAATGAGAAGTAATGACGTGAGTATTTGTATGTAATTAATCGTATCTGCCTACTCCAATGGGAAGTAATGGCGTTAGTATATGTATGCATACATGTGATTAAACGTATTTGATTACCCCAATGGGAAATAACGGCGTCAGTATATGTATGCATGTATGTAATTATACGCCTGTGCCTACCCCCACGGGAAGTGATGGCGTGAGTATATGTATGCATATTTGAAACAATACGTATCTGCCTACCCCAAAAGGAAATAATGGCGGGAGTTTAAGTATGTATGTATGTAATTAAAATTATCTGCTTACCACAAGCGGAAGTAATGGCGTGAGTATATGTGTGTATGTATGTAATTAAACGTATCTGCCTACTTCGACGGGAAGTAATGGCGTGAATATTTATTATATAATATAATTTGCATGTATATGATAAAACGTATTTGCCTACCCCAGTCGGAAATAATGGCGTGGCTATAAGTATGTATGTTATTATTACGTACGTTACGTAACGTAGTGATACGTATTTGCCTACCCCCATGGGAAATAATGGCGTGAGTTTATGTATATAATTATACGCCTGTGCCTACCCCCACGGGAAATGATGGCGTGAGTATATGTGTGCATATTTGAAACAATACGCATCTGCCTACCCCAAAAGGCAATAATGGCGGAAGTTTAAGTAGTAAAATTATCTGCTTACCACAATCGGAAGTAAAATCGTGAGTATATGTGTGTATGTATGTAATTAAACGTATCTGCCTACTCCGATGGGAAGTAATGGCGTGAATATTTATATATAATATAATTTGCATGTAATGATAAAACGTCATTTATCATGGTTGCTAACGGTGAGGGAAAACATCGTGAGGAAACCCACATGGCTGAGTTGTACTTAGTCATGTGACAGTGTATTCGTACAAAACGGCGATAGACCTGCCCCCTATCACGTGAGTACACTGTCTAAGCAAAACGTGGGTACCTTCTCTGGAAACTAGATGGCGCTTGCCATGTGAGTTCAGGAGTATTGGTACCTCTGCCAACCCCTTCGGGGATAAAACGGCGTGAACGTTTATATGTTATGTTATGATAAAACGTATTTACCTACCCCAGTCGGAAATAATAGCGTGAGTATATGTATGTATGTATGAATTTAATTATACATATCTGCCTACCCCTAAGAAATGAAACCCCTACCTACCTAACTACCACTGGAATTTATGGCGTTAGCATATGTATATCTGCTATAAAACTTTTATTATCTTTTTTTTGTTTAAGTATTTTGCAATTATAGGCATGTAAAATTTTGGCACGTCCTCTCGCAGTGGCGGGCGCGTGGCGACTGAATCGTCTGAACTAGACATGGGATGATAAGGAGTGATTAAATCCAATGATATATATCCTCAACGAATCAATCTATCTCTTTTATATCAGTGCCCGTCCGAGTTGATCTTTATATCCCAACTAGATCATCCTTGTCTTTCATTCGAGAGAGATAGTGCGCCACTCGTGCACAGTCGGTGGATTTCGTATATCTAAACTAGATCATTCTTGTCTTCCGTTCGTGAATGATCGTGCCGCTTCGTTGGATATCGTGCAGAGCTATAAGGACACGGTATTTCTGTATTGCTTTGATCAGAAAGAGAAAGTATATGACGCGATTCTTTAGAAAAAGGCGTGCGATTTATGATGCTCTATTATTGTGGGTGTGAGCAATATTACTGTTTTAGCAATAGCGATTATATTATAATTTTAGCAAATAACATTAACTCATTAATTTCCACATTAACTATATTTCTGCTACAATTTTTCTAGTTCATTCATAATCAACCAATGAAAATTAACTCGATCTGACATTTTTAACTGTTTTAATCAATCGTACTTCACTAATTACATGTGAACCATTGCTTCCTGATACATTTCAATTAGATCTAAATAGATCAGAAGACACGTTTAAACATATTTCCATGTTTAGATATAAATATCTATTTGGATATAGAGATATAAAAGAGCGATATATATCAGTTCGATCAAAAGATCTATTATATCATAATCACTAAAAGGATCTAGATTGGCCATGTCTAGTCTGAACGTTATTCCACCTTCCTGAGACGGAGCTACTAAAAATTTTGTGATCTAGGAGCCAAACTTGCTCTACTTTTCAGAAGCCTAGCGTTCTGAACGTTATTCCACTAGTCTGCATTCTGCATGCAGATTCTGAGGCTTTCAGACGTCCGCATGCAGTCAAATGGAATAAGCTCTTTAGTCTGCCAACCCGCAATTGGCCAGCGTGATGGACTAACGCTAAATCACCTTATATAGGGTAGACTCGAGCCCCTCGGTGGGGACGTATATGGGCTGTGAGGAAGGAACATAAGCTAAATATATTTGTTTATTTTTGGGCTTGTCTTGTATACCTGATACCCGAATGACTGTGAACCCTGAATTTACTAAGATATCGCTTTTAGCTATAAGACCGCCAATTGCACTTCCTTGTGCAATAAAGAGTATTTCTTTTCTATTCTATGTGTGTATAATTAATTAGAAAATATAGGTCATAAACATAGTTCATAATTTTCATATTTTTTTATATTTAATAATTGAGCGAAAGACATTAATTAATAAGCAAAGAAAGATTTTATAAATATTTGTCTTTAAAAAAACGTTTTAACCGCAAAAAATATTAATGAAAATGATAATTTATTATATACGTAGGTCACCCTATAAGTTTTATTTAATTGAGAGCTAACTGACAATGACAGGCTGAAATGTCAAAATAGCGACAGTAGTACCAGTAGTGGCCGTCGGCCAAGAAAAGTTTGTGCATCTGTATTTTCTCCGTAGTGTCATAATCTAGTTGAAGGAGCCAGTTCCGTACTTTAGTTTTGACTTCACGTAAAGTACAATTTCTGACCTGGCATTGATTTTCGGCTATGTTATAAACAAACGGATGCAGAAACAAACTGTGTCGTCTGGCAAATGTTGTGCGTATTTTTGGCAGAGGAAGCCTAAAAATACGTTTATTAATTTGTTTTCTAAAAGACCCATCTTTTGAACACTTGACGTGGTACTGCATTACGCTGCGCCATATATACAACCTTCTTACACTGAGTACTTGGCATTCCGAATATAACATGTCAGTTGGATGTCTCATTCGTTTCTTTAACATTGTTTTGAGTACAGCGCGCTGGGCTCTTTCTAGTCTAAGCATGTACGTCTTTGCAGCTCCTCCCCAAACAGTAATACAGTAAACAATGATGGACTGGCAAATTGAAACATACACTCTGAGGAGAAGTTGACGTTCCACACAGTATCTCAGTATCCTCATTACACCCATAAGTCGTCGAACTCTCCCTGATAAGCATTTTAAATGTTCTTTAAAAGATAACCTATCATCCAATATCACGCCAAGGTATTTCAGAGACTTTGCTCTTGACAAAATCGGACAGTGACAGCAGGCCCGGAAGTCTCCATTTTGACAGTTATGTATTTTTAAACTCAGGGATTCCGGGGAAGCTGTTTTGGAAGAGTTTGGTGACAAACACAGAATCAATTAAAATACCCTATTGTGATTGGGATTTGTAGGTCTGTGTTATTAAGCAGGCTTTGTCTTCAGCTTTAGTTAGCCTATTTATCAAGGAAGGATAAGGCTAAATAATTACGATCAAACCTATAGGAGCAGAGCAGAAATATTAGAAGTTGAAATAACAAAAATAATTTACTAGTTAATTAGGTCTTTACACATTCAAAGAACTGCTATTCTGCTAGTTATTATGTATATTGTTAAGTTAGTCTCTCATTAGAAAATCTCACACTGCTTTATTTTTATTGCAGATCTATGTAGTGTGGGCATACACTATTTTTCATCATTAAAATTTCCAAAAAATCTTTTAGTGAAAAAGTGCAAATGACAACACAAACCTGAAATCCAACTCTGGTAACATTCTTGGCCATTCCATCGTAGTTGAGCACTGGGTCAGGGTTAGCACTTGCCAGGTCGTACATTCGGATGTGTTGATAGCCACAAGCTGCCACCATCTGGCCATCTGGAGTGATGTCTAGAGCATTCACTTGCTACAATATAAAAATAACATACAATATGGCTAACAAGATCGAAATCTCTTCGCATGTATTACAAATGGGAGATTTAGTTCCAGTGTATAAATATATGCAGCAAGAATCAAAAAAGTGGCAGAGTTTAAAACAATGTGATGGTAAAATAACCTAAAACAAATTTTTCTGTACAGTCATTCAAGATGAAGAACCTTAAGAGTTCACTGATATACACGTATCAGTAAAGCTGCACATGTAACTTGGAGACTTACAGATGGAGAAGCATAAGGCAGTTATTAATGTTTGATGTATATTTTAAGTTTGCTCCACTAATGGCCTCATCATCTAGATACCTGTGTCAATTTGGAATAGAGAGTTTTAATATGAAGATGAACAGCCAATGGCCTAATGTGAGCACATATCAACAACCCATAGAAGATGAAATGCCAAACAGAATGTTAGTAACACTACTCACTGCACCCAATAACCATGTAACAGGCCTTGAGGTGATAACCCCAACTGGCTCTGATATCTTTAACCCTTTATAAGGCAAGGTATGATCAAAAATTCATTGTATTTCACTTCTATTTGAAGGTAGGTAAGGTTAAAATTATGGTGGTCTCTAAATGCACTCTGCCTTATAAAGGGTTAAAACCAAGCTACTTGGGAAATACAACTCCACAAGGAATTATAACAAATCATTTGATTACCAAAGAGAACAACAACAACGTCATTACCAGAGAGGACTACTACAACACTGAACTGAGTGTTGTATGGTTGTTCTCCCTCTATAATAGAGATTTTAAACTTACTGAATCAGGATGTTGCATAGTCCTTAGGCAAACCCCACTGTGAGCTTGCCATAATTTTATAGTATGGTCGTAGCCCCCAGTCACTAATGCTACTTGACCAGCATTATTCCCACTGCCATCTCCAGCCATAGTCACTCAATCCTGAAAGGTTATGTATTACATTAGCCACTCGCTAGAAATACGCGTTGTGTTGAAATATAGTTACCATACATATTTTTATCATAAATAATTATACATAATAAAACAAATCAGTAAAAGGTACAAACAGGGCTATAAGATTACCTCAAGGGTTATAATAAAAGAAAATGTAACATATTACAAATATAATCCCCTTTGTTTATTACACTTTTTTTAAATATCCGAAAATAACAAACACATTTAGTAGTTAATTAGTAACTCAAGAGTTATCTAAAAAGCGTAAAGAAATGAGTGTAAGTCAGTAAGTAAAAGTAAATAAAATCAGTGTTGACAGATTTTATTCCACACATTCCCCTACATTTCCAGTTTTGTTTGTGGGCAAACTGTTAAAGTAAACACCAAATACGTTAAAATTGATATATTAATCAATATAAAAATAACATATTCACATTCTTGAAAAAACTTCTACAATACACAGGAAAAAATATAGAACAAACAACAATCTATTTTATATACGTCAATTCTTAATGACAAATCATAATTTCATAAATTGTTAAATACAAAAGAGGTTTGTTTAACACTGCCCCTTAATTGAACAATTAACAATAACCAAAATTTTACAATTATAATAACTGAAGCATAAACAGAAAACATAACAAAAATCATAAATTTAAGCACTTAACAAAATATTCATGTTTCACTTTACTTAACGCTTTTGTCATTAAATCTGCTTCTAAATCTTTAGATGGTTTATAACACAAATCAATAATATTATTCTTAACACATTCTTGTATAAAATGATGTTGTACGTCAATATGTTTTGTACGTCTGAAACATTCCGTATCAACAATTTTTAATGTACTACGGTTATCGTTGAATACAGTAATTGGTTTGTGATTCCTGTAATTTAATTCATATAAAAAGTTGTTGATAAATTTTGCTTACATAACATAACATAAACGTTCACGCCGTTTATCCCCGAAGGGGTTGGCAGAGGTACCAATACTCCTGAACTCACATGGCAAGCGCCATCTAGTTTCCAGAGAAGGTACCCACGTTTTGCTTAGACAGTGTACTCACGTGATAGGGGGCAGGCCTATCGCCGTTTTGTACGAATACACTGTCACATGACTAATAACAACTCAGCCATGTGGGTTTCCTCACGATGTTTTCCCTCACCGTTAGCAACCATGATAAATTAACCACACATATGACTTTAGAAAAGACAAATTGATGTAGGCCCGTCCCAGGATTGGAACTCACGCCCTTCTGTTTTTCGGGCGGGTGTTCTACCCACTGGACTATCATGTCGCTTAAATTTTACTTCTTTCACTGAATTACCAAGAGCATAATATTCAGCCTCAGTACTAGAACAAGCAACAAGTTTTTGTTTTTGACTGTACCAATTAACTACACAATGACCAAATTTCGAAATAAATCCAGAGTATGATTTCCTATCATTAGTATCCCCTGCCCAATCTGCGTCGGATAAAATTTCAATTTTACTACTTCCTCTCCTAAATTTTAGTCCGTAGTTGATTGTGCCAGACAAATATCTTAAAACACGTTTTGCAGCAAGCCAGTGAGATTCATCATAACATGTGTTATATTGACTTAATTTGCTACAATAGAAAGCTATATCTGGACGGGTGCATACAGCAAGATACATTAGACTACCAATAAGTTCTTGGTATGGAAATTTATTATCAACATTTTGTGCTTTAGGCAAGTTAAAATTGACTTCCATTGGTGTAGAAATCGGGTTACAATTTTCCATTCCGAATCTAATCAAGACATTTTTAATATATTCCGATTGAGTTAAAGTTAAAATACCGTTCTCCCTATCTCGGTCCACTTTCATATCTAGAGCTTGTTTGACAGGTCCCAGCAACTTAATATCGAAATGAGACTTAAGTAATTTGTAAAGTTTTTCTTTTTGCTGCCTATCAGAACTAAAAACAAAAAAATCATCAACATAAAGTGCAATAATAACTGCATCTTTAATATATACACATTTTTCGCTCTTTAATTGTATAAAGCCATCTGTAATCAATACTTCGTTAACTTTTTCATTCCAAGCACGACTTGCTTGCTTAAGACCATATAAGCTTTTTCTTAGCAAACAAACTTTATGCTGTCCTTCAACAACAAAACCATCAGGTTGTTCCATATATATAGATTCTGATAAATTTCCATGCCGAAAAGCAGTATTTACATCAATATGTTCAATATCCATATCATACTCAACACTAATAGCAAACAATAAACGTAATGTGCAGTGACGAACTACAGGTGAAAAAGTTTCTTGGTAATCAATACCATAAATTTGATTAAAACCTTTTGGAACTAAACGAGCTTTATATTTTTCAAATTTCCCGCTAGGATCTACTTTCTCTTTGAATACCCATTTACTCTTAATAATATTTCCATCTTTAGGTCTATCTACAATATCCCATACTTTATGTAACATAAGAGAATTATATTCTTCTTGCATAGCTTTCAACCAAAAAATAGCCTTATCACTATTAATAGCTTGCTTAAAACTTTTCGGTTCATTCATATTAAAGAAAGATAAATATGAAAAATAGTTCATTTCATAATCTCTGAACCTAATAGGTAGTTTATGTTCACGTACAGGCCTAGTATTTTCTATATTTACATTTGCATCATCAGGTAAATTAATATCGATAGGTTCATTTTCTATTATTGAATTGTTTGGTAAAGAATTCATTTCAACTTGCTCATCATGTAAAACTACTTCTTGTACAGCAGATTCATTATTAGATAAATCAACATCAAAAGAGTTTGTACTAAAATCTTCTATATTATTTACATCATTATTTATTATCATCACATCTATATTATTGGATGAATTTGGAACTTTAGAAGAATAATTTTTATAACTAATACCTAAAGTGTTCTCAATAAATTCAACAGATCGAGCTTTAGTTAATTTAGTTCCATCATCTGGATCGCCTAGTCTATAACCCTTAGTGTAATCACAGTAGCCTAACATAATAAATGGTTTTGACTTCGGATCAAGTTTAGTGCGTTGATGGTTAGGAGTAAGTGCATAAGCAGTACAACCAAATACTCTAAGGTGGCTCAAATTAACTTTACGACCTTTCCATAACTCTTCAGGAGTAATTCCAGACAAAGCATTAGTTGGACTACGATTTTTAAGATAACATGCCGTATTTATTGCTTCTGCCCAATATTTTTTATCTAAATTTGCATCCTGCAACATTGACCTAGCTTTTTCAAGTATAGTTCTATTGAGTCGCTCAGCAACACCATTTTGTTGTGGAGTATAAGGAACCGTTGTTTCGTGAATTATACCACATTTTAATAAATAATTTCTAAAACTTTTGTTGCAATATTCGGTGCCATTGTCACTTCTAAATCTTTTAATATTTAAATTTAATTGGTTCTCCACCATCGTTTTAAATTCAATAAATGTATTCAATACTGATATTTTGTCTTTAGATTTAAGGAAATAAATAAATGATTTACGAGTATAGTCATCGGTAAACGTTATAAAGTAACGATGTCCGCTCCAACTATTAACTGACATTGGACCACATATATCAGAATGTATTAAATCTAGTTTAGTCTGACTTCTATGTGCCTGACCACGCGGAAAACACATACTTTTTTGTCTTCCTTCAATACAAGGAACACAAGGTTGTAAATTACCATTTGTAAAATTAACACCGTTTGCTATGTTACGAAGAACTAACATACCTCTATAACTTAAATGTTCAAGACGTCTATGCCATAACTCTACAGAATCTGAATTGGTCATTAAAGCTTTACCGTCCGGGCTAGTACTATGTTCTTGGTAGTTGACAGATGATTCTAAAGAAACCGGTTTTTGATCAAGTTTGTAAAGACCGTTCACGTTGCTAGCTGTTAAATCACAGGAACCAGTGATAGTTAATTTATTTATTTATTTATTTATTATTTATTATATAAGGATCATCAACAGCAACACATATTATATAGTAAGTTGAAACAGTACAGTAAATAAGGCCAATAACAGATGATCACAAGTTAAAACAAGATACACACACAGTTAATTCAAAAGAAAAAAAATAATAAACTAAACTATCTAAAGACATAATGAGTAACAACAGAAAAAGAAAAGAAAAGTATATGTAAAAATTCTAAACAATTGAGAAAAGAATAAAATTTAATATTAATGATAATTGATGATACTTGAATGATAATTATCCTTCCTGTAAATAAAACATTTATTAATATCAAATATTAGTACATATCCCTTTTCCGTAATTTTATTAACAGATAAAAGGTTTGCAGCTGCATTTGGAACATGTAAAGCATTTCTTATAGTTATTTGTTTGTCATCAAACATAGTAACATTAATATCACCTGAACCTTGACTATAAATCTTTTGATTATTAGCTGTAGTAATCTCTGAAATATTATTCGGAGTATAATTGGTAATCCAATCTTTATTATTAGTCATATGATTAGTAGAAGCAGAGTCTAAAATCCAGCTACAGTCAGTGACATTACTTACGTACGACTTTTCATTTAAGTATAAAGAAAAATTTGCGGAACTTCCCTTTTTAGATGAATGGTCTGAAGAATTATTCATAAATTTCTTCTTTTTAAACTTAGGACATTTTGGCTTAATATGGCCCTTTTGGTGACAATTGTGACATACAGGAACAAAAGAATCTTTTGTCATCAATACTTTATCAGTGTGATTAGATGTTGACATATCTCTTTTAAATTCTCCTTGAATTAATTGACTTTTCACAAAATCTGAAGTCAACTTCGTGTGAGTAGCTTCCATCGCCATAATCATAGCATCAAAATCGGATGGTAGACCTATAAGCATTAATTCTGCTAGCTCCTCGTCGTCAATATTGATACCAATATCTGCCAATTCTTGAGTAGTTGATATGATATTGCCAAGATATAAATCCATATTATTAAAGTCCACATATTTAATATTTGCTAATTTTCGTTTTAGATTTAAGCGTCGACGTATGCCTGAATTCTCATAAGCCGCTTTTAACTTTATCCAGGCTTCATGAGCAGTTGTTGCATTTCTTACATGTGGATAACATATCGATTCCACATTCAAGCAAATTTTTGCGTATGCTCTTTGGTCTAATGATGGATTAGAGGACGATGCAACTTCACCATTTGTAATATTCCAAAGACCATTTTCTATGAGCAGTAATTTCATTTGGAATTTCCATGTGCTATAGTTATTAATTCCATTTAATTTTATGATGTTCATATTGGAGTTGGTACTTATTATATAGTTACCAGATTCATGTGAAGATGATGATGTACTTGGGTTTTCCATTTTTTATATAATTTTAAAAAATGTTTATTAACTAATTGCCCATAACCAATGTTAAAGTAAACACCAAATACGTTAAAATTGATATATTAATCAATATAAAAATAATATATTCACATTCTTGAAAAAACTTCTACAATACACAGGAAAAAATATAGAACAAACAACAATCTATTTTATATACGTCAATTCTTAATGACAAATCATAAATTCATAAATTGTTAAATACAAAAGAGGTTTGTTTAACACAAACAATAACCACTGGCGATTTGCTCTAATACTTTTTTGTAAAACAAAACGATAAAAATAACGACTTTAAACGACTATATAATTCATGCATTAAATGATCTTGGTATATTATATTCATTTACAAATATTTAATTAAATTCCATGAATACAGGTTGAAACAGTGTTATTTTAATTTAATTAAGTCATGATTATTTTTTTATTGTTTTAATTAAGGCAGTTCAATTCACGAAGACGAGCCCCACCCATTCTTCTATTCTTTTATATTATAAGATTGATATAAAGGCTTATGTGTTAGACATCTACACATGAAGCTACTAACTAAACAGGAGAGCGTACTTACAAAAATATGGTAAACAAAAATGCAATTTATTACCATGCAATAAAGTTAATTATCTTTTAAAGACTGTCAAGCAGAGAAACGTCCTAGAACGAGAGCCGTGTGAGAGAGAAGTGTGTCCCGCTCGCGCGGTTGCCAGTCGAGATTAAGTTCAAAGAAAAACAAATTCAAACTTATTTTATAAAAAGCAGGTTATTAACTGTTCCTTTTTTGTATTTTATTTTAATTATTATTGTCGCCTTTCGATTTGGAGATAAATAATTGGTTAAGTTTGGCAAAAGGGATATTAATATTTGTCACGGTTATTCCCATCGAAACAAGATAAATGTGGTGTCCACAATTTATCATCTGTTTGAGTGTTTTGGAGTTTTCATCATTTAATTAAGAAAATATAGTGATAAATATGGGTTCATGTTATGGAACAATAAATAAAATAACCTGTATCATCTCGAACTTTACCACATGAATGCATTAAACGATTTGAATTTGAATAAAGCTGTGTGGTGTCGGCTTAGTATAGCACTACCCCATTTCTTCCGGTGGGTGTACGTAAGAGGCGACTAACGGTATTGGGGCTTTTAAGGGATTTTTGGGGAATGCGGTTGAGACCCATCACCAACAACCTTTATTTCACCTTCTTTTCCCCACGCAACTTGTAAGTATATAAGTATACATGTAAGTGAAATAAAATGCTGTGTAGTGACGGCTTTAAATAGCACAAATCTTCTGCTACCTGCGTGCTTTGGAAGAGGTAACTGAGGGTTCTGGGTCTTTTGAAGTTTTTTATTAGATTCTTTATCATCCTTTTAATACCACCTTCCTTTGCTTACCATCTTTTCTCTACTCAACTTCAAAAAGTGGCTGAGGAAATTTTAATTCTCAAGCACTGGCTACCCATTCTTTTATAATCTATTAATTAAGAATAAATATGTATAAAAATCACGTTGATTTACCAAAAACAATGTATATATGTAAATATAAGTGTTTTAAAATATTTTTTATAATGTATGTATGTAAATATAGCTAATAAATAAAGGAAAGAAAAATTTCGACACAGGTGGGGATCGAACCCGCGACCTCGGGTATACGCCCCCGTCGCTCTGCCAATTGAGCTACCGTGTCAAAGGCTGCGAGTGCATCAGGTCCCCACGTGAGGATTTCATGAACAAAAACATTCAAAATATGTAAATATAAGTGTTTTTGTATCCTTTAGAGGAACTCTTATTAAAACACCAACAGATGGTCACCCTACTTAAAACGAGACACAGTTAGCTAGTTAGCCATCCTTTTTCAGGACACTTTAGGTCGCCAGCGCGCGTTCCTGTTTAAATAATACTTCCATGCATCTACACTACACACAACAAATATTGGTCAATCGTTTCGAGCATGAGATTTTTAGATGTCACCACTAACGAAAAAAGTGGGGCGCGTCTTTGTAGATTGAACAACCTACACCTACCTCGTTTACTTTCTTTTTAATAACCAAAATTGTCTTTGTAGTGTAAATCATTCATTACATATTTTAAAGTATCACTATTTTGTAATTTCAATTCAATATATTTTTTATGTCTTTCGAGTAATCTATTTGAAATTTTGATTGAGATAATATGTATTTCTTAAAAGATATATAATCTCTGTTACTTGTACAAAGGACGCGAGAAAGTTTCCTAATAACTTTGTGATATTATAACGTTAACACTACTTATTAAATGTGACTTAATTAGACTTAAATTATTTAAAAGAACTTTTTTTCAAACCTCCAGAAAAACGTCTTAATATATAAATAAAAACCAAAGATTTGCTAAAAACACCGTAGATAAGTCATGCGCGCTCATAAATAGCACTCAAAAAACAGGCTAAATGGGTCAATCAACTTAAGTCGCACACTAGCTGCCATCGCGATCGTTTACTTGTTTAGGCGTGTTTGTTTATCAAAATAATCGAGAATGCCGTCGTGTGTGATGAGATTTTGCACAAACTATAGTAGAAAAACCACTAAAAGTGCCGGGATTACTTATCATTCGTAAGTATTATAAATTTTCAACGTTTTAATTACAATTTATAAAAATGCATAAAAAACGTTATCTAACGGAAAAACATTTACGACCTCAAAAACCCCCTATTTGAAGAAAAAACCCCTAGATTTGGCAACACTGAATAAAAAAACTATCCAATATTAGTGTTAGTAAAATTTTTGCCAGTGTCGAGTGAGTACTGTTCAAATAAATGATATGATAGAATAAATAAGGTCTAATGTCATTATATTGTTCTCGTTCTCGGTTATCTCAACCAAATTGCAGCCGAGATACTTGTTCTCGGTCTCGGCTGAAATCGGTTCGTTGTTGTGTATCTAGTCTCGGCCGCGAATAAAAGTCCAGTCTAGGTGGGACCTTAGTCCCACAGAGTAAATAACACTACGTTTTAGCATGGTTTTAACTTTAGAGCATATACAACTAGAGAGATAAATAAAACGTACGACGAGCAAGAAAAGGATAGCTAATTATAAAACTCTTAAAGAGAGAAAGAGCTAGTACTGTGATTTTTGTCCCTTACGGTGTAACCTGTTTTTCGATTGTAGCAAACTGTCCAAACCAAAGTGACAGTTTGCCACAATCTTGTTAGAGAAATATAAATAAACGCATTGTTTACTTAATCGATTTTAGATAATATTGTGCAAATACGTGAAACAAAACAAATCATATTTTGGACTCGTAGGAAGTAAGCTTGTTTAGGGCAGAGACCTTCTTTATGTAATCGTGCTTTAAAAATAGGTAAATAAAAAGTTTTAGGCTGCAGTTATCGAAGCAAATAAAAAGCCCCAGATGAATCACTTCGCAGTGGCGTATCAAAGAAAACTCGGAATATATTTACAGTTCATGAACCTTATTAGATTTACAATAGAAAATATGCTGTTATTTATACGTTTTACCTGTGTTTTTGATTTAATTCTAAACATAACCTTCAACAACAAAACAACGGTGTTGCTAGCCGTGTGTAGGTCCGGCTCGGTGGATTCAAATGATTCGAATCTCTGCGTGAGCCTGATTGGCCTAACCGGCTCCACTCTTTCTTATCAGGTGCGAGTTCGCTTAACCGGGCCACTCCGCACCGGCTCGGTTCTATTGTTTTCGAACAACAGGCTCAGGCATCAGGTTCAGGATCGGTTCGATTATTACCGTTATATTTGCTTTGCTTGCTGAATGTGAGAGGGAGACAAGAATGTAATACAATTTGAACTCTGGAGACAGAGACGAAAAGAGAGTTGTCCTTTTTTGTTCTTTGTTTGCCAATTTCGTTTAATTGATTTATCAATCTTTTCATGTTTATTGTGATATTATAAATACGATAGTGTTTTATGTTGTGTAACTTTCTGATTTGCATATACTTATGTGTAGATATTGTTATAAGATGTTTCTAAATATTATTATTTTTTTTACATATGGATATTTGTATGTTAGCGAACCTACCCTGTACACAAACAAAATCATTATACATATCAGTTAATTGATTTTTAAATGTATGTCAATAGCAATCGTTACGTTCCGCGAAGTAAGCGTGGTATTTTTTGGTTGTTTGATTCAGTTCCGAGTTTCTTAACCGAGCCGGATTCGATAAGCGGTCCGGCCCGGTTAAGAGGATTCAGTACCGGAACTGAGCCTGAACCTGGTGATTCGAATCCCCTCGCGGAGCTGGATCTACCCAAGCCTAGGTGTTGCCCACTTCAAAATCTCAATAATCCTATAGAAGTAAGAATTCATCATGTGAATAAGATAATTACTATGAACAAGGAAAGTATTCGGAACTAAAAAATATTGTTTAAAATACAGTAACTTTGATTGTTGATTTAAACTATGTTGAATTTGACTACGGTAACGTGTATTAAATTATAATGCTTTTTACTCGCTTCGATAACTGCAGCCCAAAACTTTTTATTTACCCATATTTAAAGCACGATCACATAAACAAGGTCTCTGCCCTAAACAAGCTTACTTCCTAAGAGTCCAAAATATGAATTGTTTCACATATTTGCACAATATTATCTAAAATCGATGAAGTAAACAAAGCGTTTATTTTTTCTCTAACAAAATAGTGGCAAACTGTCACTTTGGACAGTTTGCCACTATCGAAAAACAGGTTACACCGTAAGGGACACAAAAAATCACAGTACTAGCTCCTTCTATCTTTAAGAGTTTTATAATTAGCTATCCTTTTCTTGCTCGTCGTGACGTATTGTTTATCTCAGTTGTATATGCTCTAAGGTGTTAACACTACCGAACTAAATGGTTATAAAACAAGTTTCACTAGGAGGCTATTAGAGTGTAAACACTTTAGATGTTTCACGATTGTGCTATCGAGAAACTAACAGGATCGTTTCGGATTCGATATATCGTAATCCATTGTATCGATACCTGTCGGACATCGCTAAGCGGGAGAACAACAAAAGTGTGAACATAGCGCTATATTGATAGGTTTCCTATTACCTGCCTGGCGCACTTCTGGAAGTAGGTCAAGCTGTTTACAGGATACGCTAAGTTACTAGGTAGCAATGACGTCAATAAAGGAAACGAAAGTCACTATCCTCCCTACTTTTCCCAATGCCTAAGATATAGCGATTTACTTATTGAAAGGGTTGGTAACTCCATAGATAGTATTAAAACTCATCTATCCCACAATTCAGGCCTTTGTATAGATATATTCAATATTAAGTAATAGGATCATCATAACGGTATATCCTCTTATAACTGGTCATAGGATAGTAAAATGTCATAAGAGCATGTTTGTAAATAAAAGAACATTTATACGAAATTACTTTATTGAACATGTAAAATCCGTATTGACACAAGGAATGCTAATTCATTTATAAAATAACACAAATGTAAAATTTGAGAGACAAATCACATCGAAAACCTACATATTTTTACTAACTAAAAATACAACATACACGAATTTACTAACTTAATTTAATTTGCCCAGCGTGGGAACTGGCCCATGCTTATCATATATTTTGGTACTAGTATTGAAATATACAAGTGAAGAGGTAGGTTTAATAAACAATTATCATCACTGTTCTTGAAGTCTCGAATTTTACAATTGGTATGCTGAAATAGTTGAACCAAAACTCCCATGTCCTTAAAAAATACAAAATACTTATGTTTACACAGTATCAGTATACTATGGCATTTGAATACAAAGCACTGCTTCAAAACAAAAATACCAAGAAAATCTGATGCTCATATTGATAAGATACATAATGGGAGATATTAAGATCATAACATCTAGGTCAGGTCAAGTGTCAACAAGGGAGGGCTAACTGTACAATTCCCCGGTGTAAGGTACATGCTAACATTAACATTACTTTTGTGAGGCTTAGAGACTACCCTAGCCAAGTGGTGAGGACTTTCCAAACTCTGCATTCTTACCTAATTGAAATGGGTCATTATACACTAATATGCTTCTTATCTATCACACAAATATTGAACAGGGCAAAAATTTATATAATACCACAATAATAAATCTCAAGCTTATTTAAAAGTGTCATAAAAAAAATGGAAAGTCAAAACTGCTAAGACTTTGGAAAGTCAGTCCCATTTACTCTGCAATAAATTAAGTCCAAGACAATTATTCAATATGAACAGTAAATCCTTATAGTTTGAGAGATCATTCGCTTTCCTCCTCATCTTCTTCACCATCATCATCTTCGGACTCATCCTTCTTCTTCTTGGATTTCTGCAATGAAAAAAGTGTGTTAGAAAACATTTTAGTTATTTAATTAAAATAAAAACTAAAGATAGATAACTTACAGGTGCTGCAGCTTTTTTGCCTTTCTTTCCTCGTTTCTGTGCCTTTTTGCCACCACCCTCACCACCACCTCCATTTGCGTTGAATGATTCAAGGTCTTTTGTGTACTGTTCTTTAGCTTTAGCTGCCTTTGCTTCCCATTCCTAAAAAAATGCATAAGTTAGCATCCATCCACATTAAAAATTGATAAATAAAAAAAAAATACTTAAAAGAAACTTACACTTTTGTCTTTCATGGATCTCCATATTTCTCCACCTTTTTTGGCGATTTCAGTTACTTTAAGACCTGGATGCTCGGATTTGATTGATTCCCTTGCACTGTTCAGCCATAGCATGTATGCGGACATAGGACGCTTCGGTTTATCCGTCATTTTAACTTTTTTCCTGCAATAAAATATAGTTGAGTACAAATATTTTAAATTAAATTCCTACGAACACTTTGTCAGTACTACACGTATCCTACTAAGAATCGTTTACGTCAAGTCAGAAAATGTATGGGCGGCATTTTGGCGGGAAGCATATTTCGGTGGTTTTTACTAGTAAATTTAGTAAAATATAGTTATTTTCCAATCATTTACATTAGAAAACATGAAGTTTTATCGTTTTAAACACTAAATAATTAATATCTCTTTATCGCCCCATATAACGAGTTCACTGGCCGAAGCTTGGGTCGAACGAGCCATTTTGTTTTCGTGTTAATGTCGAAAATACGCAATAACTAATAAAGCCGTCACTTCAAAAATGTCCTACATTAATGTAACTATAAGTTGTAGAAGAACTGTTTATGACCTTTGATGGTAAAGATTCGAGAAATTAATTATTGAAATAGCGTCCTTTCTTCCTATACCCACGCGTACTTTAGTAAGGCGGACGCCTATAGGCCATGATAGAACGCGAATTCCAACGTGTAATTAACTAATATTTAACATATAACACTTTAAGACGCACTATTAAATATATATTTCAATATCACTTTACTTAGAAAAATCATTGCACTTACCTGATGGCAAAAATTTTGAAATATTTTTTGAATTTCAACACAACCAAACTGCATTCAGTAGAGAACCAGAAGAAAATGTATGGGGCTCGTAGCAAATGTTCCCAATATCAAGCTCGCTTGGGTCGTCGCGTCGCTACTACAGCGCCACCTACATCGATTGTGATTGGTCTGAAAATACAGGTTTGCCAACTGTTTGTGACCGATACACTGGTTGTTTCTCTCTTACATATTACCGCTGTGAAAAGAAAATAGACTTTATTTCTTCAGAGTTACGGTGTAGTCTAGAGTTTAAACAAAAACTCCATACATTTTCATAGAAATCTAAAAACGCTTTTATTTCAGCTAAATTATTAAAGGGAAATCAATAAATTGATTCATTTCAACCAAAAAATATATCCAGAATGTATAGAGATCGGTTTTGTTCGATATTTTCCCCATAACTACTTGGTAACTACATCGTCATCGGAGGTTCCTTTCGCCTTACATTTGTACCAAAGCTAGAGACGCGGTATAATTCAAATAATGCCGCCAACGGCAAATATGGCTCCAAAAGCGCGCCAAGCAAAACGAAACAAACAGAGCAACAATAGTGGAAAAGGGATGCCAATAAAACAAAGTTTGATATCGTATGTAGAGCTGATAACACGGTGTTCCTTCTTATCACCATCAAAGTTTACGATGACCAGTAGCGCCTTACCGGTAACCCCAAACCTTAGTAGATGCTCTTACACTTTATAACATATTGATATTACTCATCGACTGGAACGCTTATAGCTTCAGCCATAACAGAGAAGATCTGGCTTTACCATACCTTAGTTCTACTAAACTCTACACAGTTACTTTGTTTTGTTATATCAATTGGGATTGGCAACGAACAAGCCACACAATGTATAGTATATTAGAGTTCATGAAGTTTAGATGGATATAGATAGTGTCCATTAAATATTTCATTTAATAATTATTCATAATAGATATACAAACATAGGCACACTAACACTCATCCCATGGTCCTAATGCTTATTAGGACACGTAACAAAACTTTTACATTTGCCGCTGCTCAGTCAAGTTAGCCGTCGTATTGTGTAACAAAATATATTTAGGTACTTTGATTGTATTAATTATTAAGTAATGGATTAAATTGTTAAATCATCGAATGTAACTAAAGAAATCTATAACGAGAAGCAAAATATTATATGATGTCTGTTTAATTTTGTTGTATTAAAGAAAATACATTATTATAAAGGTAGCACGAGGCTTGTCAGATCGAATGTGTCACGTTATAATAGAAGTGAGGAGAGTTTGAGTTTGAAAGAATAGACTGTCAGTTCTTCACTTCTGACGTGACATATATGCTCTCACACTCCTCATGCTGTGGAACCTCATTAGGTTTAATGACCGAACTTAAGTATTTTAATTATTATTTCCTCCATCCATACAAATGAAAGTTCTTGCATGTTTTTGTAGTGTTTTTTTCTTGGCTGCGTTTTAACACGATGGGTTATACATGTGTTTTATTCGTTAGCGTTACCCGTTAAAGATATGGTAAGGCTAGCAATGATTAAGTATGTACTATTGGACCACATTTTTATTGCCCCTTAAAGTTAAAATCGCAGCTTTTGTAAATTAGAAATTCCTTAGCTGATTTTGGAAATGGAGTTGGGAAAAGGTTGTAAGATGGTACCGGCCTCGAGCTGCATCGCCGCTGAACCATCACTTAAAAAACCCAATACCCTCAGTCAAGTCGTATGACAAATACACAAATGATAAAAAAAACTTTAGCGCTATTCAAGCCGATCTCCAAAAGTCACCTAAAAGACACATACCCTAGTGGGCTCACATGATAAACACGGGAAGAGAATGGAGTAAAACCGCCTCACAAATGACTTTCCAATCTCTTATTATCCATCGCTTCTTTAAGCTAACCTTTGGGTCTCCATCATATGAGATATCTTCATTAAATTAATTCTAATTCTATTTCTGTGTGGTTCTTAATCCTGCAGTGTGTGAGGTAGGATAGCGTATCGCTTATTTTGCTTCGAGTTTTGAGAGTGGTCGGAAATTGTTATCATACTTTCATGGCTACAAATCTTCAAAAGTGGTAGCCTGAGGTTCAGATAAAAACGAACTGCCTCTTTTGGAAGTTGAGCTGGGAATATTAGTAAAACATAAGTTTTTGGTGATAGGTCTCCAAAAGCATCGCCCAAAAATAAATTAAAAAGCTCCGAGTCGCATCTTACGATCACCCATGGGAAGAAATGGGGTAGTGCTAATCTGAGCCGACACTACACGCTAACAGAAATTGAGTCAATACATAAAACAAATAGAAGTGCTGGCACCACAGCAGAAAACCACTTCATTATGAGGATCTGATGAAAATTTGATAGCACAAATATATTTGTATGTATTTACAATGAGATTTGGAATATGCATTGCACATATCAATCTTCTAAACACAATTTTATTAGCTTAGGAGTAGTTTAGGGAAAGTGAGCGCACATTTCGTTGGTGGAGGTGAAGCGCTCAGCTTCGAATGCAGGAGGTACGAGACTGCTTCTTACGTGGCTTGTACCCATACTTGATTTTCAATAAACGATTTTTGCATAATTATAGCTTTAAAGGAGCGATAAGGGTAAACATTGTAAGAGAACCCATATCGCGATTTTGCTACATCCATGTGGTGTTTAAAACAAAACTATCCTATCTCTTAATTTGAATGTTTTTGCCATGAAAACCTCATGTGGGAATTATTACTAATAAAGGAAAGAAAAATTTCGACATTGGCGGGGTTCGAACCCGCGACCTCGGGTATTATACGCCCCCGTACCCCGCCGGTGTCGAAATTTTTCTTTCCTTTATTTATCTTTTATTTATTAACCTATCTCTGTAATACAAGTCGATTAGGGATGATGCCAATGCAACGACTATCCTTTACTGTCTTTTTGGGAAAATATATGTACTTATTACTTATATTATAGTAATCTGTGAAGTGTCGGCTTAAAGCTGTGTAGTTTCGGCTTAGAATGGCACTACCCCATTTCTATCCGTGGGTGTTCGTATGAGGCGACTAAGGGTATTGGGGCTTTTTAAAGTGTTTTTTGGTGGATGCGGTTGGAGACCTACCAGGAACAACCCTTATTTTAAAACTTTTTCTTCAACTTCCAAAAGTGGCTGAGTAATTTCTTACTCTAAAGCTCTGGCTACCTCTGCTATGGATTTATAGCCGTGTGTATATGTTTGAATTTATGTTTTATATTATACTTTTTATGTTAACGTATGTATCTTCAAAAAGGACAGAGTGTACGTTACTTTAGCTGAACATCATAATGCACTCCTTAATACTAAAACGTAGAAAAGTAGCGTTTGTAACTTGGATTTCCATTGGGAATACATTGGTATTGACGCATGTTTAGTTATTTTATCTCTTAAATCTAATTTTTTTTTTATCATCAATATAATGATGTGAATTGAAAATAAATACCATATGGTTATTATCATTTAAAGCTATCTCTTTCCGACAATCTTAATATGTTGAGGTCAGTAAGTAATCTTGCCCCTATCACGTGAATACACCATCCAAGCAAAACGTAACGTGGGTAGTCTAATGTCACGTGATGTTCAGAATTATTAGTACCTCTGCCAACCTCTTCAGGGATATACGGCGTGAACGTGAAGTCTTAAAGTGCTAATAGACGATCGAACATGTACGGCGCGAACCAGTGTTCGTGGTACGTGCCGTACCAAAAACGAACGTGTGTAGCGTGGTTCGCCCCGCACATAATTATTATTAATATTGGTGCGCGCTGGTTCGAAGCGCTTGCGGTGCACTGTGCGATGGTGCGCGCCGTACATGTTCGATCGTCTGTAGGCTAGAGCGCACCGCACAGTTCGTGGTGCGCGCCGTACATGTTCGATCGTCTATTAAAGTGCTAATAGACGATCGAACATGTACGGCGCGAACCAGTGTTCGTGGTACCAAAAACGAACGTGTGTAGCGTGGTTCGCCGCACATAATTATTATTAATATTGGTGCGCGCTGGTTCGAAGCGCTTGCGGTGCACTGTGCGATGGTGCGCGCCGTACATGTTCGATCGTCTGTAGGCTAGAGCGCACCGCACAGTTCGTGGTGCGCGCCGTACATGTTCGATCGTCTATTAGCACTTTTAGCACTTTTAATTCGGTAAGTTAATGGTAATTGTAATAAACTAATTAATTGTTTATGTATGCTTATGTATGGAAGTGAATGTTGGGTGTGGCAGAAGAAGCATGAGAGCAGAGTGAATGCAGTAGAGATGAGGTCCCTCAGAAAAATTGTAATGTTAGATTATGTGACCGAGTGAGAAATAGTGTTATTCGTGAAAAGTGTGGTGTGAAAGATGATATTGTAAGAAAGATAGAAAAAGGAATGTTGAGATGGTTTGGGTACATAGAGAGGATGCATGATAGAAAATTGGTAAAAGGGATCTATAGAGCTAGTGTGGATGGTAATGTTAGTAGAGGACGACCACGGAGAACACACTTGGACCAAATTAAGAGTGTGCTCAAAAAGGCTGGCGTCCGAAGTATGAAGAATAAAAGAGCATGTATGAAAAGATTGATGGATGTAAACGAAGCTAGAGAGGTTTGTCAGGATCGTACGAAGTGGCGATCAATAGTCTCTGCCTACCCCAATGGGAACTAATGGCGTGAGTATATGTATGTATGTAATTAATTGTTGGGCCATGTGGCTGGAGTTCCATCGCCAACTATCCTTTGTTTTCCAATCTTTTCCCATTGTAAGTATTCTGCCACTAAGCTACGGAAGTAGTACTTTTACTGCGACTTTGTCTAAGGCAAAATGCCTCTCAATTACTTCATTGCCTCCAAATCCTATAGCTTAAAATCTTATTTTGGCGGCAAAATGGGATGTTTATAATAAAAACCGTTAGGTGACAGTGGTCGCGCGACGAATTTATTGGATGTAAATATTTACTTATAATTACGATCACAACATTAATTTCCATTGCTGTAAGCTGCAGAGTCTATTGCTCGCCACATCTATCACTTTCCTCACACTCATCATTTCTTTTATTCTCATACATGCCCTTTTATTGTTCATATTTTAAACTTCCGCCTTTTTTATCGCTTTGTATGTATCGTATAGAAACGCTTTTCTTTTCCAAACCTTTCATAGTTTTAATGATATTATGGGGACCTTCCCGTTTTGGTAGAGATAAAATAAAACTAAATAACATTCTATACCAATATTGAAAGAAACAATGGCTACTTTAAAGCGCTCTTTTTACACATTACCCTTGTAAACGTCCCTAGCCTGTGGCCCCTTTGTATTGTAGAACAACTTTCCTAGGGTAAGTAACGGGCCCGGTGCGCTATTGTTGTCGTATACCCGTCGAAGCGTTTTTATGAGCAACTTAAAACTGCCACTAATCTGCCGACTCGCATTTTTTTCTGTTAAAGCCCGCGCTTTTGCTGATGACGCCATTTAACGTACCTAGTCTATTTCCTTTAACACGTGTCAGAATAAATATTACTGAATATAATTTACTTATTGTAATAGATATTTACTTAATACCTAATAAGTAAAATTTAATGCAAAGCAGGCCCGTATTATATTCCGCTTGTCAAACCGCTTGCATTATTGATATGCTCTATTTTTGACGCGCCAACACAACATTTCTCCAATAGAACTCAAAGTTAATGAAATCATTACTTATATATTTTTTTTACTAGCAAATGTAGTCACAGATTTAGCTATTAGTTCCTATTTAACTAATTCAGAATAGAGTTTTTATGTTTGCCCTATTATTATGCTCGTGGTCAAGCACAAACTTAGGATTTGTCGGTGTAACTTATGGTGGTGTTGTTTATTTCGTTTTTGTGCAATAACAAAGAAACTTATTTTTACCATCTTTTCCCCACTCACATTTCCAAAAGTGGCTTAGGAATTTCTAATTCCTTGGCTCTGGCTACCCCTTCTAGGGATTTACAGCCGTGAGTATATGTATGTATGTATGTAACAAAGAAACTGAGAAATTACAAAATTTTGTACACATATTTTAATGAAGAGATTTTTTGAACTATTAAATTTAATAGAGAGCTTAATTCAAGTAAGGATATATAAGTAGCATTGGATAAATAAACGGTAGAATGTTATGGGAACCACGACACGATGTCAGGGCGAAATGGCAGTGAAATGACAAAGCAAGCTGTATATAACGAATATTACCAAATTTTGCGCGGGAATATGGACTTAGATTGAAGTGATTATACTATACACTTATATTGTTACATACATCAAAACACAAACATCATACATAACTTTATTTTCCTTAACAGGATTTGATTCCAAAATTTTTGTACATATTAATTATTATATAAATAACTAACATTTGCTGCTTCATTCTTATTCATCTTATTATCAGTATCCTTTTGTGTGCATCAAAATGTCATAGTTCATAGCTTGTAAAATGATTTGTGAGAAGAGAGCGATGTTTACCCGTTCCGCGGGAGGGAGACTGTCGATGTCGTTTCTATGGCTACCTCTCGGCTCTGGCTGTATTGATTATGTTACGAAGCGCGCTTAAAATAGAACAAGTCAATGAGAAGCCATCATATTTAAAATCTGTTTGTTTTTAATTTAATATCAACGTGTTATTTAACATACATATACTCACGGTTATAAATTCCTAAAAGGGGTAGCAATAGCAACAGCTTCGCATTAAAAAAATACCTCAGCCACGTTTGGAAATTGAGTGGGAAAATACTGTAAAGTAAATGTTTTTGTTGATGGGTCTCCAACCGCATCGCGCAAAATACACTTAAAAAGCCCCAATACCCTTAGTTGCCTCTTACGATCACCCATGGGAAGAAATGGTGTAGTGCTATTTTAAGCCTTTTATTTAAAACCATCAAATTAAAGGATGACAAACATATTTTAATGTAGTGTAAAGGCGACTAAGATAAAATTTACCTGGATAGATTTGCCGCCCAAACCGCTGTTCTAGGGTAGACGGTCATTTAAACGAGACGTTAGTGACGTTATGTTGATGACGTATGCAATAAAACGCCGCTAGGCAGACTTTAAATTTGCCTGCAAATTATAAGACCAATGAATGTAGAGATATATTTTGTTAAAATTTGTTGCATGCATTTTTCTAGGGAAGGTAGTCATGCTCTACATTGTTTGTAACTAAAACAAGTTCACTAAATCCTGCAAACGTATTGTCTCTACCTTATCTCCTGCATAAAGATTTATTAGAAACTTGTAAAAGGCTTTATTGATCTATCTCAAAATCTATACCCGTTTATTTTTTTAATTACGATCGATAGACTTTTTAATTAAAATGTACAGTACATATATTATATGAAAAGTGAGAGTGATTTAAGAGGAATAGGGACAAACATTAACTTTTAAACCTTAATGTTGCCATTTTTAAGACATACTATTACTAAGCTATAGACCTTACATCTATACGTACGTAAGAGATCGAAAAATAATAAATGCTCCATGAATGGCTTTGACTTTTCACTTCTGTACACAAAATTATTGAAGCTATTTTTGCTCTCATAATCATAATAGATTCGACATAATTAGCCATGGGAATGAATCGCGTCAGTATAAGTAAACCAGATTATAGGTCCTTATAGTTATGTAATGAAAGTGAATGTAGAGACACGAATATTGTTCCATATTGGTGTCTAAGCGTTTCAACCAATAAACAATTAATTTCACATCGCCTAAGGGGTCGATTTGAGTTACAAAAAAATATATTCGAAGTAGATAGGGGACTTTATATCACAGTGTGAGTGACAAAGACCAAGTTTTCGTGGGAACCTGAGAATACTTTCTCATATAATATCATTCAGGAACGATATTTAGAATAGAACGCTGCGTAGTGTCGGCTTAGAATAGCACTACTACCTTTCTTCCAGTGGGTGTCGTACGAGGCGAGAAAAGGTATTGCGGCTTTTGATGTTATGTTTAGCCCTTGCGGTTAAACGGCAACCTATCACCAACCATCCTTTATTTCACTATCTTTTTACCACTTACCAAAAGTAGGTAAGGAATTTATAATTCTGAAGCTCTGGCTACTAATTTTTGGAATGTATAGTCCTGAATATATGTATAAGTGGGTAGACTAGGAAGCTGTGTAGTGTCGGCTTAGAATAGCACTACCCCATTTCTTCCGGTGGGTGTACGTAAGAGGCGACTAACGGTATTGGGGCTTTTTAAGGGATTTTTGGGCGATGCGGTTGGAGACCCATCACCAACAACCATTATTCTACCATCTTTTCCCCACTCAACTTCCAAAAGTGGCTGAGAAATTTCTAATTTCTCAGCCGTAGCCAGGGCTGAGAAATTAGAAATTTTTAGGAACAGCCTTTTAGGGATTTATAGCCGTGAGTATATGTATGTATGTATGTACTAGGAAGCATGAAGTTATATTTTATTATTTAGGAGAACCATTTACTCAGAAGCTTCTGCTTACGGGATAAATCTTGTAATTTTCCAGCAGCTGCTATAATGCCAGGAACAACCAGGGTTTCGGAAGCTACTTTTGAGACACTTTTAGTTAGATACATCGCAACGGTAGTAAAGTACGGAATCAATACGTAAAACATAGCCCATATTATCTTAGATTCTGCATAATGTGAAAAGGAGACATCAGTTTTTATAATATTCCCATTCTCCCAAACATTCAATTCAATCATAAGGTTTCTGTACAAAAAATTTCAAACGAGCAAGATGCACAAAAAGACACTTTTTTCTTGACGAGTTTTGAGCAAAGCAAAGTTTTTTCATAATCACCTCGCGCATTTAGCGGCAACTTTTTACTTTTTGCAATCTTACTAAGGCTAGGTTGTAAAAAAATTGAATGACTAGCTGAACCGGCAATCGATGTTTTGCCATTTAAATTAATGCTAGGGAATTTCTAGTCGATAAAATAAAAAGTAAATGTTAGGGATGTACTAGTATAACCCTTATGACGTAGGAATATGAAAATCTCAAAATCTACGTTCAGAAAGTAAATCCCGGAAGACGTGGCAGAGGTACTAATACTTACCTGAAAAAAAATCTTTCAAAATTCTTACCTGACCTAAACGCTTGTTTAAAAATTTAAAAGGCCATAAACGCTTAGCTATTTCAAAAGGCGTACAGTTCATCTTTAATCTTTCTTAATTCACAAACTTCCAGGTACTCTTACAGTAGATAGTAATATTAGGTACTTTCTCGGTTTATCAGAAATTCTCTATAGAAAGATGAATTCTGCTAAATATTTCGTTTCCTATTCAATACGTTTGGTTGCCTAAGAGCTGTAATAAATGGAAGAGAATCCTTGGAAAACCTACACTATTTGTTCTTTTGTTCAACTAAATATTTTTAAAATATATATACACATCTTTTGCCCCTTGAGGGAAACACCGAGCAATTTGGTCGTTTCGTGGGTATTGTAGTTAGGAACTAGGAATACATATGGGGCATCCAAGTGTTCGTTGAGCGATACAGTCTTAGTCACTGAATAAGACTCCATCGAGTGTTATTTTCCTCTTATTCCGATTTAACATAAGTACACACTCGGTTGCTTCGTGAAACGTCATGGGGAACCCGCAGAAGCCTCAAAGCCAGAACCAATATATAGTTCTCAATAAATCTATACTAATATTATAAAGCTGAAGAGTTTGTTTGTTTGAACGCTAGGATCTCAGGAACTACCCAATCAAATTGAAAAATTCTTTTTATGTTGGATAGTCCATTTACTGAGGAAGGTTTTAGGCTATATATCATCACGCTGCGACCAACAGGAGCAAACTATCAGCGAATAATGTTGCAAAATCGGGGATAATTATTCATACTAAGGCTTCCGTTGTGTGTGCTGCGTAAACGGTTTAAGTTACCCAAAAAAAATGTATTAAAGAATTATTTCTCTTTAAATGATCTAAAAAATGTCCGCGACAGTATATGTCTGACTTTTAAGTTTCGTTACTATACCCATTTTTATGGTAAATAAATTTGGTCGAATTTAATGCATTATTGCCATAATGTTTTATCAACATAATATTAATCTTTATCCAAATAAATATGTTGTTGATTGAGAGTATTTAATTGAGAAAAAAATTGTCCTTGACATCACTCAATTTAAATAAACATCTTAAAAGATAATAGAATTTTTAAATTACTCCGTAACAAAATTTACACGCGTGCATGAAGCGCAAGACAAGACGCTGCGCTGGCCGGCGAGCGTCCCAGAAAAATTAAGAAATCAATAAATTTTCTTAAAAAATGGTTAAATAGACTAACTGACTAAGAATCAATGCTCAGCCGAAACTACTATACTTATAAACTTAAAACTTATGAAGTGAAAAAATTGTGAGGACGCTATGAAAAACACCTTTTTTTCTCATCGCATGACAGAGACCCTCAACAGGTCAGTTAAATATTTCAGTTTGATGACGTGAAAGTCTACACTTTTGACAGTACGAAGTCTGTGGGGTCAGCTAGTGATAATATAAATATAATAAGCGTTTGAATTCCTTCATAAGCTTTTGTCCTCGTAGCCTCAAAAACTAGGAGAAGAATTATTTATCACAAAACTCCGGCTAACCCCAGTTTTAGAATTATAGGCGTATGTAGTTTATTGGCGACGTGATAGCTCAATGGGTAGAACACCGGTTAACGTGCAAGCGACTAGTGTTCAAATCCCGGGTCGGGCCTACACCAATTTGTCTTTTATAAAGACATATGTGTGGTTAATTTATCACAGTTGTTAACGGTGAGGGAAAACATCGTGAGGAAACCCACATGGTTGAGTTGTACTTAGTCATGTGACAGTGTATTCGTACGAAACGGCGATAGGCCTGCCCCCTATCACGTGAGTACACTGTCCATGCAAAACGTGGGTACTCTGAACACCAGGTGACAATGTCACGTGATGTTCAGAAGTATTAGTACCTCTGCCAACCCCTTCGGGATATTCGGCGTGAACGTCTATGTTATGTAGTTTATTGGATAAATCTATATTTGTTTAGCCATCTTATGATATCTTTGAAATAGAATCGACCATAACTCACACTATTACTCACTCAGTCGCATATCTTTTCGTTGCATATAGCTGTGAGTGACCTTGTTTTCACTGTCATGATGTTTTTTTGCTATTTTTAACATGAGCTGTTCATAGCTTCTTACACTGCATTTATTTAAATTAATGTGATAATAAGATTTTCGAACTCGAAAATAACATTATACACTTGATTGTGATTTATGTGTTAGAAAGTTATATTGGTACCAACTTTCCCAAAAACCTCAAGTCAGGACTACTCCAATGTGTCTTTTCCGTATTTTAAGTCGTATGTGTAGTTTATTTGTCAAGGTTGTGAACGGTGAGGGAAAATATCGTAAGTAATTCCACCTGTGTGTGAATCGGTAAAAAGGGGCAATAAGTACATACATACATATACTCACGGCTATAAATCCCTTGAAGGGGTAGCCAGAGCTAGGGAATGAGACATTCCTCAGCCACCTTTGGAAGTTGCGTGGGGAAAAGATGGTGAAATAGAGGTTGTTGGTGATGGGTCTCCAACCGCATCGCCCAAAAATCCCTTAAAAGCCTCTTACGTACACCCGCCGGAAGAAATGGGGTAGTGCTATTCTAAGCCGACACTACACAGCAATAAGTCTGCCCTTTTTTTCGTGCAATGTCCAAATAATAACATAACTCTCACGACACGCTGCCAAAAAGTGAGTATTGTAACCGCGGGAGACAATAATATGTATTCACTTGAAGAATACATATTTTTTGCTAGTGAATTATTTATTTTTATATATGTCATTGTGATATGAAAATTACCAAATCAACATTATTTCTTTCTTTTTGAAAATATTCGATATGGTAGCCCTATAATTTCTATTTATCTACGTTATTTACTGAGTTGTTCCAACTCGGGGTTTAAACAGGGTTACTAATCAAAGAAAGACAAATTTCACAAAAGTGATTTCTTGGCACCATAGCTCAGTGGGCAGAGCGACCGGGGCGTAGACCGGGTTGTCGCGGATTCAGGTCGTGCTGTATAGCAAGCACGAGCGCTATTTTATCGACACGATAACGGTTAGAATGAGATGGCAGTATACGATACTAAGTAAGTGCGTAACAGATTGCTGCTTTATCCCACGCGATAACTAGTTTAAACACGGCTCGTGCTTGCCCTTCTGGTGTCGAAAATTTTCTTTCCTTAATTGATTAGTAAAATAATCCCCACATGAAGTTCCATGGTTGAGCGATGTGTCGGAAGACACATAAACATTAATCCTTTCTTTTTACCAACTTTTCCCAATCAACTTGCAGCACGCTGAGGAACTTCTAATTATAAAAGCTCTGATTAGCTCGTTTCTAGGATTTATAGCTTTGAGTATTTTAATTTATGTATGCTAATACATAAAATAAACAACCATTATGTCTTAACCGTATATTACAGTATAAAACAAAACACAATTGGAAATAATAATAACAGCAGGTATGCGCAGCACTTAATATTATTAAACTTAAAAAATAACGGAAATTGAATGTGGGACAACAATATTAACGATTTTGAAACTCTTCATCAAACTGACACAATCATAGTCCAAGTCTTTATTTTTTATTCTAGTTTTGGGAGAAATTTTTGATTTATCAAACTGAGGGTGAATGAAATGCCATTTTGTCTATTATCATATCACACAATAGCTATCCTCTGTTGGGCATGATAAAATTTGTAGTTCAGAGTTAAGCTTCAATTTAATATTCTATTGTAAGTCCCACATCCAATCAATGGATGAAACTTAAATCTATGTACAAGTATTATCGACAGATCACAGGAAACTCTTCAAATCAAGAACAATAATTTCGTTCTTATCTCTTCTAACTCCTATAAACATATATTGCTATCGCACTCACTAGAAATAAAGATTCGGGTTCTGAGAAGTGTGGTCTATGGGTTTCCATCGTGGTTCTCTATGAATCTAACGATACCTCTGTAGTTAACATTGGTTTTATCGCTTAATAAGAACCATAATTAAGGTGCTTAAACATTTTAGGTAGGCGTTTTTTGTATTACTACAAAATTACTTTTTTTATTACTCTTTGCAAAAGTGGCTGAGGAATTTCTAATTCCTTAGCTCTGGCTACCCCTTCTAGGGATTTATAGGCGTCAGTATACGTATATGTAATTATGTACATTTTTATAATGGTTATGACTCCTGTGAAACTTCTTCTCTGCCGCTATCCCATAATCCAACCCTCTACCAAACACCCATATTATTGTAATAATAATTATGTGTTAAAATGAGTTAGACGAGATTCCAACGAAATTTTCGTTATCAACTTCAAGGCAACCTCAACAACAGGTAACCCTACAAGCTAAGTGATACACTAGCCATGTTCTAATCACTTCCGCTTCCGCTGCCTGACGCTTCCTCTTCGGAGCCTTCTGACGATGAGGCTTTGGCTTTGCTCTGGAAGTTACAAGATTTTATTTATTAGCAATATGGAATTTAAATAAAATAATCGCCGGGGGATATTAACATTTAAAATTAGGTTGAATTTTGTTATATAAGATATCGGGAGGCGGAGGATTTATATGCTGGGGTAAAGTTTTTTAATAACTTTACAGGCCCCAATAACCTTCGCACCTTCAATTTACTAAAATTTATAAGAAGGGGTATATAGGTAGTATAGAGGTATTGTAGGTAGTTGTAAGAATTTTCTTTAGAATTTTTTTTCTCCTCTCAAATTCCGAAAGTAGTCTTTCAGATTCTGATACTCACTTTTGGAACATAAGTGTATATGTAATAAAAAAACACAAACCTCTTTCTTACTCTTCTTCTCCTTCTCAGAATCCGACGAGCTTGAATCGTCATCTTCAATATACTCTTTACTGGTAAACTTGCCACTACTTCCCGTACCAACAGTACTTGCTTTAGGTTTCTTAGAAGCACTGGATTTACTTTTCTTCTCTGTCTGTTTTCGTTCTTTGGCCGCTTGTTTATTCTTCTCTTTGAATTCTGCTGCGGCGCCACTGTCTTTGTATTTCTGCATCGCTGTGTTGTATTCTTCTTTCGCTTTGCTTGCCTTTTCTTCCCATTCCTGTTGGGTTAAGGGGTATTGATTAATGGGTAGGCAGGGATTATGTGTATTTTACCTGACTGACTGATCAATACTTGAGACTCCTTTAACGCTAGACCTATCATCTTACATGTATCTAAACCAAACTCACGGACTTATCCTTAAGATCCCTCCACATTTCTCCCCCTTATTGGCCACCTCAGTGACCTTGATCCCAGCGTTCTCTTTCAGGATGCTCTTCCTGTTTTCATTCAAACTTCACCACATAATTTTATTTATATCTAAACCACTCACCGAATTGTCTGACACCAACCATCATCATATTGCAAACTCACCAACTTATCCTTAAGATTCATCCAAAGTGCACCTTGTGATCTTAATTACATCTTGGATGAGTAAACTTATATTTTTGATAGGTTTACTTATCCGATATCTACGTTAGGTTTACTTATATAATAACCTGACTTACCGACTTATCCTTAAGATCCCTCCACATCTCTCCCCCCTTCTTGGCCACCTCAGTGACTTTAATTCCAGGGTTTTCTTCCAGGATGCTTTTCCTGTTCTCATTAAGCCACAGCATGAAGGCAGTGGCCGGTCTTTTGGGGGCGTTCACGTCTTTCTCTTTCTTCTTGGACTTGTCTTTGCGTTTGCGGGGAGCTTCCGACTGGAACATAAGGGATAATGATTTTGTTATATAGTATACTAGTTTACCCATGCAACTTCGTCTGTGTGACATAAGACTTAGTTTTTGTAGTTCAGGCATGATTGAGTACCAAACATTTTGAAATGTATACACAAAACAATACATCAAAAAATTCTTCATAGATAGATATTAGTAGACTTCTTAATCGTCTATAGCTTTCAGATGAGAAGCTGTTATTATTTAAACAGAAAAGTAACAGTTATATAGGCAGCATAGGTTATAAAACGAGTTATTCGCTCATTATTCTACTGCCAAAGTGTAAACCTCTGCCAGCCTAACTTAATATATGAGAAGAGCAGCTAAAAATAGTAAAACCTAATTTTTGCTTACCATAATTAAAATAAAAAGACATCACAATTATACACAACTAAGATACATATACCTAGACAGGAGAAAACTACGAATGGTTACAGGTATCATAACGGGACACTGCTCACTAAACAAACACTACTTTACACTAGGAATCACAGACAGCCCACTATGCAGAGCCTGCATGAAGACAGAAGAGACGGTAAATCATGTAATGTTCGAGTGTAACACCTTGAACGACCAACGCCATAACAACTTGGAAAACACAGGTAGTATGACAAATCACTTAAAACATATTACACAACTAGTTGACTTCTGGATGGAGCTCGGGTGGATAGAATGACGGCCGTGGCCCACGTGAAATGGCCCTGTAGTGACCAATTGCGGAAACCATTTATCTAATCTATCTATCTATCTACATATACTCACGTCCATTATTCAAATTGGGATAGACTATGTACCGCCACTTTGGCACCCTGGCAAATTCTCTTGTTCCCTCAGATACTTCTCATACATTCTCATTTTATTGAGAATACTTACGATAGTAATAGCCTTCTTAGGTTTCTTCTCCTTCTTCTTCTCTTTCTTGCTGTCCCCGGAGCCGCCGGATGCGTCCGAGTCTTCTGATGATGACGGGTTCGTGTCGTATCTGTGAATATGATATTAACACTTATTTATTATTACCATCTCTTCCCCAATCAACTTCCAACAGTGGCCCAAGAATTTCTCATTCCATTCTGGCTACCCCGTTAAGGGATTAACCGTGAATATATGTATGTATGTATCACATATTAAAATATATTAAGGTTCTACGTTAATGACTACAGTCTCAATAGAGAAGATAAAAGAAAGAATAAGGTTTCTATTACTACAAGAGCTTTGACTAGGAATTAATAATTTAATGAATAATTTTCTTGGAATATCTTTGCATTAAATATAATGCTTATACAATTCACTTTCAGTCAGTTTCACCCTGTTCATACTTGCTAACCTTTATAATCCTGATTGGTGGAAACCAAAATTACTGCGATCATTATCGTCTTGACAAGTCATAATTATTGTTTCTTTTGATTTAATTGAAATTCTGATATTGTTTTTTTTTTTGATGAAAACTAAAAACATTAACATTTTTGACCTCTAGTTTGAAATAACATTTCGGTCGGCTCTTTTTAAAGAAAAGAAGAAAAGAAAAGTTTTTTTTTATTTAGCACACATATACAGTATTCAATGACATAATTTAAAGAAATGGTTTCGCTAAATTGGCCCCACAATAAGTAATTGGCCTAGACCTCGCTTTTATAACATACCCTTTTTATATTATAAATCGATAAAAGGCATCAAACTAAACAACTTTGCCCATGGAATGCCTATCTAAAATATATATATATCTAGTTTGATGCCCTTTATCAATTTATAATATAAAAAGGGTATGTTATAAAAGCGAGGTCTAGGCCAATTTCTGATTTGTGTATGAGTATACACACATAGTATTAGATGGCGTCAGTTAAATCAATTCAGTAAAAAAAAAGGACTTACTCCTCAGCCACATCGCTCTCATTAGCCTTCTCCGGGTTGAAATCCTCATCGGTGCTCTCATCCTCACTGTCACCGCCGCTATCCCTTTCCTTGGCCTCGGCCTTAACTCTGGCCAAGTACGCGTCGGGCTCTTTCTCTGTGTCTGAATCACCGAAGTCATCGTCGTATAGGGCTTTGTCCTGTATTAGTTAAAGTTTTAAAAAAACATACATATACTCGCGGCTATATTTCCCTAAAAGGGGTAGCCAGAGCTAAGGAATTATAAATTCCTCAGCCACTTTTGGAAGTTGAGTGGGGAAAAGATGGTAAAAATAAAGATTTTGGTGATGGGTCTCCAACCGCATCGCCCAAAAATCCAATAAAAAGCCCCAATACCCTTAGTCGCCTCTTACGACACCCTTGGGTAGAAAGGGGTAGCGACATTCTAAGCCGGCACTACACGGCAAAAAAGAAAGTAGAAAACACTTTATTGCATGCAACAACAGGTATTTTCAAGAATCGAGTTTCAAAAGCAAAATTGGTAATTTTGTCACTAAAAGCGTTGATGACAAGTGGCCATGGTACACAACCCTTGGGTGGTAAGGTCGATAAATCATATTCAGCTAAATGCCCAACAACATGTAGAATTTAATAAAAAAAAACAATATTTGTTGGTTTTGTTTGGTGTCTGTAGAAGTGTTATTTAGTACGATATATAAAAGATATTCATTTGTCACCAAATACAAAACTACATCTAAAAAATAATACATGTTTAATACGGATGGCAACAAAAAGGCTAAGTATGTCAGCTAGGCTCCCAACTATACTACTAACTATTCGATAGAGTGGCATATTGTATATTACATGTGGGTACACTGTACAGGCAAAAAGTACTATGGTGACATAAGATGAAAAATCATAATAAAAATAATACAAGTAAACTACTTCAGATCCATATTATAAATATTACAATTTGGTTAAACTTTAAGGTAAAACTAGGTAAACAGTCAACTTACATTCTTGCCAGTATTCTTAACGTGCAGTTTCTTAGAAGAGATGTAGTTGAACAATTTGTCGTACTCTCCCTTCTCTATGCTGCTGAATGTGTGAACGCTGCCCGCTTTTAGTTCTATCTCGAAGTCGAACGATCTGTTATGGATATTACAATATTACTATAGATGACTATGGTACATTTTATTTTAGTCTGTTTGTAAGATTGCCAGAAAATGTTAGGCAAATTGAATTTCTTTTGTTCTGTTAACATAAAATGACAATTCGTAGATATTTCTATTAAGACTGAGCTACCACAAGTTTTAATTTGGACAATAGTTACTGAATAATTATTAAAAAATTAAAGTACAGTAATCAAACTTCAAAATGTTTAGTTTCTTATTAATCTATGATCATAGTTATAACATAACTATTTTTAACATAACATACATACATATACTCACGGCTGTAAATCCCTAGAAGGGGTAGCCAGAGCTAAGGAATTAGAAATTTCTCAGCCGCTTTTGGAAAGTTGAGTGGGGAGAAGATAGTAAAATAAAGGTTGTTGGTGATGGGTCTCCAACCGCATCGCCCAAAAATCCCTTAAAAGCCCCAATACCGTTAGTCGCCTCTTACGTACACCCACCGGAAGAAATGGGGTAGTGCTATTCTAAGCCGACACTACACAGCAAGTATTTTTAATAATAAAATTATAATCAATTATAATTGATTATAATCAATTATAATTGATTATAATCAATTATTATCACAAATTGGTTTCAAAATCTAATTGAGCTGCTAAAAGAGGTAACGACTTGATTTAGTTAAGATAAAATTAAGTTTAATTTGTCATGATACTTGATTGTAACACAAAATAAATAATTCATAAGAAAGTTTGTCTTGTTAAAGAAAATATATTCTTACTTGGTAGACGAAGCGCCTCCTCTAGCAAAGTTGACAGAGGCAATCTCCTCAAATCGTATATGTACGGGTGGTTTATGCACATATATGAACCCTTTCTCGAGAGGGTATAGGTAGCCGGCAGCCGCTTTGTATGAACACGCAATGGCAGGTGTCTTGTGGTGCCTGGAATATGAAATATTTAATCAATAAACAACATAACTCCTTTTGATGTAGTCGATTAATAAAGAAAATTACATGAAGAAAGACCAATGTCTTATTATTGTCTTAGATATTTTATTCGTGTATTTTTATTTGACATTTATATTTAATTTATTGAAATTGTAAATTGTTAACTATGGATTTTATCATCTGAAATAAATTATTTGATTTGATTTAAGGATAATTAACTATTATTAACCAAACAAATATATATATGACGTTAGAAAAGAGAAGTTAGCGTTGTTGTGCTTACATTGGTTGAATATTTAATACTACAAAAAACACATATAATTAACATCTAAGATTCAGGAACAGTCATTCATTCGAATTCGCCACCTCCGGACCCAGAAGTCACTTTGTATCACATTACTATCACTATATTATTTATTTTCTTCTTTCAAATACAAAGGCTTATACTGTGTTATGACTTAAGCTGATTGTTATAGGTATCATATATAGAAATATTTAAATAACATAGAAATATTTTTTTACAGACAGGGCCTAATACTCGTATGATTAAATTTCACACATTTTCTTTTCTTATTTTATACATTTATAGTCTTTTAATTTCTACTTCCTTCTCATCTACAAGTATAGCTATCCAATACTATATGATTAGTACCATACCCTAAAAAGTCTCCGGGACCCGTGACTCTTCTATTGATGATGACTTTCATGATTTTAGCAAGAACTTCGTATGTTGGGCCAGACAGCTCCTTCGTTATTTTGCCTTCGTATTTTTCTGTCAGTTCTTCTCTGAAATATAAATGTTGTATTAGAAAGTTTTATATTTCTTATTTACGATCGTGACCGTACGTTACGATGGTATATTGTATTAAATTTATTAGAATTATTTTGCCAAATAACTACGTAAATACATTTATTAAATTTAGCATTTGGTGGCCTTTCATCATATCCTACTCATACATGTTGCTCGCTGTCATTAATATCATGTTTAAATGGCTATTATAAGCGTATAAAATAACCTATAAATGATTTATTCAAACAATAAATATAAATATACACATTCTAAATAATATTCTCATTCTTAGCATATTTTAGTTAATTACTCAGTACATATATATGCGGTTACTCTAGTGCCGCATAGTGTATGCGGCACTAGAGACATCGTTTGGTCCTGAACAGCATGGTTTCTTGCGACGACGATCTACAGTATCAAATCTCATTGTAACAAATGATTTACTAACTAGCTATATGGAGCTCGGTACCCAGGTAGATTGTATATATACCGACTATAAAAAATGTTTCGACCGCATAGTACATGCTGTTCTTGGAATTAAACTGGAGGCCGCGGGTATACACGGTGATCTACTCCGCTGGTTCTTATCCTATATACAAAATCGCTCTCAAGCAGTAGTACTATTAGGATATAAATCGCCATGGTTACCAATACCATCCGGTGTCCCCCAGGGATCATTACTGGGGCTACTTCTCTTTGTTATCTTTATCCATGACATACAAAAGTGTTTTCAAAATTCTAAAATTCTTCTTTATGCGGATGATATGAAAATAATAAAAAGTATTCATAACTCTGCTGACGTGGAGAGCCTTCAGAGTGATTTGAACAACTTTGAGTCATATTGTGAGACGAATAAATTAGAACTTAACGTTAGTAAGTGTTTCGTTTTGTCTTATTCGCGTAAAAAAACACTTACTGATAGTAATTACTTTTTAAAGGGCTCTTTATGAACAAAAGTTAACGAATCAAGGGATTTAGGGGTAATACACGATCACAAATTATTATTTGACACACACATTGACAACATTGTGAAAAAAGCTTATAAGGCTCTTGGATTTGTAATTCGATGTGCTAGTGTATTCAACAGACTGAAAACCATAAAGATTTTATATTGCTCTTTCGTAAGGCCGATTCTCGAATACGCATCTGAAGTCTGGAATCCGCAATATGATATTTATAAGAACCGAATTGAGGGAATCCAAAAACGGTTTTTAAAGTTTCTAGATTTCAAGGCACATACTAGAACTCCGGATTATACCAGTAGATGCAAGCGATATCACTTCTTGCCACTGTCGAAAAGACGAGATATTGCTGACATCTGTTACATTACAAAGCTATTAAATGGAGCGGCTGACTGTCTTGAACTAACTTCCAGGATCAACATTAATGTTCCAGCCAGGACGCAAAGAAGGCATGCACCACTGGCAGTTCCTCGATTCAAAACGAATTACCGTAAAAATTCTTTCATCGTTAGGGCATCCAAAATTATTAACGATAATAATATAGATATTTTTGATAGCACGGTGACATCTATAAAGTCAAGTTTGACCCGGCAGTACTTTGACGACAACCAGTAGCAGGCACCTTGTTAATGTTTAAATATTGTTTGTAATGTGATACATTTATATTTCATTTAAGAAAAAAAAAAAAAGTTCTCTGCAGTATAATCAAATTAATTATTACAAAGTAAACATAACCTGTTTTTTCCTATATAGCAATAGATATTATGTGTGAAGACTTGTAAATGGCTAAAAGATAATTAATTTAAGTTTGTATCAAAAAGTTTTAATGCTGTAAATCTTCCGAATAAAATAAAATAAAATAATACATATTATATCAATAGCATAATCATTAGCAAGGATACTTACTCTGTAAACGGCAACTCCAAACTAGTTTCCTCTTCAACCCCAAACAACAAGACCAGATAATGGTATCTCGTTTGACCTTGTTTGATGGGAGGGTCCAACGATACCACGAAGAACATTTGTCTGGTGTCTTTGTGTGGCAGTAGGAACAGTCGTAGTACTGTAGACATTGGGATTTTGTAGTCAAATGTTTTACCGTGCAGTTGGAAGAATGTTTGGAACACTTTGATATCGTAGCGACCACTGAAAAAATAAATAATAGCATAATATATAACATACAATTTATTAAACACGAAAACAATACACGGACAAATACAAAAAGAAATAAAATAAACGATTTATATTCTATATATAAAATTATTTAACTTTCGGTATACTTGCGTTTTTGCCTATTAATCAATTTAATTTCAAACCTAGTTTCTTATCAGTTACATACATCATCACCTTAATCTGAGGTGCACACAAAAATTCAAAACAAGCAGTTGTGAACAACTGCTTAAAAATTAATAATATTTTTTTACCCAAATACTTTATTTTTTTTATACTAACCGAGGTGTAAGACATTGTAGTTCTCTGAATATCGCAATGGCGTCTCCAGACACAGATATGACACTGGCTTTGTTCATCACCTGTTGATGGAAGGCCTCCACAGCATCGATATCACCAGCCAGCTCATTGGTCGGGATGTGGAACCGCATCTCCATCAGAGAAACTGGGGTGTCGTCATTCTGTTAATCAACATTTTTGGTTATCTAATGACCCAAATTAACAAATAGGATACTTTTCGTCCCGGAAAAATTTGACCAATAAAATATTCACGGCTGATTGAACTAAGAGTACGGAAAAAACAACAAAAAGTTTGTCATAAGCAAATTTGACAGTATCTGTCGGGTCAGCTAGTAGTAAATAAAATGCAGTAAATGGAAATTGTTAAACCTACAACTATCTTTATTTATTCATCTGTAGTTATGAGCTCACAGGTGCGAGCTGGACGATACTTAAGTTAGATCATATGAGTAAATCTCAGAAAAAGATGAATAAAGAATGCAGGTTTTGCATACAATAGTGCCAGTAATACTTTCCAATTGTAAACGTTGGGAACCAGTGATCATAATCTAACATTCATTATATCACTAGTGGGCTGTGATTAAAACAAAATAGCGGAAGATATGGCACTTACTTATAATCTTCAACTGAAAAGAGGCATATTCACAACTACACAGCACGCACACTCACACAACTGTGTTTGTTATTTAACGTTGTACGCTACCGAACTATCCAGCACACTCACCAAACGTCCTACTGCAAACGTCCACGTTCGTGCACCCTGGTAATGCCTAGCCAATAACGGGACCCGTTCGATTGCACCACTTACTCCTGTGGCGAATGTAGCCAATTGCGGAGGGCTTTTATTATGTTTAAGTATATATTCCACTTCTTATAAATATTGTCTATTTATTTTATGCTATTACATATTTATTTTTGTAGTATATCTCTACACTATATCTTTTTCTCTTCCGACCTTTTCCCTGTGGTAGGAACTGGGTAGGGCGCCTATTCACAGCTTCCCGTCAGCCCCTCATCCAAACCCTTCCCCCTAATGAGTTTTAAAGAGAATAGTAGACTACCCCAGGAGGGTATCGACACGGGTCGAGAATCCCTCCCTGTCGCGTCAGCGACAGGCTGCCCCTTGTATTCTGGGGGGGGCAAGAACTCAAATCCCAAAACGAACCTAGCCACGAATACGGACTCACTGACGGACGCGCAACGGACGGACTTGACGAATAGGGCTGAGGCTGGGCCTAGTGGGAGTGACTCCGTCGGGAAATCTTCCGACGTATGGATGCTCCCCTCGGAGCCAGCCTCAGCAAAAGGGCTATCTACTCCGGACTGTCCTCCTAAGGGTTTACCCAAAGGAGTGATGACTGGACCCTCCACTGCCCCAACTAAATCTGGCACTGGTAAGCCTAAGGTGCCGGTACGCGGTAAGGACTCGTCCAACCCAACTACTGGTGCCTTGGCCAACCCAGTGCCAACCAAAACTTCTTCTTCTTCTGACAATGCTGTCACCCTAGAGAATCAATTTGATCCCTCTTGGGAGATAGTTAGTCAGAAGAAACAACCTAAAAAAAGGAAAAGACTGAGCGGCTACGAAAGAAAGAAGAGGGCTCAGGCAAATAAAGCCAGCGCATCGGCCAAAAAGGACGCGGCTGGATCGCCAAAAGTGGAGAAATCTGCTGACAGCGATCTGACTGCCCCTGTGACCAAAGCTGGCTCCGGCCCGCGGGGCACCAGTGGGGGGAAGACAGCAACGGCCAAAAGGGTGCACCTCGATGTGAGCATGTCTCCAGTCGAGGAGGCACCCAAGAAGCCGAAGCTTGACAACTCTCACAGGCGCACTGCGTGTCGGAGCTACGCGGAGGTCACACAGACCGACTTGCTGGTAGCAATTACAGGGGTAGATACCGCGAATTCTCCTGAGCGACTCGGATTTCGTTCTCGACCAAATCCTTAAGGAATTTTTCTCCTTGGTTTTGGGCGAGGGTGAAACTCCAGCGCCTGAACATGTCCCTCAAGAGGCGCTCGAATTTAAAGGGAAGCCTATTAAGGGGCAAGGTTATCTTGGCCTGTGGTGCAAGAATGTGAATACCTATAATTGGCTTTGCCAATTTATAGGTCGCACGGTCTTGCCATCCGGCGAACGCCTTCAAGTAGGGAAACATAGGGACCTACCTCGCCGCATTCGCTGCGGGATAGCTATCCCTGGAAAGTGGGAGGACAGCAGCAGGGTGGGGAAGTTGCTGGACTGGCAAAATAAGTGGGCTGAGGTCCGGAAGTGGCGTGTTCTCAAGAACGACGTTCAAGAGAACACGACCTTCCTGATCTTCAGTGTGCCGCAAAGCCTGATCCCTGCGATCATGGCGAGGGGTCGTAGGCTGTCCTTCACTGTAGGGACAATCTACGTACTGTTCCGGCACAACAATGGTCGCTTCCTAAGAGACCCACCGGGACGCGATCCCTTACCGAGGGGGGAGCCTTCAAGCAGCACTGGTGTTGCTGAAGAACTCTGCCCTCCAACGATGCAAGCGGAGACTCCGACAGAGGTTTCCTTCGGCCGGCCTGACCAAGAGGTTATGGAACTGACGGAGGAGGCTCTGCTGGCAGACCCTCCAGAAGAGTATACCGAGTGTGCGGAGAAAATGCAAGCACTCGACATTGAGGAGGAGGAACGCGCGGTTTCCGATGGCGCCTCACCCGTCGATGTTACCCTCCAGTAGTATCAACTGCCTGCAAATCAACACCCAACACAGTGAAACCGCGATGGCTCAAGTGCGGCGTTGGGTGTTGTCGCAGGATACTTCGATAACGCTGATCCAAGAGCCCTGGATCAGTGGAGAACGTATCCGCGGTCTCTCCAATCTTGGAGGTAAGCTTATACATTGTACTATGCAAGATAAACCACGAACCTTTATTTATATTTCGCGTAACATAACTGCACATCCAATTGTGGAATTTTGTTCCAGAGATTTATGCACAATCAAACTAACAATTCCCGAAGACCCAAAAGAGCTGGTCATTGCATCAGTCTACATGCCAGATGATGAGGAGATACCATCCGAAAATCTAGCAAGACTGATAGACTACTGCGAAGATGAAAACCTTGAGATCATCGTCGCTACCGACTCGAACGCCCATCATCCGCTGTGGGGAATGAAGATAAGCAACAACAGAGGTAAGAATCTTGTTGAATACTTACTCACAACTAAACTTAATATTATTAATATTGGTGCTGAACCCACGTTTGTAACTAGGAGATCGAGAACCATCATTGATCTAACACTTGCCACTGCACGAGCTCAGGCCATTATCGATGGCTGGCACGTCTCAGGGGAGGCGTCTTGTTCGGACCATAGATGGTTACGATTTAACCTACAGGCTACATCAAATACTCCAGAACCACGGAGAAATCCAAGAAAAACTGACCGGACTTTGTTTGTTAACTCACTCAGTAACAAAATCAAAGAAGAGGGCACACAAGGCAGACTAGAAGGCACCAGCCAAATAGAAGAAACGACAGAGCAGCTCACCAATGCTCTTATCAGCTGCTATGAAGAGGCATGTCACTTAACCACACCCCCTGCTAACCAAACCACAAAAGACCAATGGTGGGGTCGGGAGTTGGAAAAGCTACGGGCAAAGGTCAGGAAATGTCTGAACAGAGCAATGAACACAAAAGCACCAGATGACTGGGACCGATATAAAACAGCAAAATCTGAATACAAGAAACGCATTCGCTTCAGAAAATCGACTACATGGAGGAAATACAGTGAAAACATTGAAAGCCTCCAGCAAGCAAACCGGGTAAGAAAGATACTTTCTAATCAACCAAATAATGGAATAGGATCTTTAAAAAAACCGGATAACACCTATACTAGTTCACTCGAAGAATCCCATCGAGTACTCATCGACACTCATTTCCCGGACAGTGCAATCACATCTAGGAACGACTGGAAACACTTAACAGTTAATCCAACAGAGTCTGATTGGAAACTCGCGAAAGAGATAGTGACTTATGACAAAGTCAAGTGGGCTATCACCAGCTTCCAAACATTTAAAGCCCCAGGAATAGACAAAGTCTTTCCAGGGTTACTGCAATGGGGAATTGAAGCCATCCTACACTTGATCGCAGAAATTTTCCGAGCATGCTTAGCCTTTAGATACATACCCAGTAGATGGCGAGAAGTAAAAGTGCAGTTTATACCCAAATACGGAAAAACTGATTATACTAACCAAAAGTCCTTCAGACCAATAAGCCTCTCATCCTTTTTACTGAAAACACTCGAAAGGTTGTGTGATAGAGAACTACGAGATAACGCTCTCAAAACGATACCGCTCCATCCCAACCAGCACGCCTACAGCGCTGGTAAAGGCACGGAATCCGCCTTTTTTTTTTTTATTATTAATCTTTATTAATATAAATGGTTACATTTAATTATAACAAAGCCCTGCAAAACTGTTTTACAGTTTGTCTGCAGGTAGAGTCTCTTTTAATAAATTTTTATTTAGTTACATCTATGGTAGTGAGTTAAGAAAATATTTTTTTAATTTGTTTTTAAATTTTTGTCTATTAGGCTCGAGGCGGATGTCCTCGGGCAGACTGTTGATCAAGTACGGTAATCGCTTTTTAAGCGTCCTGTCCCCGTAGTAATTATTTACTCTGGGTACCTCCAGCCTGCCCGCCGACACCGACCTCGTGCCATAGCTATGACTCAGCTTCGTGATATTCTGCTCTTGACTGTCGTGGTTGTTAATTAATAAGAGGTATTTATGTTTCAGGCTGACAGGCAGAATTTTACATATTTTAAAAAGTTTATAGTAGTTACCATTACATTTATTTTTAGTTTTATGATTAACAAGAAGTTTTAAAAATCTAATCTGAAGTGATTCAAGTTTATCTATATATGATTTAAAAGTAAGGCCGTAACTGTCAAGAGCATAACTCAGGATTGAGTCAACTAGCGAGAAATACAAACATTTAAGTGTGCTTGTTGGAACCTTAAAACTTAAATGGTAGAATTTACCCAATAAAATTCTAAGCTTATTACATATATAATCAATGTGTTGAGACCATGAGAAGCTAACATCTACTTTTAAACCTAGGTACGTTATACAGTCTACTCTCTCTATAGGTACACACTGACAGCTGACTAGATTTCTATGTAGACATAAGAAACTATGTGTGTACATAGAAGGTGGTTGTTCAGAAATAGTTAAGTATGGCGAATGTATTACAATAAATTTAGTCTTATCAGAATTTAGGATGATACCGTTATCGTGGGACCACTTGACCACCGCATCAATGTCCCTCTGAACTAGACGGCACGTCTCCGCGAGGTCGGTGCCGGCGCGGAGCGTGCACAGGTCATCTGCGAACATGTGTGCCGAGCAATGTCGCAGTACTCCACAAAGGCTATTAACATGCATCAGGTAGCACACTGGGCCGCACCCAGACCCCTGTGGAACTCCGCACCGTACCGGGACCCCCTCGCTGAGCGTGTCGCCCAGCTTAACCCGGTAACTGCGAGATGTCAAGTAGTCGCGGAACCATTCATTAAGTGGATGGCTGACACCACATTCATCCAATCCATTCAAAAGTGTTTCCGTATTTAAAGTGTCAAATGCTTTTTTAAAGTCATAAAAAATCGCAACTACAAATTTTTTATTTTCTAGGTATGTATTTATTTCATCAGTAATTTTTTTCAGCAAAGTATTTGTACCTTTACCTACTTGAAAACCATGTTGACAATTATTTATTATATTATATTGACTATGGAATTTTCCTATTTGTGTAACTATAGATTTCTCCATAATTTTGTCGACACTAGATAAAATAGCAATTGGTCTATAGTTTGAATAGTTTTTCCGATCTCCTTTCTTATGGATTGGGCGAATGATGGCCTCCTTTAACTTGTCAGGAAACTTGTGTTTAATAACTGAATCGTTAATTAATTTAGCTAGCACTGGACTTACTTTGTCTACAACCAGTTTCAGGTCGGACATACGTATGAGATCGCTCCCAGGAGATTTATTTCTATCCATGTTATTAATAATGTTTTTTACTTGCCTACTGTTGACTGGTTGCCATCTCATACTTACGTCTGCTCTTTTAACGTAACTATTTCTATCTAACCATTTGTCATCACAGTTGTGTTTTAGTTGTAGTATTTCTTCCGAAAAATTATATGCAAACTTATCACAAATATCTTTTATACTCATTTTGTTGTCCATACTATTAAGTATTAAAGTATCTAATGACTCTTTCTCATTACCTAGTAGACTTTGTATTTTCTCCCATATTTTTTTAATATTCCTGTTACAATCTAATATACTTTGTTTATCGTGTTCATTATTACATTTAGATATTGCTTTACTACATTTGTTTCTATATTTTGTTTACTTAAGTCTCTTTAACATGTTTTTAGGATCATTATACCATATCATAAATAATCTATCTCTTTCTAGAACCATGTTCTTTAAATTTACATTAATCCAGTCTTTATTATTTCTACTGTATTTATTATTCGTATTTCTTATTATTCTATAACATCTATCGTAAATATTTTTAAATAATGAGGTAAATGCGTTATATAATGCAACAGGACATTCTATACTTAAAAGTTCGTCAAAATTAGCTTTCATTAATTCACTTCTTACTAATCGATTATCAAGTACTCTGCGGTGGTTAGCAACTGGCCGAGGCGTCGGCGGCGGCAGCGACAGGTGGGGCAAGTTCGATAGCGCGGGGCGCGGGCGCACCGCGTCATCACCCACACCCCCCGCGCCGCCGACGACGGCCGAGTTCGCGGCCCGGTTGATTCCCAATCGCATAATACTCGAATTGGAAGAAGAGTTACATATTGAAGTTTTTTCCCACTGCACCGCAGCAGAAACATAATAGTGGTCTGATACTTTATGTGTTATTACCGCAGAATGTATAAAAGATAATGGGGCACGAACATAAATGTGATCTAGGCACGACTCAACGACTTTTCCATTCAATATTTCCCTTCGTGTGACATCATCAATACACTTTGTAAATCCAAATTCAGACAGTAAATTCTCGTATTTTATAACACTACTATTTTGATAGTCCAGTAAATCTATATTTATATCGCCACAAAAAATTACCTTAGAACATTTGGGTAAACTATTTAAGAGGTTGCGCAATTCGATAAAGAATTCCTGTTTTCTGTCTTGATTATGATGCCTAGGAGGTCTATACATTGATATTAAATATATTTGTTGCCCATTATGCATTAGTACAATAGATACACACTCCGCTGTGCGCATATTACTTGTCAGAGTTGTTGTCTCGCTCACTCGCGCACCTAGATCGGTACGAGAGTAAACAATGACCCCTCCCCCGCTTCTATCTTTACGAGTGAAAACATTTATACTATAACCACTTATTTTATAAAAGGATAACAATGAGAAGTTAATATTAGGTTCCGTTAAGACCAAGACATCAAAATGATTCAAATAATTGTTTAAAGATAATAGGAACTCGCTAAAATGTTTCTTAATTGAGCGTATGTTTACATGCATTAAAAAGAAATCGTTATACTTATACCTACTTATTTTAGTAAACCAGTAATCAACACTTTTGGCACAAGGGCTTTTTTCATCTTAGGGCGACCACCAAGAATGTTCGTGTCCTTCAACTTTGAAAGCAAATATTGTTAAACAAAATTCATAGAAATAACATCTCTGGCTGCTTTTCTCATCTCTTAAGCATTTTTTAATACATTTAAGACAAAAAAAGTAACATTATTATCTAAATAACTTAAAAAATGCGTTTTCAATGAAAAAAACATCGTGTTTTATACGTGTCCTACGACTATGTTCCCAACTTTGATTTAGAAATTTTAGTTTATTTTCCTCTAAAGCTCATGTGTTGTTTTATTTTATTTAATTAAGAATATAGTCAAAATTCAAATTTAGTTATCTTTTTATACCATTACAATAGAAAAAAATAGAAAAAAACTACAATTTCGATTGTCCTACGATTTCTGAAAGGTGGAATTCCCTTTCGTTCAGAGGTGGGTTTGATTAGCTTAACTAATGAATTACCCCAAAATTAAATTTGTTTTATAATATAGGCAACATTGTTTGCGTGCTGGCATCATTTTTTTGTTTGGTGTAACTTGTCTGTCTCGTTAAAACATGAATAATAAGTAGTGCGTAATCTGTTACCAAAAATTGTTTTCCATTTAATTTATTTGATTTTGAGGTAAGTAAAGTTATATTTTAGCTTATTTATAAATTAAATTGTAGTTTAGTTATTAGTTTATGGGTTTCAACGATTAAATTTGATATTATACCAATTTTTCACTCTAAAACGTAATAATTTGCAAAAAAAATAGAATTTCGTCACATCCATTTCGTATTGTGATGTATAAGCGGAATCAAAAAGTGACGAAATGGAACTGTAAAGCATTAGTCACATTGCTTTGATTAACAGACATTAAAATAAATGAATGAATTATATTATTTTTTGGTACAACGAAGGCAAGAAAAAACTCCTATTAAAACTAAGTTCGATAGGTAATTATATACAGGTGCTTGAGGAAGTTGAAATTGTATTACCTATCAGATTCATGTTGGGTTACCCTGATTAAAATCGGTAAAATTGATCAGTAAAATAAGTAATAAAAGTGGGTCATTTTTTTTCGACTCCACATAGACACTAGCGCTGTTGGAACTACGTTATAAATTTGTATGGGGAGTCGAAAAAAAAAATCAGGTTTTTATTATTTCACCTACTAATCCTGACTCAAGGTATCTCTCGCAACACGAATCTGACAATATTATTTCAAGTTCCTGAAACACCCGTATATTAACACTTTATGCTTTTCTTTTAGATTCACACTTGATACAATTTGAAAGTTGAAACGTGGATATTAGTAGAAGTTTCGAAGAACTGTAAGAAAAAAAATTAATTTAAATTTAATTTTACTAAAATTATTTATTTAGTTTTAATAAAAATATAGTACAATAACAATGACTGAACGATTCTAAATAATTATGTCGTGATATTTGTAGCTCTGTGAACTTAGCTTTATAATTCCATTTCGTACATATTGAGTTCCTACTTAGTCACTGTCCTAATATTGACAGTGTTGTTTTTAACTATTTTCTCAGATTTTCAAAGAATATTACTTGTAAATTAACATTTATTAGGAATATACTTAGTGTATCCTTTTGGCAATAATGATATTTTTCTAATTTGTTGGTTGAAATACATATTTAACACTAAAAATGTCTAGTGATCAAAAACAAAAAGTGACGAAATGTTTAAAATTTGTCAAAAATGTGATTTTATATGATAATTATAACAATTATGTTGTTAAATTTCAAATAAAAGATGTGTCTTGATTACGATCAAAATTGTTTTATTACATGAAATTCCGAATTGTTTGATTTACATTCATTTGTGTAATGTGACTTAATGGAACTTTGCTTAGTCATGGCTACACAAAAAGTGATTTTAATCAAATAATTACAGTCTAAATGTGTTTTAATTAAAAAATATTGATACTATATACCTTCTTTTATCGTCTAAAGTTAAGTATATTCAAAATTAACGTTGTACTTAATTTACGTTTCCATTTCGAACATGTCGCCTTAAAATGAAAAAAGCCCACAAACGTAACTAACAGTCTTGTCTGTTATGGAATCTAGGTTATTTAGATTCGCGAATTTAGAAGAAAAAAGTACACATAAATAACTGAACTATTAGAAACTATGTATTTTTAATTAATTCTGCGATATCGGTTTCGGCTCGGATGGAGATGGTTTTGTCCCCGTCAGATTTCCTTACGAGGATCCTTCCGTTGGTCACCCATATATATTTGTAGATACTTTTAAGTTGTTTTTTTGTGTTCCATAGTAGGGCTCGTACTGCTTTCGTCAGGTCCTCATTTACGTAAATATAATTTTTCTCGGAACCGCCAGTTATCATATCGCTCGTGGTATTAGATATTTTGCGTTTATTTGTAAGCCAGCTATTGCGGGCTCCCACCCCCGCTGACTTGAAGCCCACAAGCACCGATGATGACTTGCTACCTGTCTTCAGGGGCGTGACCGTTTGACCCATTCGATGTCCTCTGTGTTGACCTCCATTATGCCTCCAATTTTATTCACTAGCTCCTTGATGTTCTCGCCGGGAAGCTGCTCTAAGCCGGCGATTTCGATATTATGCTTCCGTGATGCTTGTTCAAGGTCATCCACTTTTTGCTCTAGGGCTGCGTTATATTTTTCAAGAAAAACACATTTATTGTTGAGATTTTTTACATTTTTCTCAAATTGGTGAATTTTAGTCTTGGATTGATCATGCTCGACTATCAACGTATCGTACTTCTCGGAAAGCAGACTAAGGCTTTCGGTGATGGTTTCTAGGTGTTTTTTCAGTCCGGTAATGGCGCCTACTTTTTTCTGAATGTCCTTAAGGATGTTAGAAAAATTTGGCGTTTCTTCTTGCTCCTCAGTATCCTCGTCGTCTGATGCTTCCTCATCACAGTTATTGCAGTATCTCCGGTTTAAACCTTTTTTCAAATCAGCTGCCAAGCCTTTCACGCACTTCCTATGAAAAGTTCCTTTACACTGTCCTTGACATACGAAATGCGATCCTTTTTTAGCTAAGATTTGTTTGCACTTCTTACATGCAGTAACACGTGTTGCAGAGGAAGCCATTAAAGATAAAAACATCTGTCTAGGAAGCTTCCTAGACATCGAAGGAGCCTTTGATAAAACAAATTTTGATAGCATTCACGAAGCCCTAAACAGGCACCAAGTCCCACCAATGCTATCAACCTGGATAGGAAACATGCTTGAAAGCCGAGTGATAGTGTCGGAAGACCAGACTAAGGTTCAAGTAGTGAAAGGTTGTCCGCAGGGTGGCGTACTCTCTCCGCTGCTCTGGAACCTGGTGGCGAACGACCTTATCTCAGAACTCAACAGTAGACATTTCTACACGATAGGATATGCTGATGATATTACTATTCTGATAACTGGTAAATATGCAAGCATAGTCTGTGACGTAACGCAATCAGCCTTGCGAATAGTAGAGAGGTGGTGCATAAGGCACGGGCTGACAGTGAATCCGGACAAAACCGAGCTTGTAATGTTCACCAATAAGCGAAAAATAGAAAACTACAACTTACCTAAGCTTTTCAACAAGAGACTGATGCTCTCACCGACTGTAAAATACCTGGGAGTAATCCTTGATAGCAAATTAAACTGGAGCTGCCACATTGAGAGCAAACTCAAGAAGGCCAGCATAGCATTCTGGCAATGCAGAAGCATGATAGGAAAACGATGGGGTCTAAACCCAAAAATAATCATATGGTTGTATACAGCTGTGATACGACCGACGATTGGTCCTCTGAAAGCGGCTGCAGTCAAGCCAAAACAGCTTTACCCAGGTTCAACAAGAAACTTACTAACAAACTATTTAAACTTAACAAAAAACAAATTAGTTGGATCACAGCCACCCTCACGGGGCATGGCCCTTTTAACAAACACTTGTTTACTTTAGGTGTTACAGATAGCCCTTTGTGCAGAGCATGCATGGAGAAGGAGGAAACAGCTGCGCACGTGCTCCTCGAGTGTACAGGCGTAGCGGATTACAGGGTAACACACCTGGGTGACGCCAGGTCGCTCCCTGAGGTGTTCAAGGATATTAGGGGGATCCTGAACTTCCTTGGTGAGCTGGGATGGCTAGAGTAGTGCCATCCCTTCATCACGCAAAACAGGCGCACAAAAGACGTCGACTTGCGGAAAATTACCTGTTCAAATACAAATACGCTACCGAACGACAGAGACAAACATGTTTGTTTCGAAAGTAGCGCGAACGAGACAAGCGCATGCTGCTGTCGTGCGTCTTCAGGATACTTCGGGTCAAATTGTATCAACGACAATACCAGAATGCAAAATGGTGAACAAAGCAATAAGTGAATTTAAAAATATCATATTCTTTTTAAGTTTTTATGTACTTACGAGTGAAAAGTGATTCCATGAGATTTGTTTTTTCTTTTGGAATAGTTTGTACAACGCATAAAAGCACACAAAGGCATTTTTGGTAAATGGTATCTTGCTTAAAATAATAAAACTGTTTCTTCGAGTCACACAGCTGTTCCTGTCACTTGTCGATTGCGACTGAGCGCAATTAGGCGAAGTTAGCCTGATTTAACGGATCCACGCGCTAGAGGCGAGTCACCTATCATCCGCTATTTTGTTTTAATCAAAGCTAGTGGGTATAGGCTTCCCAAAAGGTGGACTGAGGTTTATATTTAAGTCTTTAGATAAGAAGACAATGCAGAGCCAGTAGTTGTAGACTCCTGCTGCCTCATTAAAATATTGGCTGACATGATGAAGATAATAAATGAATCCTTTTATTTTTAAATGATCTACCTGATGGAATTCCAAAGTAACTTCATTCTTGCCAGTGTTACATTGAGACACATTATGAAGCGGAATTTCAAAGGCAGTATGAGATCCAACATTAAAGCTCAGCAGAGATCCGTTAAACTTAGCTGTGCCCCAGTTCCATCCTTTGAGTGATAGTTCCTTTTCAAGCATATCTTTGTTATAGTTGCTTTTGAAGAATTTAGCTACTTTTTCTTGTTCCTGAAATGTACATATTTGATTTTAAATTTTATCTCTTTTTTATGAGCAAATAAATAAGAAAGGCAGAGCAGAATATCACAAAAGTAACTACACATATAGAAATATGTAACAACATTTTTTAGAAATAAAAAAACTAAAAAACATACTTTTGACGCGCTTCTAACTAAAAAGTGAACAATAATTCCCGTGACCATGATAACTGAAAAGTTTTCGAAATGTCGGCTTTAAAAATAATGTAATAAAATAACACACAATTTAAATATCCGAAAATCAATAGTTGTTTCAATTATAATAATTCCTGATATAAATGCAAATGGTAATGAACAAAAAACAGTAGAGTAGTATTATTGTGAATAAGCATGGGTTGTTCAAAAGAAAAAAATATAACACAGAGCGCTCCATGCTTTAAGCCATATTATCAAAATCATGTTTTTTTAAATTATATTTATTTTTTACTTTTTAGTCCTGACCCAACTGATATTACTAGATCCTTGCTGAGAAGATAAGCTTTACACATATGTTTATTGGTTTCAAATCATCCATACAGTTGTTAGTAATTACAAAAACTTAAATATCTATATATATGAATATGCACATTGGTTTAGTTTCACTATGTCAAACTCAAACTCTTGAAATGTAAACATTATTTTGATTGAAACTTCCACTTTGCCTAGAGATGTATAACTATAGAGCAAAATTTAAGTTATTTGGTGGCTCTTGTATATAAGCTTCTGAATATTTTTTTAGGTGTTAAATATATTCCAAATATTAGTAACTAGTTTATGGCTACAGATAATTAAAATTATGATAACCGAATCCTGTAGGTTAAGTTTCATCATCATGAAATTATGAATGTAGCTACTTACCCCTTCTTTAAAGCCACCATATCTGTGCAAAATTCCATTTTTCATAAATATTCTGAGACCCCATGAACCAACAAACTTCTGGAAGTTTACCAGTTCAATATCATTGGCTGAAATTTGTTCTACTTTACCGGTTTTACTGTTTTTGAATATTATACTTTGGTCCGTCATTTTTAACCTGCCTGGCACCTGTGAAAAAAGTACAAATCAGTTAATATACTTGTTCAACAGGAAATTTACCATGGGGAAATTAAGTTAACCGGGAAAAGAAGATGTAAACATTTACCATAGCACCCTTAATTTCAGCAGATACATCATTATATTCTAAAAACTCCATTGAGGTTGATCAATGTGTGAAACCTAAAACCAAAATACGTTATCGGTGGAGTTTAGATCAAGATACAACACAATTAACTTGACTACAAAATTTAAAATGTTGAATTGAAACTTGCACTCCGTGTATCACAACCGCGCGGCCGAACGAAAATAGAGTTGTTCTTAACCATCGATTATTTTAACACATGTTTATATCGTAACGCTATCGATTGTTACGATCTATCAACCCGGTCGATTTTCGTATCGATATAGTGTTGGCATTGGCACATTCTTATGGCAGTAAAATAAAAATATTCTTGGAAAATTTGATAGTAGTACTAGTAGTACATAAAGAATATTAAAAGAAGAAAAACATTTCTTAAATTATTTTTTTAATTTAATATAAATAAATATAATTACCATTAATTCACTGACCTTACCATCCCAATATTGTCTGGAAGATATATTTTTAAGTGATAATACCACTAATTGTACTAATCAAATGTATTTGGTATAAAACATATAAACAGTCGTTAAAATATCATAATTATGTCATCAAGGTAGAAAATTTTTCAAAACAGTATATCTCAAAAACTGCCCATCACTGGAATTAGCTGCCATGCATTATTTTTTACCTATGAATATGTTCTTCAACTATGAAATAAATTTATGGGGCGGCAGTGAAAAAAAATCTGACCCAAAAATTACTCAGTCCCCTTTATTTATCTTTATATGAAAATTATTATTCTTTTTGCTGTTGTATACGTACTTTAGGAACGAATTTATAATCTTTTATGCAAGGGTCATTTTCTGGGTCCGGGGGAAAATCCATATTTTTCTGTAATATTAGGGTTTTTAGCCGTGTTTGTCCGGGGTCGGCAATTTAGGTAACGGCAGCTGTCTTAACTGCAGATGACAATAATATTAATTGATGTTCAGAAGTATAAGTACCTCTGCAATTCCTTCCAGGAAATGTGGCGTGATTGTTTGAGTCTTTTGAAGATTTGATTCAACTTCCAAAAGTGGTAGAGGAATTTTTAATTCTCAAGCTCTGGCTACCCTTTTATAGGACATGTGCCAAGTGACATCTATACAATAACGTAATTCGTATCAAATCAACCTTTAAACCCGTGGCGTGAGCAAATGGTATTTAATCATTTCGTTTTTTGAATTGAAAGAACACGTAGGTATGTTATGCATAGATGAACTAAAAAACGTTAGATAGGTTATTTACAAGAAAAACGGCGCTTACGAGTGGCACCGATTGCGGCAGATGAACTCACACCACTAAAAATATATCCGTACAACACACCAAGAAATATAATTGAAATGTAGACGAGATAGCACATCTCATAACAAGCGCTAAAAAGAGATATACGTATTTTCTTGGCAACGACGTGATATATGACACTAAGACGACCGTTTGACAAAGAATAGTTTAGATCTATACACACGACTAATTATAAATCATAATTAAAACGTTGTTAATTTAAGAAAGCTTGGTTGGATTTACTAGCGATTAAAGCTAGTAAACGAATGGATGCGAGTGTAACTGACGATGTAGTGCAGAAAAGTGAAGATAAATAAAAGAGAGTTAAGAATGAGGTAAAGAAGAAAATAGAAAAGAAAAAGCGAGATTTGCAAGAGTGGTGTGAGAGGAAACTTTCTGATAATTTCCGGAATAACCAAAAGTTATACTGGAAATATATCCGGAAAGAAAAGGGAGTTTCCCAAAACACGAGAGTGAATGTAGTGAGAGATGAACAGGGTGAATTGGCGACGGATGAAAGTACCATAAGACGAGTATGGAAGAACTATTTTGAGGGACTGTTTGAAAAAGAGGATTTACCTATTTCTTCGCCAATTGGCAGCAATGTTGACTGGAATGAGGCAATGGGTGACAGTAGTGACAGTGACATTAGTATGGAAGAAGTAATGAAAGCATTGAAAAGTATGAAAGTAGGGAAAGTGGCAGGGTATGATAGGATAAGTATCGAAATGTTGAGGGCTGGTAAAGGGTTGGTGGCTTCCTGGTTGTACTTCCTTTTTCAAAAGTGTTGGTCGAGTGGTAAAGTACCACAAGATTGGTGCAGGGCAGTAATTGTGCCCTTATATAAAGGAAAAGGGTCACACCAGGAAGCTAAAAACTACCGCGGAATCAGCCTACTCAGTGTTGTCGGTAAATTGTATGCAAAGGTATTGATTGAAAGAGTGCTGAATGAAACAGATGACAAAATTTGGGATGTGCAAGCAGGATTTAGAAAGGGAATGGGATGTATGGATCAAATCTTCTCTTTAAGGAGCATCACTGAAAAGTTCTTAGCCAAGAATCGAAAAGTGTATTGCTCCTTCATAGATTTAGAGAAGGCGTATGATAGGGTGGTACGGAAGTATTTGTGGGAGGTGTTATCCAAGTTCGGCTTGGGGAGCCAACTTATACGTGCATTGGTATCACTCTATGAGGATTCTAGTGCATGTGTAATAATAAACGGGGAAAACACAGACTGGTTCGGTATCTCTAGGGGTGTCCGACAGGGATGTGTAGCTTCTCCGTGGCTCTTCAATTTGTTCTTCGATGACTGTCTGATAGAGTTGCGTGAAAGTGAGTATGGACTGAGAATGGGTGGATTCGTCATCAAATGCCTCTTATATGCTGATGATCAAGTTTTACTTGCATCGTCGGTTGAAGAGTTGCAAGAGATGATGAATATTGCATGTGCGTCGTTTGAAAGAAAAGGAATGAGAGTGAATGTAGGTAAAACCAAAACCATGGTTTTTGAGAGAGAGGAGAATATGACTGAATGCGTGATTGAGATCAATGGTAAGAAAGTGGAACAAGTGAAAGAGTTCGTATATCTGGGAATTTTGTTCACTAGTAATGGAAAGTGTGAAGAAGACATTGAAAGAAGAGTAAAAAAACGTAATGCGGTAAATGGAGCACTGGATAGTCTCATGTCTAGTCAATCGGTGTCCGAAAAGGCCCGAATGGCTGTGCATGATGCTGTCCTCGTTCCTACGCTTATGTATGGCAGTGAATGTTGGGTGTGGCAGAAGAAGCATGAAATCAGAGTGAATGCAGTAGAAATGAGGTCCCTCAGAAAAGTTTGTAATGTGAGCTTATGTGATCGTGTGAGGAAGAACGTAATTCGTGGAAGATGTGGTGTAAAAGATGATATTGTAAGAAAGATAGAAAAAGGAATGTTGAGATGGTTTGGGCACATAGAGAGGATGGATGACAGTAAAGTGGTAAAGTGATCTATAGAGCCAATGTGGAAGGTAATGTTAGTAGAGGACGACCTCGGAGGACACATTTGGATCAAATAGAAAATTTACTCAAAAAAGCAGATGTCCGTAGTACGAAGAATAAAAGAGCATGTATGAAAAGATTGATGGATGTGAATGAAGCTAGAGAGGTTTGCCAGGATCGTACAAAGTGGCGATCGATAGTCTCTGCCTACCAAAGTGGGAACTAACGGCGTGAGAATATGTATGTAAATTTATAATACTTACGAATGATAAGTAATCCCATCATTTAAGTAGTTTTTGTACCATAGTTTGTGCAAAATCTCGTTACACACGACGACACGATTCTCGATTATTTTGATAAACAAACACGCCGATACAGGTGAACGATCGCGACGTCAGATGACCCATTTAGCCTGTTTTATAAGTGCCACTTATGAGCGCGCATAACTTATCTACGGTTTTTTATCAGTACATCTATGATGTTATCTATGTAGAAATAGACAAACAAAACATCGATCTTCTAGTTTATGAATCGATATTCCAAGATAATATGGAATTCATAGAGCTTGTTCCTCCCTCCCAACATAAACTTTTTTTAATTCGATTCGAGTCTGTGAGTTCGAACAAGTTGTGTGTGTTGGTGGTTATATTATGTTCACATTTCATAATATTTCATGAAACTTGAAAGATCTTGATAAATTGATTTTATTTTGAATCTGATTAAAATTTGTTCAATTTAAGCTCATGTTGAATTACTAAGTCTTTTTTTTGTGTGGTGTGTGAGGGTGTCCTACATCTCTGAAAAGACTACATCCTGTGACCTGACTGCAGTGTTTTGTTTATCATATTTTGAATCTATGGCGTCCTTATCATTGCCTAGAGTTCTTCAGTTGAAGAAAAACAGCTTGGATGCGGAACGTGAGCAGTTTGAAAAGTTTCAGGTAAGAAATAATCATGTTGTTTGGATTTTGTGTTATCGTATTATAAGTTCAAATTAAACAAATTGAAAGTCAAGTACACATTTAGATTAAATAGGAAATGTACTCTAAAACGCAGGCTTCCTTAATGGGTCTCCAGCCACATCGTCCAATAAATACTTAAAATCCCCAAAACTAAGTCACTCCTTAATACACCCACGTAAGAAATGAGTTGTACCAAGCTAGCTCTGTACAGCAATTTATGGTTTCAGAGTTGATAATATGGCTATAGATCTAACACCAACAATCCTTTATTTACATTCTTTTCCCTACTCAAGTTCTTTAAGTGGATGATGAATTTATAAGTGTTATCTACTAAAATGTTAATATTTACAAGAATTTCTTATCAACCAAGACAAAGCTAATTTCACATTAATCAATCTGATTGTCAATCACATCATGTGGTTTTGGTTTAGACAACTCACCAGAAAACACCATTCTAGGTAATCATTTCTTTTTAATTTTTTAACTTAAATCATAATGTTATGAAAATATTGAACATTAGTAGAATGATTTCACATACATAGCATTTTTTATAGCTTTCCTACACAGGAAACTGGTTTCGACTTAGTCGGCCTAATCAAGTCAACTCATTCAGATGACTGTCTTGTAATGTTTAACACTAGGTATAGAACAAACTTCACATACTGAAGTATAGGCTAAATAAAGTAAGGAACCCTTTATGGGGCCCACCCATTAAATGATCAACAAAATTCCATGGGAATTTTGTAATTGGCTATGTGACCATTTAGAAAAGCTATATAAAATGCTATGTATGTGAAATTATTCCACTAATGTTCAATATTTTCATAACATTATGATTTAAGTTAAAAAATTAAATGTGATGATGTGATTGACAATCAGATTGATTTATGTGAAATTAGCTTTGTCTTGGTTGATAAGAAATTCTTGTAAATATCATCACTAGGGTGTTAACAAACTAAAAAAATAATTAAATTTTTTCTTGCTATGAAAACAAAGGTACATACATAGTGCAGATAGACCTTATGCCATGGTACATGGCAAACTAAATTTTTATGGTATTTTACCTGACAAAGTATGACTTATATATTTTGGCAAACTAACTAAAGTATTCAATAAAATATGTATTTTATGACAGGCATATTGTATACCTAGTGATAATTCTATGTAAGAGCATAATCAAATTAAAATGTATCAACTTTGATGTATGAGTAAGAGTTGTCTTTTCTTTTTTATTATTTTCTATTCAACCAATATAATCATTAATATGGTCATAAATTCTTCAGGTCATAATTTCAAAATGCATTCACGCAAATTCACTGTTATATTTTTAATCACCTCACCTACCAACCTTAGTAGCCAACAAACCATTTCTTCCCTGACTATTTAAAGTCATTGCATCATACATCAAGTACGAAATTGGTTTAAATATGAATTGTTATTATTGGTTCAGATTTATTTATTTCTTAGTTTGATCCTCTGCAAGCTTGCTGATGATGTCACGTCAATGTCATTTTCTTTAAATTTGCCATGTCAGTGTTATTGAAATGTTGATTCACTTGTTTATGCAACGGTATGTCCGAAGCAACGGACTAATGATAAATTTAAAAAATTTGACTTTAAAAAAATCTTAGTTTTTAACTTAATTTTGAAAAATAAACTTTTTGACTTTTTTTGACTTTTTATGTTTTTAATTGTACTAAGGCAATGGGCTATAGATGCAACTTACTATGATGACAAATGTTTCAATGCAAGAGCTTGTAATCTTTGAAGAGAATAAATTATTATACATACATATATCACATACTCGCGCCATTAGTTCCCATTGGGGTATCCAGAGACTATGGATCACCACTTTGTACAGTCCTGGCGAACCTCTCTAGCTTCACATAAATAAAAGATGTTATTAAAGGAAAGAAAAATTTCGACACTGGCGGGGTTCGAACCCGCGACCTTCGGGTATACGCCCCCGTCGCTCTGCCACTGTAGCTCAGTTAGTAGTCAGTAGTAATAACATCTTTTATTTATGAGTAATAATCCCCACATGAGGAATTCATGTCAAAAAACATTAAATTATGTGATAGTTAGGCGTTTCCAACATTTGCATTCTATCTGAAAAGGTAGACAAGTGGCCGTCCGAATTAGTTAAAATTCGGAGGTAGGAAACGCAAACACTACTTGAACGTGTAAAAAAGAAACAAAGGATAGAGAAATTTCGCGCTGGATGCTAACTGACACTGTAGCTCAGTTGGCAGAGCGACGGGGGCGTATACCCGAAGGTCGCGGGTTCGAACCCCGCCAGTGTCGAAATTTTTCTTTCCTTTAATAACATCTTTTATTTATGAGTAATAATCCCCACATGAGGAATTCATGTCAAAAAACATTAAATTATGTGATAGTTAGGCGTTTCCAACATTTGCATTCTATCTGAAAAGGTAGACAAGTGGCCGTCCGAATTAGTTAAAATTCGGAGGTAGGAAACGCAAACACTACTTGAACGTGTAAAAAAGAAACAAAGGATAGAGAAATTTCGCGCTGGATGCTAACTGACACTGTAGCTCAGTTAGCAGAGCGACGGGGGCGTATACCCGAAGGTCGCGGGTTCGAACCCCGCCAGTGCCGAAATTTTTCTTTCCTTTAATAACATCTTTTATTTATGAGTAATAATCCCCACATGAGGAATTCATGTCAAAAAACATTAAATTCTCTCTAGCTTCATTTACAGCCATCAATCTTTTCATACATGATCCTTTATTCTTTATACTATGGACGCCTGTCTTTATTGTTATAGTATAGTTGACTGAAGAAAAAGTACTTGACAAATTATTTAAACACATGTTCACTACCAAGTAACTGTATTTTTATTCCAAAAAATTGTTGCTACTTGTTTGTTGTGAAGTTTTTAATGGTTACATACTGTATATCCGAAACTTTTAAACCCGAATATTATTTTACCGAAAACTAATCGCTTTTTTTTTAATTGCCATAATATTGTTTCATCGAAATTTCATATACCATATTCTTACATTCCAGATTATCGTTTGGTTTTTGTTTTTGTTTACTATCATTCTGATTAACCACTAGAACGGATTTCCGAAGAATCGAAAACCACATATACCTTAATTCCGCAATATTGCTTTTCCGAATAATCACTATTCCAAAAACTCATTTTCCATATATTTGAAATACAGATATACTGAATGATACCTACTACTATGAATAATTTTGCAGGCATATTTTAAGTAAGTAGTATACCCCGTTTAGTAGTATACCATGCATCAGACATTTAGGTCACGCGCTCGCTCGTTTTATACAACCTAACCTAAATAAATAAACCTAAATCTAACCTAACCTAACCTAACTGAATGTAACCTAACTTTTTTTTGTCTGCATAACATAAAAATATCTGGTTAAAGAGATTTACGATATGTAAGACTATAGATAAAGTTACTTCGGTCTTTTAAACCTTTGGAATAACGAGATTATAGTAAAAGATATAGTTGGTAAAAGCAAAAAAATCATTTTAATAATCTGGTTTTAGTTTTTCTGGGAAGTGATACTTCTAGAAAATGTATTTATGTACTAATGAAGTTGTGGAAAATAAAGCATCTGTGATACGTAAATTATGTGAACAGTTTTCTGAATAGTGAATTTCGGATTTGAGATATTCGAATTTTCGAAATGTTACCGTTTTTAATCTTATTGGTATTAAAAGTATTTGTTATATTTTTAAAATAGTTATAGTAATTCCGTCTCATCCTTTAAATAACAAATGTTATCTTATCATCAGATATGGAGGGTCGTTGACGCATTACAATGATAACAACTTCCAATATCCACTGAACTCTACATTATATTTTGCTTGGTGGATATTGATAGTTTACTAATAATATTTATGTCATGAAATTTTACATGTGTAGTGATTTAAAGGCAAGTTATTATTATTAAAACAACTGAAGAGAAACTGTAGGTAAGGTTTGAGTTAATTTATAACAATTGTTTTATTGCATGCAATTATAATCTATTCTTTGTTTTTGTAAATCTCAGATATAGGTTTGTTTGGTGGTGAGTTTCTGGTGATTTCCATATATGGCTCTATAACAAAATATGATTAAGCAAATGAAAAGATGACACATTCAAAATTACCTAACAGACAATGGACGTTTTGTATATTGTGCGAATTTTCAACAATTGCTAATTCAATATGAATAGTAGTGAAGACTTGAAAAAAGAGCAGACAATTCAAATGTATGAAATTAAATCTCAGTATTGTTCTCCACAGTTTAAACACTTGCCAGATATCTTGTTCTTCAATAGAACACTAAATGAGTTGAAGTTTATAACTTTATAAAAATGATGAGTCATGATGCATTAATCCATTATTACAACATATTAATTATATAATATGAACTGTTTGGTCTGTTTGTTCTTAGGTAGCTTATTTTCTTTGAAGTAAAAGAGGGTGTCATAAAAGATGACTTAGGGTTTTCATGCTACATGATTATTGGGCTATGTGGGTTGAGACCTATCATCAACCATGTTTTATTTTACAATTGTTTCCTCACTACAATCCAAATGTGTTTGAAGAATTCCCAGTTCTGAAGCTCTGGCAATTCATAACTTTGTGCAATTAAAATTTTGAGTATATGCATCTATGTATTTCCTTCGTGTATACTAATTAAATAACTAAAAATTATATTGCTCAAAGTTATTGGTTTCTTTTTTGTCTGAAGATACCTAATTTGTACCAAATTTGACCCAGAAAAACCATTATAATTATTTTCAGTTCAATAAAATCAGTTGCACCTTTTAAAATTCTGTAAAATGATACGGTTGAAATCACATTTGTTAGGGTAATTAATGGCCTAAGTATATTTTAATTTTCTTATTATTCAATACTGAAACCCTATCTTCATAGGCTTTCTTACCTTTGGCAGTTTGAAAGAGAAATTCCTTCAAAACTGCGCTCATAAATGGGGATTTGTAAGGTTAACCCTCACATTAAATTGGAAGAATATTAATACCGTTTTCTTTTATTAAGCTTTTGCTTCTGAGTTTCGCTTATGGAAAGGAAAATCACCGAAGATGATTAGCCTTCATATGGGTATTCTCTTAGTTTGGGTTTGCTGTTTTAAGAGTTTTGAAACACAGCCGCTCGTCCGATCTGTGCTACGTTAGTTGCAATAAAGAGCTAGTCGTACTAGCGTGATGTAACGTGTAAACTTTCTCAGGGTTCCTTAAAATCACAGCATTTCCTCTTCTATTTCAAATTATTTAACTAACGTTCAAATAACTCAGAAGTTTTATTAGCAGAGGACTAGTTTGGACCAAATATAGAATGTGCTCAAAAAGGCAGGTTTCCGAAGTATGAAGAATAAAAAAGCACGTAGTGAAACATTGATGGATGAGAACGAGGCTAGAGAGGTTTGTCAGGATCGTACCAAGTGGCGATCGATAGTCTCTAGCGGGAACTAAATGCGTTAGTATATGTATGTAAGTTTTATATATCCTGAACACTCCAAAGCGTTTGTACCAACGCTGCAATGCATCGTTTGCATTATGAAGGGCACGTCTGAAAGTTGGATGACCTCGGCGCACTCTGCGGGACATTTTCGTCCTATCTTTGAAACTCCCACCCACACTAAATTTGTTCATGCAAACATATGCGCATGTATGTTTACAAATAATGTAACAAGGTAAATTCAGGATTGCGGTTAGCTTTGGATTTACAGGAATAGCACAAATTGTATATTTATAAAATTTACTGTGCAAAAAGATTGTGAATGATATTCTAACATAGAGTGGTTTGCTTTCTTTATTTATCGCCAGCTTTGCGCTGATTTCGTCAATCTTCTTATTAAGGGCGTCCCCCGAAAAATAGGTTAATATTGATTGTTTGGAAATGCTATAAAGTCTGATTTGATGATATTGATATGACATGAATAAAATATATGTTGGTGATTAGTTCATGGTGTTAAAACTTGATGTTTAACATTTTAATAATTTGTTGAAAAATATGGTGAAAAAAATTAAATTGGAACATGCTTTGTTTTCATAAAAACCGCATAGGCTCCACTGGCATAACATACATGTGAACTCATTGTGTCTATATACGCGTAGCTTTAAGATCTGTAACGTTGATGTTTAACTTTTCATTTAAACATTATAGTTATTCAATAAAACTAAATAAACTACATTTATCCTGCGCGCGCGTTTTTTCCGTCCCTGTCACTCTCAATAAATTTGACGTAAGAGTGAGCGCAATAGCTGCAAAATGCGGGGAGGCCCTTAAAGCATTTGCATGCTCTCCCACCTACCTAAATCCAATAACGGTTAAATAATATATGCAGGTACCATATGTATTGTTTGCCACATTTTGAACATCTGTCCTAAGTCTAAGGATCAATGATATTTTACTAAATGAGCCTCACCTCTTAAAGACGATGCCCAAAGGAGACTAGAGTTGTTGGAGAGAGTATTTTTATTCCCAACTGTAGTGTATATCTTATGACCATTAGGAAGCTTAGCAGGCATGGTTATATATTAGAAAAATTTTGCTGTGTAGTGTCGGCTTAGAATAGCACTACCCCTTTTCTTCCGGTGGGTGTACGTAAGAGGCGACTAACGGTATTGGGGCTTTTTAAGGGATTTTTGGGCGATGCGGTTGGAGACCCATCACCAACAACCTTTATCTTTTCCATCTTTTCCCCACGCAACTTCCAAAAGTGGCTGCGGAATTTCTAATTCCTTAGCTCTGGCTACCCCTTCTAGGGATTTATAGCCGTGAGTATATGTATGTATGTAATATTAAATAGACTATAAAACACTTTATTGCACAACACAAAAGAAATATTTACGAAAAATCAGTGCAAAATCAAAAGTACAATTGGCGGTCTTATCTCTAAAAGCCATCTCTTACAGACAACCCTTGGATGGTAGAGATCAATAAATAATAATCAAATACCTAGATGTTCAATAATGCTTATATCAATTTATTTATACGAACTATTTTCCAGTTTTAAATAGAATTATTGACACAGTGTATCGCGTTCCTTAATTTACATTATAATGATCCGCTTCAACAAGAGATATTTCGTAACCAAGAAACTCTGTCGAACACAATAGTATTGCTAATGCAACGCTGTCTCGACCTGCTGAGGTCACGCTTTTGTCATGCTTTTGTCATTTTTGAACTTCCTTAGAAGTCTGATTGACAATCAGATAGACATAATACAAAAAATGTATACAATTACTGACTGTCTTTGTTTAGTCTACACAGGAAAGTTTCAAATCTTAAATGTTAATGTTTAGCCTGGAATAAATATATATACGGACATGTTACACAGATCGAGTTAGCCGCAAAGTAAGGACATTTAATACTATATGGTACACTAGTGACCGATTTCTGAATTGAGTATTCCAGCTGAGAACAACTTAAGTATCGTTCTGTCGCATTGAAATCTTAACAACTGAACGAGACAAAATGATACTTAAGTTGTTCTCAGCTTGTTCTCAATTCAGAAATCGGGCGTATGTTGAGTATAGCCAAATTAACCTACTAGAACTCGAGCTTCCCGATGGGGACATATATGGCTGTAATGATATAGTTCACATAAATAACATCCAAACCCAGTTCATATGCATGAAACAAATCTTTCCCTTCAGCGAAATTCGAACCCGCGACATCTGGAACTAGAAGCTATTTACCAATCTAGTAGTCACCAGACGTTTTTAAATATACAAGCGATATTTTGGGTTTCAAACCTAAATATGCATATATGGATTCGTTAGATTGTATCTGTAATTTTTTTTTATTTATTTATTTTGACTAAAAACATACTTTGGATATAACACGGTATTACAAAAACAAAATAGTTTTACTGAATATATATAGTTATGTCGGAAACGTCGTCACTTTACCAATTACGTCCCCGGTTCACGTTTCGACTACCTGTGTTTTTACATGAAAGTAAACTTAACAGAAGTGCAAATACTAAGATCTATAGACGGATATCAGTTGTCCTTTATATTATAACAGTACACGTCAATCACTACTACATAAAAGTTATGCCGAGCATTCGTCGAGTTGCAACCGTGAACACTTTTTTAATGGAGTTTTCCTTGTTCCTGCAAAACAGGAAACGCCTCTGTGAATACTTTGCATTCTATATTTAAACTGTTCTAAAAATGCGGGAGTCGGGAGTATTGTGTTGATATGCGGACAGTGGCTTGAAATAATTTTGATTGATTTAAAGCCTTAAACTGAATGCAAATTCTGAGGTAAACTTAAACATAAAGATCTGTTAGTTGCCAAAGAAGTGTTCTCTGTAGGTTAAGCTGGCCGAAGCGTGAAACATAATTAAAACAGTTTATTTTTTTTTAAGTAAAAGTACACACGTAAACAATGTAGATACACTTATTGTTCACAACTTCACACCACACATCCCCGAAAAATAATATAGGTACTTATTCTTCGGAACATCACGTGACTTCTTGTAACCTGTGATGTACTCAATTTCAACCTAGGCAATTTTATTAACGTAATAAGAAGTAGCCTTATCGCCATTGTACATCCCTTGGACACTTGTATCTGAACCTCTTACAACTTGAAATGAGTCATAGCTCTAGGCCCGATTCAGGATTCATATTTGGTGCTACTCTTCCCACCAAGCTACCAAAGTTGCCAATAATCCCCCGATGAGGTTTTCATGAACAAAACATTCTAATTAAAGTTGTTAACGTATCGAAGAACGGAAATGGTCTTCTATTTTGTTAATGTACGTTCTCTGTAACGAGAGGTTCGATCGTACAGAGTGTTTATCGATAATAGCTACCTACCCTAATGGGAACTAATGGCGTGAGTATATGTGTGAATATATGTACGTTACATATAATGCTGTTACCTATAATGTAAATATTATTTCTCGTGTCCAACACAACAATCTGCTTTCTAAGCGCAATCATTTCCACCAAGTGGCAGCTACTAACAGTTATGCGTTGTGTGATTGATGACTATATAGCACTTGCGGATTCGGTTTCAATGACTTTGATAGTTCCATTATTGTGGGAACAGTAAGTAACTGTGGTTTATCAGCTTGAACATCGGACTCACAGAAGCATGGGTTGATGGGAAGTAGGTTTACTGTGTTAATTTTATCTTTAGAGGTTTTCAGTGCGTAGTTATTTTACATTTTGCAAAGCTAGTTTTATATAATTCCCCTTATTAATGAAATTCCATATTTTAAGAGCTGAAGAAATACATTGAATAGGGATTTAAGTAACTTGCGTTGTATATTCTACATATTGGCTTTGCTACGATATGATTTCAAACTATTTTTATTTATTAACATCAATAAGAAGAGGTGTTATGTGCCATTGATACTTCCTATCATTATGTATCATCCATACGTACATTTACAGCGATGGTCTAAGAAAAAGTCTCAACGGTACACCGCGGTGGAACAGTATATTCTCATTAATTTCTAAACACATCAAATTACTCAAAAAGGGAAGAGAGAACACATATTTAGCATTCGCTTGTTCATAAACGCGCGTACTGTCTAATCATGTCCCAGCATCGCCCGACTTGCACTTCCGGTTCCGCCGGTACACATGTTGGTTTCGCGCGCTGTTGCGCAAAAAACTATATTTTGTCAGTTTAAGCACATTTTTTTTATTATACAACTTTTACGCGGGTAGGCCACTTCTTTGTGATCCAACTCCTCTGGAACGGCTCGATCGGTTTCAGCCAAATTTGGCACCGTCATCAATATTACATTGCTTAGTGTAGAAAGGGGTCGCATGTCGTGATTGAACCTACCATTGAGTAATAATCAACGAAAAACTATTTTTCCATTGAAGTCAATAGAATAAGGTTGATGGTTTCTTATTTAGAGCGCGGTTTAAATCTTAAGACCGTCTGCACAGATAGTAGGAAGACTGCGAGTTTATTTACTCGTTTTGCTTAATTTTTTCAATCGCAATTTGCATTGTTCTCCTAGTTCTAAAAATAGAATAAATAAGGTAAAAAGGTATTCAATCTGAAAAAGATAATAATGTCAGAGTATTAAATGATACGTGGCTTACACTTTTGTCACTACGAAAAGCAAAGTGTAATATTAATATGGTAATGGATCGAAGTAATACTAGTTTTTGTTAAGTTGCTAAACGCATACGGAAAACGAAAGGCTGGGCATGGGCACCAATTACTTCAATTTTCACCCAGATACTAAACGGTTAAGCAATTTCTTCTTTAAAATGTAAGTATTTTTGGTATAGGTTATATATACATAGTCGGGTTCTTAAATACTGTCACTGGCCATTTATTTTAAAAATAGAACACCTAGACAAACATATGAAATGGTGTTCGATTTTCAATTATTTTTTTAATACTAATCTGCTAAATCACTATTACATTCATTATTTTTTTACGATGGAGTAGACTCGCAAAGAGAACTGTCTAACAGTAATTGCATTGCATCGTTGCGGCCGTCCTCGAAGACGATATTCAACTTGCTTCAAAAATTTAAAATCACGATGAGGTTCGCATCAAGGGGTACAATGAAACCTCTAGTGTCGATGACGAGAAAAGAACTGGCAGACTTCGTTCGTTAGGCGATCAAGGGTGATCAAAGCAATCAAGGCGCATGCGGCGAGAAATCCCGACCGCAAGTGGAAATTTATGTCTTTGAAGATGGGTTTAACCAGAAGTACCGTAAAAAGGTACTCGATGAAGACCTGAGACTACGAGCTTACCGAAAAAATTGTAGAAATATTCTGAAAGCGCGTCTGATAGCTATGAGAGCCAAAAAATGCAAAGTATTGCTTAAGCGGTACGCAAGAAAAAGACACCGCCATATCCTGTTTACAGACGAGATTTTTTTTAATATTTAGGAGAGATACAACAAAAAAATGACAGGGTGTACGCTACAAGCTCTGCGGCCGTTGGAAATGCCATTCCTAGAGTGCAGCACGGTCATCATCCATCATCATTCTTGATTTAGTTGCAAGTGTCCTACTATGGCCCTACTGAAGTGCATTTTTGTGAAAAAGGTGTCAAAACCAGTGCAAAAATGTACGAAGACACGGTTTTGGATTGCATAGTATAAGATCTGCCCCAGACACTCTTTGGAGGACGGCTATTTGTGTTTAAACAGGACTCTGCACCCGCTCATGAGGCTAAAACAACTCAGGAGTGGTTTGAGCGCCCTAATGTCGAGCTATTAAGGCATCAAGATTGGCCCTCATCTAGCCCTGACCTCAATCTACTGGATTACAAAATTTAGCAGGAATTAGAGAAAAAGGTATGTTCTAAACCTCACAAAAATTTGAGCAGCCTAAAGTCATCATTGACTAAAGTAGTGACCCATATCGATATGAATATGGGCCGTGCTGCTGTTGAAGACTGGCCGCGAAGATTGAAGGCTTTTTTGAAAAATAGTAGCAATCGATTTGAATAAATTTTGTCTTTAATGTAAGCTAATTAAATTACCTTTTATTTAAAAAAATCTTCTTTTGAATATCATGACTAATTTTCTTTTTGTAGCCAATTTTGTTTGTGACAGAATTTAAGCACTGACTAGGTAATATAACTGATAAGGAGAGTCCCAACTTCGCCGGACTCTATGACGCTTTCGTATAAATTTTGTATTTAACCATTTAAAATCTTTTTTTCCATTAGAAAAAATATATTACCCCATTTCTTCCGGTAGGTGTACGTAAGAGGCGACTAACGGTATTGGGGCTTTTAAGGAATTTTTGGGCAATGGGACCCATCACTAACATCCTTTATTTTAACATCATTTCCCCACTCACATTTCCAAAAGTGGCTGAGGGATTTCTAATTCCTTATTTCTGGCTACCCCTTCTAGGGATTTATAGCCGTGAGTATATGTATGTAAAAAATATACATATAAGTGAAAATAAGCCACTTTTTACTTTAGAAATTTAAGTGTACTCGCAATGAAGCGGCATTTGTTTTAGTAGACAAAGCCCGCCCCCGTGATTTGTGAAGACAGTGAATTAGTACTCACTATGTGTTCCCACTTGCAAAGTTTGCATCACTTTGAGGCACTCTTATAAGGCAGCATTGCGTTTGCCCACGCTTATGATAGCCAGATTACTTAAATAGATGAAGCAATATTTGTAGGTTTACAGAAGTCTAAAAAGTCTACATAAACTCACTAAAATCGACACGCTTTCCGAGAGTATCGAAACTATTACGTTAGGTTTATTTATTATTATGTTAGGTTTTTACTAATGTTTTACCCAGTCTTGACATTGTGTATGTAAATTTACAAAAAAATTAAAAATACAGGATGATTGTTAATCGGTCTCCATCTGCAGCAACATTGCCGAACAAACATTTATAAAGCTTATCTTTAAAGCGCTTCGCATGACACCCACGGGAAGAAATGGGTTAGTGCTTTTCTGAGCCGGCACTGTACAGTATTGACTTAATAAATCCACATCTTACTCTAACTTTGCCAATTTAATTTACGAAACATGTGTGTATGTTTCATTATTTGTATGTAAAAAATAATAATATAATGAACTGTTGATCTAAAGCTCTGCATAGTGTGGTTGAGAAAATCACGTAATAATATTAATGTTATAATATGACAGGAATATAAATTGCCATTTTATTAACCAGGGTAGTACAAGGCAAGTGAGAGTATCAAGGCTTTGACATGCGGTTAATCGTATATGAAAAATACATCCTCCTCTATAAGTTATTACTATTTTAACGTATTTCCTACGGTCAATATGGTGAATTGATTTTGGAAAAAATCTGTTTTAGAATGTCGGAATTAAAAAAATACTTTATTAACTTCTTAGTCACTCGTCACGCCATTTCTTGATAACGATTTGACCAAATTGTCAGATTTCTCGTCGGTGAGATATGACAAATACACCATTGTTGGAAAACGTTTCTGCATCTCAGAAATAAATAAATAAAGCGATGAAAATATGGTAGAAAGATGTTAAAAATAAAATTGAAATAAGCTATTTACTTAAAATTTTAGAACATAAGGTTAGTTCAGTCGAATCCAACGTATTTTCTATACTTGATATCAGTCTTAATGCGGTTTAATTATTACAAGGTACTAAAGAAACACTTAATTGTCCATATAATGTAAACGTGTACAATTAAACGTAATATATCCTCCCTAGTTGTTCGCACGCATACTACTTGAGAATATCATAACCCTTCAATGCAAGTAGTAAAAACAGTGTTAATGCTATACAAACTAAATAATGCATGTCACGGTTTATGCAACAGTGCAATAACACCGCTCGCTCGCTTTAACTGGTCGGTAGGTGGCGCGCTTATCAGTTTTATGATTCACGGTAAATTTACTGTGTTATTAGCTGCTAGTTTATGGCCTTCTTTAAATTTGTTACAGTCGAAAGAGTATGCTCTTTTGAAGTACTTTTAATTTCACTTTTGAATTTCATTTTTATGATGTGTAGGAAGAAAGATAAGAGATTTAATGTGTCTAATTTCTATTTCTGAAGCTCTGGCTACTGCCTGGGTTATATATCCCTGAGACTATGTTTAAGTGCTCTTAAATTAATACATTTACTCATGCCATTAGTACCCATTCGAGTAGGCAGATACTCGATCGCCACTAGATACGATTCTGGCAAACCTTGCTAGCTTCATCTACATTTATAACCTTTTCATACATGCTCTTTTATTCTGCACACTTCGGAGGACTGCCTTTTTGTGCACATTCTCTATTTGATTTAAATGTGTCCCCCTTGGTTATCATCTGCTGACATTACCGTTCATATTTTATCCGTCGTAAATACTCTACTAAAACAGAAGCGGCCTAGAGGGCAATTCTCGCAAGTTCGATATCATTCCTATCATAGAAATTATATCAAGTGTTCAATGTCGTGAGCAAAATATCACAAACTGAAATATATTTCTATTTAAAATATTAAAACTGTATTCTGACACACGGTAGTGAATGAAATGTCAGTGTAACTGTCATCTTAGTTATGAAAAGGTCTTCATATCTGTCAATATTTACATATGTTTTGGTTTGTTTAAATTTTCTTTTAACTGGCACTTTGCCGGCAACTAGCGAATTCTGAATTCCCAATCCCAACTAGCGCAGCCGGCAACCGGCTTAAGTTTTTGAAATTTTTGTAATTTCGCGTTTACATTGATCCAAGTAGACATTATTTACAACTCCTACGACTATGTGATCTATGATCCATTTCATATAATTACCTACATTTTAATTTTCTATATATATTCAAACAAAATATGAAAACGAAATGGCTACTGTTCGCACGACATCTTCAAATATCATTATATCGACTGATCGTGACCACTCGATATCATCCTTTGATATATATCATCATATCGGCTGGTTTTCAATAGAGAAATATCAATCGGATGAAGTAAGAATAGCTCAAGTCAAATATCGATCGCAAAATATCACAAAAGTGATAAATATTGAAAGTGATATAATATCTAGAGTGCGACAATTGCCCCCCTGATAGATGCTTCAATTTGTTGGAAAAATAGGTCGGCATTAATAAATGGCACGGAAGGGCTGAGGTCAGTAGTGGTCACTGGTTCGTTGAGTAGTGATGTAACAACCCGGCTTCCTTCCACTACTAATTAGGACATTTAAACTCGGGTCTAGTCCACATGGTTGCATTTGCTTTGCTTGGAATAGCCAGGTTTTATTGTTCAAATGCAATTGAAATGTAAACAAGTTAATAGTTGCAACTAACTTACTTATAAATATAAGTTAACTTAGGTGTTTAAAAGAACTATTGTATACTTCAAGAATATAAACCAGACCTTCGTAAGGGGTGAACCGATTTTGTCAAAAATATTGTGTGTCTTCTTTGTAGATCATCTCTGATGCATAATTTGCACACTAAATTATAAATATATGTTTTAATTTAAATAAAATGAAACATGAATTATGAAGTACAATTGGCGGTCTTATACCTTAAAGTAAAGCATACATACATACATATTCTCACGCCGTTAGTTCCCATTGGGATAGGCAGAGACTATCATACATTGTGTATTAATGTATACATGTATGTCATCTAGATGAACATCTAGTTTGCAGTGGTAGTCTATTGCTCATAAATAAGAAATGATGCTGTTTACTTTATCATGTTATGTAATATAATATTGTCATATATTACCACATTCATTAGTAATAGGATGGCAGATTGACGAAACTATTATCGACCATTACATAACATCTTGCACTTGTGGTCTTGTGTATAGGTTTATAGTTTTCATTATGTATAGCCTGATGTCGAGTCTATCGTCAAAAAGGGCTCTTTTCGAAATACTTAAGTAACAACATTTTAATGGTTGGTAATACCAGTAGGAAATTCCAGGATATAAAATGTGACAAAAATCTCTTCATCTTTTGTGTGCATCGGATGTGTATTTATTTAAACGCAATTTTAGTTTCAACATTGTAGTTTTTATTTATTGAAAAAAAAAACTACAATATTGATAATAAATATGAGAGCGCCAAGAAAGGTCATTAACCTATTCATATGTTCAGTGTATTATATTATCTTTTCAATCTGCAGCTAGAGTGGGTAGTCGCGACACAAAGTAGCTTAAATAACGACATCCTATCAAATCTAACTGAGTTCGTCCGTTCACACCTACAGGACCAATAAAATAAATCAAATACAATACAACTAAGGAACGCTTACACTTAACCGTATACCCACTGAATAGAAAGCAAAGGAAGAAATGTTAAATTTTATCTAGAAAGATGAGAAATAAATTTACTTCTAACAAACTATTTAACAATAATCTTATTAATTAGATATTCAAAATAATGTGATGATAGCCAACATACATATAAAATTTAATTTTGAAACAAATTATGCCTCCATTTTATATGTATAGTATTACTTCTAAATCATAATTTTCGTTGGATTTCTTTAGACTCTATGGATTTTAAGTATGTAATGTGGGATGAGGGCAGTACAGGAAAGGTTGTTGTGGAAATCTTTGCGGGAGGCTTATATGCAGCAGTAAACGTCAATTGGCTGATCCCAGCGTGGCCGAATGTCCTAAGGAGTACAACTGCTAAACCAGCCTTGTATGTGTGTATCTTAAATAATGTTGTTTACTATGCCGTAGAAGCTTTAAGAGTTCATCATATACTCTCAAGATAGACTGCATCTAAATTTGTTCACCTATATATTTATCTGGGGGCACGGCAGTGCCAGTGACAACAAGTCGAGCGCGAAGCAAACATTGGCGTACCATCCTTTTCTGGAACCGTTTCGCCACATTTTCAGGGCCCCATTCGAGAACCTCTGGATAAGATTAAAACGCTGAAATCTTCGTCACCTAGAAATTCGTAATCACACACTTGAAATCCAAAATTTCAAGTCAGTAGATCAATTAATTCCAAAGGTAAGCTAATGCAAAGTTTCGCATTTTCGACACTGACTGACTCACTGATCATCAAAATAGAACTTCTCATAGACTTAGAGAGCTGAAATTTGGTACAGAGGTAGATTTCAACCCCCACATAAAGAAAAAACTATCAGAACAAGGTTTATAGAAGATCTGGACTACCTGGTGATGCTGATGAGAAAACATAATAAGAGCCAAACTATAATAAGCGTATTGACGAGAAATAGTAGTCGATAAACTGTATTCTACTCAATAAATAAAACTATTCAGTCCAATAGTTATTATTATTTATGTACTAGCACTCAGCCGCGGCTTCGCTCACGTTATTTAGCATTAGTACCAGTACTCGTCACTAGATGGCGCTGGTTGTATTTTCAATCCCGATAGCGTATTTATTTACATATTTAAAAGTTTTTTTCGTGTATTTTAAATATTTGAGAAGCCGTGGAGTTAATTTTTATTTGATTTCACAAGATAATAAAATAATAAGAAAATGACCTACGACTACGTCCTGTCAAAAAGAAGTGAAATCCCACCAAAAACATTCTGTAAAAAACTAGCCAAGTCTCGATAGAGCTGCTTGTTTACCTCTAAAAAGTAATGAAATCTCTAAAATGAGTGGAGCCTAGTCTAAGGTTCCTTACTGCGATTGACTTGTAATTAGTAGATTATGATTAAAGTTTAAGGGAAACATAGAAATAATCACCAGAGTTCTTACGAGTTACGACTAATAATAAAGATAGATTAGAATCACAAACAATTGTTAAGTGGACTCTACATAATCGGCAAAGAAGTTTAGAAGATTTGAATAAATCTGCAATTAACTTAGTAAATAAACTTGTATATACTAAACGTTTCAAGAATGTTCAATGGCCAAGTCACGTAAATCGCAGAAAGGAACCTTAGACTAGACTCCACTTATTTTAGAGATTTCATTGCTTTTAAGAGGTAAACAAGCAGCTCTATCGAAACTTGGCTAGTTTTTTAAAGAATGTTTTTGATGGGATACAGAATTACTGCAAGATGGTAACATTGAATAAGCAACATTGGCAATGCTAATTGTGTCAGTTATCAAATAATTAGATTCACGTCATAAGACATAATATATGTCTTAAATTATCACATTGTACATACAAGTATGTACATACATATGATCACGCCATTAGTTCCCAATGCGGTAGGCAGAGACAGAGTAGGCAGGTCTCCACTTCGCACAAAAAAGAAGGCGTCCGAAGTCTAAAGAATCACTTCTATTCTTAGAAGGGCGTGCATGAAAAGATTGAAGGATGTAGACGAAGCTCGAGTTATTTGCCAGGATTATACAAAGATTGCTACCGATAGTCTCTACCTACCCCAATGACCTAATGGCGTAAGTATATGTAGGTATGTTTTCCAACATCAAGTGGATAGTTGGTAAATCGTGCTCGTGCTCATTCGTCTGGGTTCCGCAGAGTAACAACAGGCTGCCGGGATGTCGGGATGCCGGCGGAGAATTTAACTACAGTTTCCTCATTTAAAACGTGACGTGACGAGCTGGAGTGTATCGACCGACCCTCGCTATTAGTTTGCTATGTGTTGCTTTTATAGATTTGCTCGACATGCTATTGTTGGGTTCTTTTTATTCTATTGGTGGTTCAGGTCAATTAAGCTCTTGATATAATTAGTCGATTAAACGTGAAATTTTACTTAAATACCACGACAATATGATAAGTTTTGTCGAACGTAATTTCCAGAATAGAAATACAATGCTAGCATACGTATTAAACATTCGATATAAGTTTTGTTTGTAAAGGTAATCTTTGGGTGAAGGTGGTTGTAAATTGGGACATACATATATATTCTATGCCGTGTAGTGTCGGCTTAGAATAGCACTACCCCATTTCTTCCGGTGGGTGTACGTAAGAGGCGACTAACGGTATTGGGGCTTTTAAAGGATTTTTGGGCGATGCGGTTGGAGACCCATCACCAACAACCTTTATATTACCATCATTTCCCCACTAAAATTTCCAAAAGTGGCTGAAGAATTTTTAATTCCTTAGCTCTGACTACCCCTTCTAGGGATCTATAGCCGTTAGTATATGTATGTATGTACATATATATTCACCTATACTAACGGCTTCAAATTACAAGAACTTCAGAACTTTACAATTAAGTTGGCCAATAATGAATGTTGAATGGAAAAAATATGGTAAAATAAAAGTGATTGAAATTTCGTTTTAAAGCTCCTGACCCTAAGTCACTTAGTGTGACAGCCTCGTGGAGAAATGTGGTAGTGGGATTCTTAGCCGACACTACACCGCTAACAAATATAATTATGTTGCATAAATATCTATAGAGGAATTTCTAACAAATACATGACAGTGAATGTACAGATATACTTTTAGAATTCGAAATTCTGTAACCCAATACACGACCACAAAATGACAACCAAATATAAAAAAGTTCAAGTTAACCCACATCTTCACTATTTGGTTATTTTAGTCTTTACTTTTATTATGGATTATTTATTAGCAACCGTGATAGCCCAGTGGGTAGAACACTCGGTTATCGTGCAAACGACTAGTGTTCAAATCCTGGGTCGGGCCTACACCAATTTGTCTTTTCTAAAGACATATGTGTGGTTAATTTATCATGGTTGTTAACGGTGAGGGAAAACATCGTGAGGAAACCCACATGGCTGAGTTGTACTTAGTCATGTGACAGTGTATTCGTACAAAACGGCGATAGGCCTGCCCCCTATCACGTGAGTACACTGTCCTTGCAAAACGTGGGTACTCTGAACACCAGGTGACAAAGTCACTTGATGTTCAGAAGTATTAGTACCTCTGCCAACCCCTTCGGGGATATTCGGCGTGAACGTTTATGTTATGTTATGTTATGGAATATTTATTATATTGCCTGCCAAAGGTTCTCGGAAGAGATCGCTTTTAGCAGTAATTCGCCAATCGTACTTATTGTATCAAATTGTTGTATTAATTATGTAAATAATAATTTGTGTTTGAAGCAATAAAGAGTATATCTATTCTAATTAAGTATTATTTCGTAAAAAACGAACGGACGATATTCATTACAACTGGCTCAAGTAAAGATTTTGTGATACGGCGATGTTTATAAAATTGTATCACGAATTCAGGATTGAATGTTATATCATCATACCTCTCTAGGTCCCATCTCCCCTACTTTTATCTTTAAATTGCTTTCCAATAGCAATCGTTTTAATAATGTCGTGCATTAGTCTATGACATACAAACCATGTATCTTTAACACAAACGAAGAGGGGTAGACTTCGAATATTCAAAACATCAAATTTCTTATATATTTCACCTAGTTGTCTGGTTTATACGATTCCTCAGTCGTGTGTATTTCATTCACCGGTTCAGGACTCGAACCCGTGCGTATCATCATCTTAAGCGTTCCCACTGATTTACCAAGGTTGCTTCAATCTGTCCACGAGTATCGATTTTCGTCACGATTCGGTGAATCACGCGGCGATGCCTGTGATGTGTATTTAATGGAATTATGAGTAAGCCGGAAAATTATGTACAGATTAAGATTCATATTACTTATTTATTCTCACGCCCATTATTCCCATTGGGGTAGGCAGAGATGTCACTTTGCACGATCCTGAGAAAAATCTCTGGTTTTGCTCACGTTTATTGGTTTTCTTATACTAGCCTCTATTGTTCTTCTCACTTTGGGATTGTTTTCGATCTGGTCTTCAAACGTCTTGACGATTGGACATCCTGTGTTAACAGCACCATACACCTAAACCCTAAATATTTCTTTCACCACTTTGATTTCATCTATGCGCTCTATGGGCCTAAACCACCTTTTTAGGGATTCGAAGCCCGACGAGTGGACAAAACAAAACCGTGAAGATTTTAAATACTGCTGTGTATTCATTCTCTTAGAAAACTATTGTGTTGTGTTCTGTTAGGTCGTCGAACGAGTCGTTTGTTCGTTCCGGAACTTTTTGTTATAATTTCAAACTTAAGTAGAGGTGGAGTTGCGTTTATAATATTACTAGCTTTTTGCCCCGCGACTTCGTCCGCGTGGACTTCATTTTTTGCATCCAGTTTACATAATACCAAAATACCGAAACACTGTCTCAACTTCTGTTTTTTATATTTATAATCCCGCGGGCGTTGTAAATGACATAAAGGACATTGAGGCTTTTTAAGTGATTGTTGGGCGATGCAGTTTGTGACCCATCACTAACAACCTTTATTAACCTATCTTTTATCAATATATTTCCAAAATTGGATGAAGAATTAGTATCTCCGAAGCTATGGCCACCCTTTTATGGAATTTATGGTTGTTAGCATATATTCATGAATGATTGATAGTTGGATTTCATAAATTCAATCGCACCAAGTTTTATTATAAAATGTAAAAAAACTCTATATTAACTTTCATTTGCTATATCAACCCGTTAGGGGATGAGTTCCAAAAATTCCTTTTTAATTGTTCATACGAATCATGAAACAAATATACCAAGTTTTTATGTTCAGAAATGAGAATATCTCTAGTAAGTACAGATACGGATAGTAGTTTGGCGCTGCGGCGACGGCCCGGTGCTGCCCCCTACACTGACCGTTGGTGATAGTGGGAGAGCTTGCAGCGATTGCTCGGCAATATAGGGATGATTAGTGGTGGATCTCCTTCCAAAATAATCGCTAAATTGAAGGGATAGTGCTTGTTATTATTATATATAGTGTTATTTTAAGCTGACAAATTTTTTTTTTACAAAAAGCTTGAATTACCTGAGATACGAACCCGGGACGATTGATTCATAATAGTTCTAATTAAATATTCATAGTAGTTAGTTATACCGCTACGCCACGGAGACGTTACCGGGGCGGTGTCAAATTTTTATTACGCTTTATTTCACATTAGTCTTACTATTGATAAACAAATTTGTCATTTAAATTGATGAAACCCCTTCATCTTTCCAAAATGAACATTAACAAAGTGTCTGATGTGAATTCCATCGATGATAAAAATAATCGCTGCAATATTTTGAGCCATATATGAGTTAAGGTTTTTTGATGTTCCTATGAGAACTCTTGCGGATTCCTTAGTTTCAAGGAATCGTCGTCGTTTCATTTAGTTTCTATATTTACATGTTAATATTCGTTTGCAATATAAGTAGATGTAAAAAAAATGTATACGATAAAAAAATAGTACATCATGGCTCGGGAGTTCCTTATTTTCGGGGATGCATTACCGTACCATTAAGCTTCTAAATTTTGATTTTTATATTAGTTTACAATATTTTACGTTGTTTTAAACGATACACAGCGCCATCTCCAATGCATTTAGTAAGCAAACAATATTTTTGATTTCCCGTGGGAACATATTTTTTCCGGGATAAAAAGTACCCTATTATTTAATTTAGACTTCTAACTACACGTCTGAAAAATTTCAAAGCAATCGGTTCAGTATTTACGGCGTGAAAGCGGAACAAACAAACAAACAAACTCACTTTCCCATTTATAATATTAGTATGGATAATATTAATAACTTCAAATGATTTATTTTCTACATTTGATCTATTACATTTCTATAGATAAGACTATAACTTTTTATTAACACTAAAACACATTTTACAAACCAATAACGTCCCGTATGTCCTGACCGCTAAAATAGAGAATATAAATATAATAGAGATTAAAAAAGAGCTATTTTATATGAACTGTCTAATGTCAGCTAAAATAGCAACAACCCATTTCTTTCAGTGTAAGAGTATTTGGGCCTTGTTGAGTAATGTGGTTGGAAACCTAATACCACTCGTTTATTATATCATCTTTACACTATGAAAGTTTCAATAAGCTTATTCTTTGGCTACCTCATTTTAGGGATTATAGTCGTGAGTAATATGTATTTGTCTTTTTTTTAATTGTCATATTCGAACATTACACACTTTCCATGCAATAATCATTTCATTATTCATTACTTTGATATTCAATATGTTATTTCTTGTATTGTATGTACTGCTGTTGATAATCGTAATAAATTAACAATATGTTTTCTTGTTACAGGTAATTCTTCGTGTCTGCTAGCATTAAGTATTCTTATTTGAAGCATGTTAGTTTTAGTATCTAATGTCAAACAATTAATTCTTTTTTTTTTGTTTTTATCACCCTAAAAGTACTGTGCTCATTAGATATGCTTTGCGGTTAAATGTTGTTTATCAAAAAATCTCAAAAATATATAGGATTAAGATAAATTCGGGTATTTAAGGGCGTCCCCGGAAAAATAGGTTGATATTGATTGTTTTGAAATTGTATAAAGTCTGATTTGATGATATTGATATGACATGAATAAAATATATGTTGGTGATTAGTTCATGGTGTAAAAATTTGATGTTTAACATTTTAATAATTTGTTGAAAAATATGATGAAAAAAATTGAATTGGAATATGCTTTGTTTTCATAAAAACCGTATAGGCTCCACTGGCATAACATACATTTGAACTCATTATGTGTCTATATACGCGTAGCTTTAAGATCTGTAACTTTGATGTTTAACTTTTCATTTAAACATTATGGTTATTCAACAAAACTAAATAAACTACATTTATCCTGCGCGCGCGTTTTTTCCGTCCCTGTCACTCTCAGTAAATTTGACGTAAGAGTGAGCGCAATAGCTGCAAAATGCGGGGAGGCCCTTAATTCTAATCAAGTCAAACTGAAAAAAGTACAATGACTTTCTAAACGTTCCACGTTTTCGAATTCAACGCTAGCCACCACAATTGATACATCTAGATTATTTAACCTGCATCCATATCATAAAAGGTTGTTTTTTATAAAACGTTGGGCGGTCATGTACAACAAACATTATTTATATATACTTTGCATGTCATAAAATTATACTAAAATTTACTTTTAACATAATGTTTTCTAATTTGTCAATTCACCAGTGCCCTGTGTAAGTGCATAGAGATATGCATTCGAGATTCATTTATATTCATCAATCTATTCATACACGCCGACCTTCTATTCTTTAACCCTCCGACGCCTACCTTTTTGAGAACATAGACAAGAAAAAAAAATTGGACAAGGATTTGTGACAAATTTGGTGACACAAATAAAGTGTATTAGGAGAATAAATATGTTTTCTATCTACCTAAAAAGTCGGCCAAAGCCGTTCAAGACTTACGATATCTGACTTGTATATGGTAGTTTGTTGCTCGAAGCTCTTTATTTATCTCTTAACTTACACTTACCTCATCAGACCAACCATAGTATGCAATTAAAAACGTTGGAAGCATGAAAAAAGGAGAACGAATGCGCTATCAATCTTAAATAAGCTATGCATGCTAGCACCCTCATATCTAACCTACTAAACTTTTCAGCTAACCCACCTAACAGCACTGGTCTATGCATGCAGCCACTGACCGGCTGGTAATCCGCACTAACCCTCGCCATGGCCACCACGACCACCGAGAAACGATTCAATCAGCTGGTGAGACTTCAGCCTTCATTGTTGCTTAGCTTCCATAGATCATACGGCTTTTGAGGTATTGAATAGTAGTAGCTGGAGAAAGGAAAAGTGTATAATGGAATATGCTTTTATTATGCGAAATCTTAGACTAGATAAACTCCTGACCAATTATGTGTAAAATTCCTTTGAATTTTTTTTGAAATTGAAAAAACTATTACACGGCTGTAACAAGGTGTTATGTCGTTTGAGGCTTTGGTTGGACCATTTGGATTTCCACCATATATGCATGTTATTTAAGAAATTATTCTGCATTTCTAACATAAAGTTTTAGTTGAACGAACAGTATTGCGGATAGAAAAAGTTAATTATGATTCCTTTTGATTTCTAGAATTAGATATGATTCCGGCCATTATAAAGGAATTGATTGGGGTGATACAACCAATAACCAATTAATTAAGAGGAGAAAAATATTCTTCAAATATATCAAGTAACTGATAAATGCATGTTATTATGAATACCTCTGCTTAATCTAACCGTGATGATTTAAACAATGTACGTTAGGTAAACGTTCTAATAATCTTGACGACCTCGATCGTAGCAATATCGCATGTATTTAACAGACAATTCATAACTAACCATCTGTGCAAGTATGTTACATTAAAATTACGCACTGGTCATTTAATAAGTATGTAAGATGGTATTTTGATGATGATGTTTTGCTTTCATTCTTTCACTTGATATTAACAAATTGTCGTGGGTATCGTAGGAACATGGTATACAGTGTATCTAGTCTTGCCATAAATATTGTCTCTACTAAAATTGTGCCTATCTACATGAATAAGAAACAAAATGTAATGAAATTAGTATATATCGTTATTTAGATCCTATTTTATTTATTTATAAACTTTTCACTCAATATGACCACCTTTAGCCTTCACACACCTCTTCAATCGGTCCGGCCACTCGTCGATCGCCGCACGCACCGTTTCCAGGGGTATCGATGCCGCTGCAGCCACCAAATCGCGCTTTAACGACTCGATATTTCTATGAGGCTTCGAGCAAGCCTTCTCCTCTAAAACTGTCCACAATCGGTAATCCAATGGATTGAGTTCCAGACTTCCTGAAGGCCAATCTTCGCATGCGATAAACTCGGGTAAATTGTCCCTTAGCCACTGTTGTAAGGTTCGTGCTTTGTGGGTCGGAGCTGAATCTTGTTGGAATATCCAATGCTTGTTTGAAAACAATGTGTGGGTGAGTGGCTTCACAATAGGCTCCAAAATGTCGCTTTGGTAGTTCACCGCCTTAGTTTTTACGCCTTGTTTGCAAAAATGAAGCTCGGTTACCCCTTGGTACGACACGCCCACCAAACCATGACTGAGGCAGGGTGATGGCCTCTTTCCACCTTGGCAACCTTCTCGGAAGCTTCTTGAGCGCTGTGTGCGTACACCCTGTCATTTTAGCGGTTGTATTTCTCCTCCACCGTAAAGATTTTCTCATCAGTAAAGAGAATTGTTCGATACCCGCCCCTAGCGTGCTTTTCGAACAGCTTCTTCGCTCTGGTTGCCCTTATGTAGCGTAGAGCTGCTGTCAAGCGATGCCCGGTGCTTCTTCGGTAAGCGGCAAGTTTTAGGTCTTCTTTATTGATGCGGGACATGATCCTAGGTGGTATTTTCATCTCCCGAGACAAGATTTTCTGCTTGCGGAGGGGATTTCTCCGGATTCGCTCCGCAACAGCTTTGATCGCAGCTGGAGTCCTGGAACCTCGCGGCCGTCCGCTCCTAGGTCTATCATCGATAGAGGACATCTCGCTGAATCGATTGATAGTTCGGTACACAAATTTCTTCGTGATTCCGAACGACTGCAGGAGGTTGAATATTTCAACTGGAGATTTGTTGCACTTGTGTAGGGCTATGACAGCGATACGGTTTTCTTTCAGACCCCACTCCGTGGCTTCAGATTGGGTTGAGGATATAAAGTGAGGTTTTTCTAGAAAGTCAAAGCCTATTTATATCGTACAAAAACAAAAAATCATCAAATGTCATTTAGTTTGCGATATTTCCAAATTCAAATGCGAGGGACAATATTTATGGCCAGACTAGGTATGTATGTGTACTCGAGTGTGTGTATACTATATATATTTTGTGGATATGTAGTGTAAGGTATACTAAACCGTATAGAGTAGCCTACAAAGAACTTTTAGCACTGGAAAGGACAAAGACAGTGAAAATTAAAAAGATCGTGGATTAAATATGGTAACATAAATATTTGGCAACTATATCTTGGTCCCACTGTCGCCGCCACTGCGTACGAAATACCATGATCTTAGGTGAGGTCTCCAATACTCCTACTCGAGAAGAGAGACGTGAGAAGTAATTGGGTAGGGTTTTTCTAGGTCGACACTTTCCAGCTTTTTTTAGAACACAGCGGACAAATAAACTTCAATTGTAATTCTCATAACAGACCAATAAAAAAATATCATCTATACTTATAATAAATCTGTAGAGAGGTCAATTCTGTACATGAAATATATTTCCAAAATAACTATTAGGGGGTGATTAGTGATCGATACTGAGGCCAAAAATGCAATTAGTAAAATTTTTGTCTGTCTCTCTGTCTGTCGGTTTGTATGTTCCTTATGGAAACAAAAACTACTCGACTCGACGGATTTTATGGAAACTTGGCACAATTATTCTTCATACTCCTGGGCAGGTTATAGTATACTTTTCAGCACAGTAGTGAAGGGGAATTTTGGGAAAACGGGAGAAATTACTCCATTTTTTAAGCTTCCATCGCGTGTGCAGTCTTTATGGGTAAAGTTACACAGAAATCAAGTATGACGGAAATATTCTTCATAAAATTGTCTAAAAAATATTCTGCAATAGCATGTGTCTCTCCTTTATGGTTGACTCACAATAACACGTGTAACTCCTGATAGCTTAGCAGTTCGGGGCATTCTGATTATATTTGATTAATCTTACGATTATAATACTCTCACTCATCCCTAATATAAAAAAAGTTAACATTATAACCTATTCAATAAAAAAAGAATTATAGAAATCGGTAGAGAAACACCGAATATATACATGAAATAAACACTCGCGCCCGTGACTCAAACCAAATCCTTACTAATTTACATATTACATATTAGGTGGCGCCAGTAGTTGCATCCTACATAGTGGTATGATTTCATTGTTAGATTGTAATTTGAAAATTTGCTTACTAACGGAAATACAGAACCGTTCATTAAAGTGCATTCAAAGTCACAAAGCTATAGGTACACTGTTCATTGCGCTAAATGTCACAAACCTTGAGCAGTTATTGAAGAAACCTTAGATACTTAAAAAACAACGCTACCCGTGCAAAGCTGGGCCACTAGTTGCCTAATATAATATACAAAAACCCAACAATATTTTTTCTATTGGTATACAATATTGTGCAATTTACAGAAACGTTCAATGACTTCAAGAGCTGTGCGGCTGACTCATTTGATTGCAAACAATCCGTGTCTAGATATTTCTTAACAAGGCATTCCTCACGTGTTTAGTCAGTAACAATATAATTGTGACTAGCAACTGTTTAGTATCGTTAATTGTTTTAGTGATGTTGTCTATCATTTGAAGAGATTAATCTGCAGATTAGATTAATTAATTTTGCCGTGTTGTGCCGGCTTATAATGTTACTACACCTCACTACCCATGCGTGTCGTAAGGAGCGATTAGGGAGCTTTTTAAGAGGTTTTTGGGCGATGCGGTTGGAGTCCCATCACCAATAGTACTTTATTTCTACCATCTTCTCCCCTATCGACTTCCGAATGTAGCTGAGGAGTTGTTAGCTCTGAAGCTCTGGCTACCCCCATTTTGAGATTTATGGCCGTGAGAATATGTATGTATGCATTAATCTGAGCTGTTTGTTTCTCGGCGTGGAATGTGAAATATAATTTACGAACTTTACTAAGAATTTCAGAGCAATCACTTTATCGTTTGTCACATGGAAAGAGCTGTTATTAAACTAGACACCAATTCTGCATTCAGCTAAGCAAAAAGCAAAAATTAAATCAACCATGAAAAAGCTTTTTTACGTTACTCTTTTGTACTAAAAAAATTGATACATTTATTTTATCTGGTAGACTTTTTTTGTGGTTCGTTTCAGTTAGTTGATCTTTTCAAAGTTGACAATTTTAACAATAAATCAAATTAAATATATTCGACCACTAATTTAAGGAATGAAACTATATAGGGTATAACTATTGCATTAAACTTAGCCGAAGTAGATGTGTGGCTATAAAGTAATTAATAAATAATACTGACTTACATACAATATTTTCATTTTTGCAAATTTAAAAACGAGGTAACCTGAGCTTTAGAATTAGAAATTCCTCAGCTATATGAGTTTAGTTGAGTTGGTAAAAGATGGTAAAATAAAGGATGGTAAGTGATGGGTCTCCAACCCCACCAATCTCATCACATCCACAGTGGCCCTGCGAGAAGAAATAGGTTAATGATAATTTAAGCTTAAGCCCACAGCTAATACATATTATTAATAATAACATATCTGTTGGCAGACGCTAGCGATCCAGAAGGCAATAAACGCAATAGAAACGCCGGTGAAAGAGAAACATGTCCGCAGCACCATCATCGGTACCTTTCAGGAGCAGAGCGCCATCACCTACTGGGTAATAGTCCTTTTTAACCTTGTCGAACTACCACAAACCTACATTATTAACTATCTATCTTTATTACAAAACACTTTCCATAAGTTGGTCTATTGAGATGGCCCAATTAAAGCTTATCTATACTTATAATAAATCTGTAGAGTGGTCAAGTCTGCACATGAAATATATATTCAAAATAAAATGAGGGGGTGATCAGTGAATTTTTTGTCTCTCTGTCTATCTGTCGGGTTGTATGTTCCTTATGGAAACAAAAACTACTCGAGGGATTTTAACGAAAATTGGCACAATTATTCTCCATACTCCTGGGCATGTTATAGAATACTTTTATTTGTTTACATTATTACCTATTCAATAAAAAAATAATCATAGAAATCGGTATAGAAACACCGAAATTATGCATATGAAATAAGCCATCGCGCCCTTGACCAAAACCAAATCCTTACTAATTTACATATTACATACTAGGTGGCGCCAGTAGTTGCATCCTACATCGACGTATGGTTTCTTTTTTAGATTGTTATGAATCATAGCGTTTCACGTAACTTCAACTCAACCTGAAATTTTGCTTAATAACGGAGATATTGAATCGTTCATCAAAGCGTATTCAAAATCACAAAGCTACACTGTTCAGGAGTGCTATAAATTGCGATCATTGCGCTAAATTTCACAAAGGTTGAGCAGTGATTGAAGAAACCTCAGATATTTAAAAACAACGCTACCCGTGCGAAGCTGGGCTGATCCACTAGTATTGGAATAAAAGTATTTGAAGAGGTGTATTGATTGGTGATTGGTTCCAACTCCCACCGCTTCGCCTAATAGCCATTTAAAAAATACCCATACCCTTAGTGGTTTATCAAGGTACATACATGCACAGAAAAAAATTGGTTTGTGCTATTGTATGTAATTCAGTCTTGCATTATATGAAATGTAAATTTTGTTACCAAACGGTGTAATACAGACTAGTTGTCGACTTAAAATCAGCACCATCAAACAAGAAAATGTAACGATAAGTTGATATGATTTGTCATGTCTTTTACAAAGCAAATGTTGAGCACACAAATACACAAATGTATGAATCTTAATTGACTTAACTTTGCCAAAACTTGTCCATGTGCTGTTATATTTTCACACGAGGCCAACACAGCGTTGAGTACTACCAAATTACCCTATTCAGAGTAACCTAGATGCCCTCGCTGGGAACCTGACATAGACTTCCATAACGATAATGTTGCATTCCAGATGGTGGCAGTCCGCCTCCCGCTGCAGGAGAACCGCATCGTGGCGTGGAAGTTCTGTCACGTGACGCACAAGTTGCTGCGGGAAGGACATCCTGCCTGTTTGGATGATTCTCAGAACCATATTGGAATGATCGAGAACTTGGGGAAGTTGTGGGTAGGCGTAGCTTGTTTTTAAATTTTGTGGTTTGTTATGGAAATTGTGGATAAATAATGCAATGTATTTGTTTTGTCTCCGTAATCTTTTTTTTTAACTTACGATCATACACGGATAATGTCATGGCAAAATCCCAAAATTGGGTAGGTATGCAGATTATCGAAAATTAGAAATTCTACATCCATTTTTGCAAGTTCATTGGGGAAAAGATTGTAGAATAAACGTGATGGGTCCCCATCCACATCGCCTAACAATTATCTAAAATATTCCAATATCCTAAGTCGCCTTTTACGACACCCGTGGAAGAAATGGCTTAGTGCTATGCCTAGTTGACACTAGACTGATTTAATTTTTCATCGTAATAAAATAAAACTCGCGATAATAAAAATAAATATGACGTTGATAATTTCCATACATTACCATAATACATTATTCATAACATACATAAAAACAAATGCAACACAATTTTATTTTTACATTTTATCACTAAAACCCCTTATTTTCTTTGTAGGTCCATCTTCGTGAAGGCTACGGTAGACTGGTCCACCTGTACTGCGCGTTACTGGTCTGCAAGCTAAAGTTCCACGCTCGGAACCCTCGCTTTCCTGGAAACATGTCTCTTACTGCTGAAGAACTGGACTCTATTGCTGAGAACGATGTTAATAATTAGTAAGTTTTGTATTTTTTTATAGATATATTTACTTAGGGCTATCACTAGACGGGATAAACTGGGCTTCAGCACCAGAAATTCCATACCCAATAAAGTCATTATGTGTAGTTAATCTATCGTGATGGTTAACAATCCGGGAAAACATTGCGAGAAAACCTATGTGGGTAAGTTGTAATTAGTCGTGTGACAGTGTGCACGTTTCACTCTGTCCAATGAAAACCTAAGTACTATGAAAACTAGGTGACAATAATGTTAATTTATGTCCAAACGTATTACAATCTTTGCCACACCAGCGATGATGTACTGCTGGAACGTTAGAGTGAATTTTTGAGAGCCCATCCCGTAAAATAATGTGGTTTTTCTAGTCCAATTTGCTATTGTAGTTAAAATCTGGACTTATCCTTCATACATACATACATACATATACTCACGGCTATATTTCCCTAGAAGGGGTAATCAGAGCTAAGGAATTATAAATTCCTCAACCACTTTTGGAAGTTGAGTAAGGAAAAGATGGTAAGAATAAAGGTTTTTGGTGATGGGTCTCCAACCGCATCGCCCAAAAATCCAATAAAAAGCCCCAATACCCTTAGTCGCCTCTTACGACACCGGTGGGTAGAAAGGGGTAGCGACATTCTAAGCCGGCACTACACGGCAATCCTTCATCTTCATGATTAGTGTTTAAAAAAAGTTCATGTGTTTGTAGGTCAACGCAGATAAACTATGAGGGAAACTGCACCTTGAGAAAATTCATTGTTTGACAAGAACAATTGGATTAGTCTTAGAATACATACTTTAATTAACGTAGCCTGAACGTTAGGGTCAATCTTTTATGAAAGTTTTTTTAAGGTTGGCTAAGTCAGTCACTTCTTCAATGTTCAAGCATCTATAAGATTATTATGGTAGATGCTTCTTATAATATCTTATATATAAAAAAAAATGTGTCCTACATATATATTTTTAAACACTCGCTGGCGTTTAGTCTATCATTGAAAATTTATTACAAAGCTGCAAATTAGTTCAAGAACTTCGGGTCCAATCATAAAAAATCATGCCCATTTATTGAAGAAGGCTATATATCATATCAAATATAATCAAATTACTACCCGTTTAAAGCCGGGTCGGATCGTTTGCATATTATATAATAAGAAAGCGATGTTGCGTGAGCATTCCATAATGCTTCATGTGACCATATTTCATGTTGGACATTTCTTGCATTTGTTGATAGAGCTATTTGCATTCTCTTCAGCAATTATTCAGTGCTTGCAGTAAATTTATTTACTTATAGAATAATGTATTTGTTTGTTAACCGCTTTTGTTAATTATTTAGTATATTGTTGTAGTTTATGTAGTTTTGCAATGTATGGGGAAATATTTAATAAGCAGAATTTATTGTTTGTTTCAGTTTCCAAATATGCGTGGAATTGTTTGATTACATGGACGAGATTCTAAATTTACAAGCTGCAGGTATGTTTATGATTATAAATTTATAATTTGCTTGGATTCTTCGTTTGATACATGTTTATTAAGACCAGTATCTTACTTGGCTAGTTTAGATTTCTAAACAATATAGATAATATGAAAATGAGATTTTGCGAAACTGAACTGTGGCAGTCTTTGTGTAGTTTTTATAGAAGATCTCTGTCCAGCAGTGCATGTCTATATACCTAGTCGGTTCTTAAATACTGTCACTGGCCATTTATTTTAAAAATAGAACACCTAGACAAAAATATAAACTATGTCCGATTTTCAATTATTTTTTTAATACTAATCTGCTAAATCACAATTAAATTAATATTTTTTTCACGATGGTGTAGACCTTCAAAGAGAACTGAGTAACAATAATTGCATTGCATCGTTGCGGCCGTACACCAAAGACGATATTCAACTTGCTTCAAAAATTTAATATCACGATGAGGTTCGTATACCGTACCATCAAGAAGTACAATGAAACCTCTAGTGTTGATGACGAGAAAAGAACTGGCAGACTTCGTTCCGTTAGGACTCCAGGGGTGATCAAAGCAATCAAGGCGCGTGCGGCAAGAAATCCCCACCGCAAGTAGATATTGATGTCTTTGAAGATGGGTTTAACCAGAAGTACCGTAAAAAAAGTACTCGATGAAGACCTGGGACTACGAGCTTACCGAAAAAATAGTAAACATATTCTGAAAGCGCGTCTGATAGCTATGAGAGACAAAAAATGCAAAGTATTGCTTAAGCGGTACGCAAGAAAAAGACACTGCGATATCCCGTTTATAGATAAGATTTTTTGGAAATGCCATTTCTAGAGTGCAGCACGGTCATCATCCATCATCAATCATGATGTTGTGAGTGTCCTACTATGGCCCTACTGAAGTGCATTTTTGTGAAAGAGGTTTCAAAATCAGTGCAAAGTGTACAGAGACACGGTTTTAGATCACATAGTAAAAGATCTGCCCCAGATACTCTTTGGAGGACGGCCATTTGTGTTTCAACAGGACTCGGCACCTGCTCATAAGGCCAAAACAACTCAGGAGTGGTTTGAGCGCCAGAATGTCGAGCTATTAAGGCATCAAGATTGGCCCTCATCTAGCCCTGACCTCAATCTACTGGATTACAAAATTTAGTAGGAATTGGAGAAGAAGGTCTGTTCTAAACCTCACATCAGAGCAGCCTAAAGTCATCATTGACTAAAGCAGTGACCGATATCGACATGAAAATGGGCCGTGCTGCTATTGAAGACTGGCCGCTAAGATTGAAAGCTTTTGTGAAAAGTAGTGCCAATCGTTTTTTGAATATCATGACTAATTTTCATTTTATAGCCAATTTAGTTTGTGACAGAATTTAAGCACCGACTAGGTACTGATGATAAACTTGTGTCGGTAGTGTTATCTCTTAATAGAGTCAATTTTAATTAAATATTCTAATAGATCCTTTTTTGATTTTAATATTAGTGTATGACGTCTCTACTAAAGTGTGTGTTTTTTGTGTAAAGTGCTGGAGAGCGTAGGCGTAGCCCGCGCCAATTCAATGACAGCTTCCGGCCAATGCCGTCTAGCCGCTCTCATCCCCAGCGCGCAGGACTCGTCCACCATCTACGACTGCAACGTGCGACTGCTGTTCCGACTGCACGCCGCGCTGCCGCCCGACACGCTGCACGGCCATCGGGAACGGTATGCTATACTCTTACTACGACACGACTCGTCCACCGTCTACGACTGCAACGTGCGACTGCTGTTCCGACTGCACGCCGCGCTGCCGCCCGACACGCTGCACGGCCATCGGGAACGGTATGCTATACTCTTACTACGACACGACTGGTCCACCGTCTACGACTGCAACGTGCGACTGCTGTTCCGACTGCACGCCGCGCTGCCGCCCGACACGCTGCACGGCCATCGGGAACGGTATGCTATACTCTTACTACGACACGACTGGTCCACCGTCTACGACTGCAACGTGCGACTGCTGTTCCGACTGCACGCCGCGCTGCCGCCCGACACGCTGCACGGCCATCGGGAACGGTATGCTATACTCTTACTACGACACGACTCGTCCACCGTCTACGACTGCAACGTGCGACTGCTGTTCCGACTGCACGCCGCGCTGCCGCCCGACACGCTGCACGGCCATCGGGAACGGTATGCTATACTCTTACTACGACACGACTCGTCCACCGTCTACGACTGCAACGTGCGACTGCTGTTCCGACTGCACGCCGCGCTGCCGCCCGACACGCTGCACGGCCATCGGGAACGGTATGCTATACTCTTACTACGACACGACTCGTCCACCGTCTACGACTGCAACGTGCGACTGCTGTTCCGACTGCACGCAGTAGAATTTAATACTCATATCTGTTACTTTAAGGGTTTCTCTCGTTTGGCAGCTATTGCGTCACTTCAAATTCACTGAAATATAGTTTATTAATTAACTGTGTAGATCATAAAATTAAGCGTGTGCGTGACCATATTTCAACAAATTGTTGAATTTTTAAGACTTAAATCCACCTAATAAGACGATTTTTTTGGGAAGACCCTATACTTATCATTGAAAATATAGTATTTAATTTCGACATAATTTCCAGGTTTCGACAGCAATTCAAGAAATTGAGTTCCTTCTACAAGCACGCGAGCAGTCTACAGTATTACCGCAATTTACTATCTCTGCCGGTCCTGCCTTCAAACCCACCGAACTTTTTAATACAGGTACTTTCACACTTAATTTCATTTTCCTTAAAATATAGTTGATAAAACTAATTCGAGTTTTAAAATTGATCATCAACACTATTTTTGTAGCATTTATTATAAGATAAGACTGCCAAATGAACTTCTATTTCATAATATTATTTCTGTAATTTGCTCAACATAGAGTTTTCTATCATAATCACATATTGTCTTTACAATTAGGTTGCCCCAATTTAAGTTACCAAATATACATAAATGTGGTTTGATGATGATGAGTGATATTTCCAGAGCGACTTCGGCACGTACGTGACGCCGGTGGTGTCGGTGCCCGAGCCGGTCGACGAGCCCGACGCGGTGGGGTCGCTTATTGACACCACTGATAACTCACAGGTGATAATAATATTAGTAAAGACTAATATTGTATTTATATTTATGGCTTACATATCTAAATATATATATTAAATATCTGATTACATGCCTTAAATGAAATGCGACAAAGGATATAAGAACCAATTAATATATATATATATATATATATATATATATATATATATATATATATAGATTCAAGGCTGAGCGGATTGAACTCTCTTTTACAGCTTGGGCCTTTTTATTAAACATAACATATATTTTTTCACTTTTTTATATTTTTTATTAATATAAATCTTCGTTCTCAGGCTACAAGTCCAGAGCAATTCGATGCGTTTGACCCTCGCACTACTCCCTCCCCACAGCCCGACCCTGTGGTAGAAAGAGACAGACTGATCGATCATTTGCAGAATGAGCTCAAACGAATGAGGTGAGAGTTATAGTTTATTAGGTATATAAATAACATATCTAGACAACAATGTGGACAAACATTTCTTCTTGTGGGTGTCGTTAGAGGCAACTAAGGGTATTGGGGCTTTTAAGTGATTTTTGGGCATTTTGGTTGGAGACCGATAACCAAATATATTTAGTTATAATCTTTTCCCCATTCAACTTCCAATAGTGGCTGAGGAATTTCTCTTATTCTAAAGCTCTGGCTGCACCTTCTAGGGATGTATAGCCGTGAATATATTTAAGTATGTATGTATGTATGAAAGTCCAGATCAAATGGATGCGTTTGACCCCCACAATACTCCCTCCCCGCAGCCCGACCCCGTGGTATAAAGGGACGTTCTGCAAATGATCGATCAGTCGATCGATCATTCTATCGATCATTTGCAGAACGAGCTCAAATGAATGAGGTGAGAACTTTATTAGAGCGAGACAGACTGAACCAGCATTATTTGCAGAACAGACAATTACACTTTTTTAGTATCTTACTTAGTTACTTAAACCAATTATACGCGTTCGACCCCGTGGTAGAAAGGGACAGACTGATGGATCTTGTGTATAACGAGCTGAAAAGAGTGACGTACACTCTTCACTTTTAAGAAAGAAAGAAAGAAAAAAATATATTTAAAAAGTAAGAACACTTGTAAAGTACTTATAACCTAAACATGATTTAAATAAAAAAAAACTTACAATGTACTTATCTGTAATAATAATCAACAAAAACTACAGCACACACAAAATGTTCTTACTAAAGAAAAAAAAAACGTTTATTGTGACACAAAGAAATAATTACAATAAGCTGGAACATAGCTAAGATGAAATGGAATAATAACTATTATCTGATTTCACTCTTTGACACACATGTTTTGAGTTAGATATGAAAACAATTACACAGGGGTTCCTAAAAAGGTTAAGCCTGTGACTTAGGAAACCAAGTAATAACAAATTAAAATGTAGTAAATTGAATCAATCAGAAATGTATTAGAAATAGTATTAATAATAGTGGAGAGAGTAATATGAAATTGAACATGATTGTTAATACAAAACTTATCACTATGTTAGTAAATATGAAAAGGTTAAATGAGTTTCAATGCTAAATAAGAATAAATATAATATAAAATATTTGTAAAACATAAATGAATGTATGTGTTATGTGTTTATATATGTATATGTATATATGGTTGCTAACGGTGAGGGAAAACATCGTGAGGAAACCCACATGGCTGAGTTGTACTTAGTCATGTGACAGTGTATTCGTACAAAACGGCGATAGGCCTGCCCCCTATCACGTGAGTACACTGTCTAAGCAAAACGTGGGTACCTTCTCTGGAAACTAGATGGCGCTTGCCATGTGAGTTCAGGAGTATTGGTACCTCTGCCAACCCCTTCGGGGATAAAACGGCGTGAACGTTTATGTTATGTTATGTATATATGGAAAAGCCGTATCAGTTTAATACTAGAAATCAACCAAATATAATGTTTTCAGTGGAATTGTAATCTAGTTCCCGGAGCCAATTTACAATTTTAAATTTTTTTTCCTTAACAAAATTTACAAATAATATATGTATACTGTCCCCCTTATTTATTCTTGCATTTGATATTGCCTTGTTGTACAAGGAGATGGAAGAAGGCAAACCTGTTCTTCTTGCAAAGTTAGATTTGTGTAACAAGGGGATCAATCGGGGTTGTCTTGTTGATTGGAAATGTTCACTAGCTTAGGATATTGGGTACTAGTAGCACTGATTGTCAGCCAGTGCCAAAATAATCATAAAATAAAGAAACACAAACAAACAACAAAGGGTAGCCGATAAACGAATTATAAAATATATTAAGGGCGTCTCTAATTGATATTGATTGTTTGGAAATTCTATAAAGTCTGATTTGATGATATTGATATGACATGAATAAAATATATGTTGGTGATTAGTTCATGGTGTTAAAATTTGATGTTTAACATTTTAATAATTTGTTGAAAAATATGATGAAAAAAATTTAATTGGAACATGCTTTGTTTTCATAAAAACCGTATAGGCTCCACTGGCATAACATACATGTGAACTCATTATGTGTCTATATACGCGTAGCTTTAAGATCTGTAACTTTGATGTTTAACTTTTCATTTAAACATTATAGTTATTCAATAAAACTAAATAAACTACATTTATCCTGCGCGCGCGTTTTTTCCGTCATTGTCACTCTCAGTAATTTTGACGTAAGAGTGAAGAGCTTATTCCATTTGCCTGAATTCAGACGTCCGACAGCCACAGAATCTGAATTCAGACTAGTGGAATAACGTTCAGAACGCTAGGCTTCCGATAAAGAGACAAATTTCGGTTCCTAGCTCACTACATTTTTTGTAGCTCCGTCTCAGGAAGGTGGAATAACGTTCAGACGATTTAGTCGCCTCGCGCCCGCCACAGCGAGAGGACGTGCCAAAATTTTTCATGCCTATGATTGCAAATTACGTAAACAAAAAAAAGATAATAAAAGTTTTATAGCAGATATACATATGCTCACGCCATTAATTCCAGGGGTAGTTAGGTAGGTAGGGGTTCCATTTCATAGGGGTAGGCGGATATGTATAATTATATTCTTACATACATACATATACTCACGCTATTATTTCCGTTTGGTGTAGGTAAATACGTTTTATCACATACATAACATATAACATAACATAAACGTTCACGCCGAATATCCCCGAAGGGGTTGGCAGAGGTACTAATACTTCTGAACATCACGTGACTTTGTCACCTGGTGTTCAGAGTACCCACGTTTTGCATGGACAGTGTACTCACGTGATAGGGGGCAGGCCTATCGCCGTTTTGTACGAATACACTGTCACATGACTAAGTACAACTCAGCCATGTGGGTTTCCTCACGATGTTTTTCCCTCACCGTTAACAACCATGATAAATTAACCACACATATGTCTTTAGAAAAGATAAATTGGTGTAGGCCCGACCCAGGATTTGAACACTAGTCGTTTGCACGATAACCGAGTGTTCTACCCACTGGGCTATCACGGTTGCTTATGCACGGTTTTATCACATACATGCAACATACATACATACATACATACATATACTCACGCCATTAGTTCCCATTGGGGTAGGCAGAGACTATTGATCGCCACTTCGCACGATCCTGACAAATCTCTCTAGCTTCGTTTACATCCATCAATCTTTTCATACATGCTCTTTTATTCTTCATACTTCGGACGCCAGCCTTTTTGAGCACACTCTCAATTTGGTCCAAGTGTGTTCTCCGTGGTCGTCCTCTACTAACATTACCATCCACACTAGCTCTATAGATCCCTTTTACCAATTTTCTATCATCCATCCTCTCTATGTGCCCAAACCATCTCAACATTCCTTTTTCTATCTTTCTTACAATATCATCTTTCACACCACACTTTTCACGAATAACACTATTTCTCACTCGGTCACATAATCTAACATTACAAATTTTTCTGAGGGACCTCATCTCTACTGCATTCACTCTGCTCTCATGCTTCTTCTGCCACACCCAACATTCGCTTCCATACATAAGCGTAGGAACAAGAACAGCATCATGCACAGCCATTCGGGCCTTTTCAGACACCGTTTGACTGATCATTAGGCTATTCATTGCTCCATTTACCGCATTACCCTTTTTCACTCTTCTTTCAATGTCTTCATCACATTTCCCATCCCTTGTAAACAAACTTCCCAGATATACAAACTCCTTCACCTGTTCCACATCCTTACCATCAATCGCAATCACGCATTCTGTCACATCTTCCTGTCTCTCAAAAACCATCGTTTTGGTCTTATCCACATTCACCCTCATTCCCTTTCTTACAAAAGACTCACATGCAATATTCATCATCTCTTGCAACTCTTCTGCCGATGATGCAAGTAGCACTTGATCGTCAGCATACAAGAGGCATTTAATGATGAATCCACCCATCCTTAGTCCATAATCACTTTCACGCAACTCTGTCAAACAGTCATCCATGAACAAATTGAAGAGCCACGGAGAAGCTACACATCCCTGTCGGACACCCCTAGAGATTCCGAACCAGTCAGTGTTTTCCCCGTTTACTCTTACACATGCACTAGAATCCTCATAAAGTGATACCAATGCACGTATAAGTTGACTCCCCAAACCGAACTTGGATAACACCTCCCATAAACACTTTCTTACCACCCTATCATACGCCTTCTCTAAATCAATGAAGGAGCAATACACCTTTTGGTTCTTAGCTAAAAACTTTTCGGTGATGCTCCTTAGAGAGAAGATTTGATCCATACATCCCATTCCTTTCCTAAATCCCGCTTGCACATCCCATATTTTCTCATCAGTTTCATTCATCACTCTTTCAATCAGTACCTTAGCATACAATTTACCAACAATGCTGAGTAAGCTGATGCCGCGGTAGTTTTTAGCCTCTTGGTGTGACCCCTTTCCTTTATATAGAGGCACAATCACCGCCTTGCACCAGTCTCGTGGAACTTTGCCACTCGACCAGCATTTTTGGAAAAGGAAGTGCAACCAAGAAGCCACCAACCCTTTACCAGCCCTCAGCATTTCGATAGTAATCCTATCACACCCTGCCGCCTTCCCTAATTTCATACTTTTCATTGCTTTCATTATTTCTTCCATACTAATCTCGCTGTCACTAAATTCACCCATCTCCCCGTTCCAATCAACATTACTGTCGATTGGCGAAGAAATGGATGCATCCTCTTTCTCAAACAGTCCCTCAAAATAATTCTTCCATACCCGTTTCATGCTACTTTCATCCGTCGCCAATTCACCCTGTTCATCTCTTATTACACTCACTCTCGTGTTTTGGGAAACTCCCTTTTCTTTCCGGATATATAATAACTTTTGGTTATTCCGGAAATTATCAGAAAGTTTCCTCTCACACCACTCTTGCAAATCCCGCTTTTTCTTTTCTATTTTCTTCTTTACCTCATTCTTAACTCTCTTATATTCATCTTCACTTTTCTGCACTACATCGTCAGTTACACTCGCATCCATCCGTTTACTAGCTTTAATCGCTAGTAAATCTAACCACGCTTTCTTCTTATCACCAACCGCCTCTTTCACAACTTTATCCCACCAACTTGTTGGTGGTCTATTTGACCTTTTACACACTCCACATACTTCCGTCGCACATTCAACCATCGTCGATTTGAGCACATCCCATACTTCTTCTATTTCCATTTCATCCCTCATCTCCACGCAACTTAGTCTATCATCCAATTTCCTCAAGTATTCATCTCTGATATTTTCATCTTCTTGCAGTTTTTCTACTTTTATTCTCGCAAAATCCGTTGTTGACACTTTAGGCCTGTGACGCCAACGCGTGCACAGACCCCTTAATCGTGATATAACGAGAAAGTGATCTGTGCCAACGTTCGTGCCCCTATAGACCCTGGTGTCAACAACTTTTGCTCTCAGCCTTTCATCAACTATCACAAAATCAATCATACTTCTCTCGCTTCCCCTCTGTCTTGTATACATATGGATATCTTTGTGCTTAAACAACGTGTTTGTAACACAAAGATTCCTCTCCAAACATACCTCAATCAATTTCTCACCATTCTCATTTACCCTTTGATCACCAAACTTTCCTAAAACTCTTTCGCAACCGTTGCGTGACACACCAACCCAGCCATTAAAATCTCCTAACATTACAAGTCTCTCATTCTGATCACACCCATTCACAACATCGTCTAACAGATTCCAAAACTCCTCCCTCTCGGATAGGGATTTAGACATGTCCGGAGCGTATACGCAAATTATGCGCATCCGGACTAGTCCCAATTTCACCTTAATCCACAGGAGCCTTGGACTCACACATTCGTAATCTTTCATACACTGAGCCATCCTTTCAGATATCAGAAGTCCCACTCCTTGGCAAGCTCGGTCACTGTCAGCGACTCCAGACCAGATTGCTGTAATGTTGCCAAGTTGTGAAACTTCCTTTCCCTTACGCTTCGTCTCATTTACACAAAGAAAATCCAGTTTTCTTTCATTCATAATCATACATACTTCATCTAATTTTTCAAACATTCCTCCACATACATTCATCGTACTGAAGCGGGTCTCTTTAGCCCACTTTTCGCCCCGTGAGCAACCATGGCGTGATGAGTGGCGAGCTACATCGCCGCCTCCGTGTTTACTAAAATTTGAACACATATTGGACCCACGAGAAGCAAGGGAAGTAAACTGTCCACCTAGCCAGAGCCCCGCTTGACTAGGTAAGGTTATTTAGTACCCGGAGTGCACCAAGCTCCGGGACGGCGGCACGCTAGCGACCAGGCTCACCCCTGGCCATGCATCCCTCGGCGCGGCAGACCTTGGATTGGTGTAAGAGCGAAGATGGAAAAGCCCTAGTCCCTTAGTCGACTTCTACGACACCCACGGGAAGAGATGGGGTAGTGCTATTCTAAGCCGGCACTACACAGCAAATTATATTATATTATATATACTCACGCCATTACTTCCCATCGGAGAAGGCAGATACGTTTAATTACATACATACGCGCATATACTCACGCTTTTACTTCCGCTTGTGGTAAGCAGATAATTTTAATTGCATACATACATACTTAAACTCCCGCCATTTTTCCGTAAGGGGTAGGCAGATACGTATTGTTTCAAATATGCATACTTACACTCACGCCATCACTTCCCGTGGGGGTAGGCACAGGCGTATAATTACATACATGCATACATATACTCACGCCATTATTTCCCATTGGGGTAAGCAAATACGTTCAATCACATATATGCATACTTATACTAACGCCATTACCTCTCATTGGGGTAGGCTGAAACTATCGATCGCCACTTCGTACGACCCCGGCAAACTTTTTAATAAATATGCTTTTATTTTTAAGTCATATAGGAGTTCCCGCCTATTTAATATTTTGTGTGATATATGACGTAAAAATATTTGGAAATGGTTGTGTACATGAATAGGATATATGTAAGTATAGTAGCGAAAGAGATATATAGACGCAATGTGTCGTCGTTTATTGAATGAGAGTGGGATAGTCCATAAGAGAGTTTGATAGAGAGCGTTTTAAAAAAAAGACGGGAACAATTTCGTACGACCGCCCGCAAAAATCGCGCGCGCGAATGATTCAGAAACTGAAATCGGTGTAGTGGAATAACAAGCGTCTGTGGCCTTCTGCGGCAGTGACTGTGAAGGACCTCCGATTTCAGCAACGATAAAAGTGTAATGGAATAAGCTCTTGAGCGCAATAGCTGCAAAATGCGGGGAGGCCCTTAACAAAAGATATAATAAGGTATCATTGCATTGCTTTGTTTCAACCACACCATCATAAACAACAAAGCCTATAGAGAAAATAAGGTCAAATTTACAATGAAATCTTCACAAAATAACTAGAACGATCGTATAAAAATCACAGCTAAATGATTAATAGAAAAATAACCCAATAACACTTTTAAATATGTACAATAAGATATTATAATCAGTATACTATTCTTACATAAATAATAAGTATATAATTCTTATAAAATACATTCTAACCAATTTAACATATATATTTTGATACGCTCACTTCAGAATTAGGTACATTGGATCATCTCATTGGTACATATTAATCATTGACGCATGTAACTACGCGCTATTAATTCTAAATTACACGCACTAGATAAAAATGCTGACAGTGCCAGAAGTATCACAATTCACAGCAACACGTAACGAAATATACGTAACACTCCAGACTTGCTAAACAAATCCTACTTCTTAGTCGAAGTATCTCCGCTACTTGCATAAATAGAAGAACCAACTTAATATGGATGAACCGCGATCGCCAGACACACCACTGCCTTGCAAAGGATCTTTGCTTTTCCTCCAAAAAGCATATAAAGGTAGTATTCCAGGCCAGTGCAGTCCAATGTGTTGTGTGGCAAATTATAATTTGTATTTATACCTAGAATAAGAAATGATTTGATTCCGCGATGTAGGATATGAAAGAGACGCCGCTAGTGCGCCAGTGAGTCAACATTTGTGTGTGCGTCACAGACGCTTTATATGTGAAATACAGCTCGCTATAAGTTAGTATACATTTGCTTGAAAAATAGTCTGGCATTAATTTTTCGGAACTAAATAATCATAATCAGTTTCTTAGTAAATTTTGAAACTTACAGCGTTAATCTTCTTATTACAAAAAATATGCCTTAAAGATATTAAATATAGGTCCGCTAATGTATCATACAGCGATAAGACCTTTAAAAAAAAAGATGTCTCAAAGATAAGATATTGAATATAGGTCCGTTAATGTGCAGGGCTAGCCAGATCACGGTTACATCATTTAGGAGACTATAATTCATCACAATCACATTTCGAGCCATACATAAGTACAGTTCACTCTCTCAACTCACAACCTTAAAAAAATCTATTCCTAGTCAATATGTCAATCATTATTCTAAAGCAGCTATTATGTTCTCAGATCCGAGCTATCTCAAATGGCACAAGAGCGCAACACCATGATCACTTCTATGCGAGAGCACTGCACTAAATTGGAAACCAAGTTGCAAACTGCGACGGTAAGAACTTACTTTAATTGTATGTAGATAAAGTAATTCGTTACATATTCCATAACCATTTGCAAATGGTTTTTTATTGTATTTGCATATATTCATTCTGAAAAGGTGAAGTTGACAAAATTTCAAACTTTAAAATCTCATTGAAATTACATTCCTTTCAGCCACTTGTACAGATATATTTCTGAATCAATTAGTGGCATATTTTTTATATACGTACTTGTCTGGATATTGCTAAGACATTAACAATTAAATTAAGTGTATTTGTAAATGTTTATCTATTTAATTTTAGGCGGAGCTAGAAGAAGAAAAGCAGAAAGCAGAGATATTGTCCGTTCAAACTCCTGAAATAAAACGTATGTAAAAAAACAACATGATTCTGTTCATTACTCATTGACTAAAAAACTTAAATATTAAAATTTCTTACTCAGAAAAGCTGACTGAAACTGAAGAAAAAGCAAAAGTAACAGACGAGAAATTCCAGAAACTAAAAGGAGCATACACGCAGCTGCGAGAAGAACATATCAAATTGATCAGAACGGTCAGTGACCAATATTTTTTTGTATTAGGCTTAAAATAGCACTAATCAATTTCTTCCTACGGGTGTCGTCAGAGGAGAGTCAAGGCCAAGGACTTTTTAAGTGGTAGTAGACCTATCACTTACAATCTTTTGCAACCTTTTCCCCACTGAACTTTCAAAAGTGGCTTTGAAGTTAAATTCAGAAGGTTTATGTATGAATGTTTGTACATTATCTCAATATAACAAAATTTATTTTTCCAGAAAGCGGAAGTGGACAAAATGGCGGCTAGTTTGCGCGCCGCGGCGGCTGAACAAGAGAGTGCGAAAGTAGCGTTGCAACAACAACTAAATGATAAAATAAAGTAAGTTTCGCCTCAACTTTGCTCATATTCTCCTCTATAATCTATATATATATATATATATATATATATATATATATATATAAAAGGTAAAACTGACTGATTGACTTAGAAACAACGCACTACTGGAACTACTGGACCCAGAAGCTTGAATATCACGCTTTTTAAACTTATTATCTGCTTAACAGTGCCGTGAAATCCCTTTTGTTATTCTATAAGTATTTGCCAACAGTAGGAAATTTATGAAAGCGTGACATTAATATGAAAGTCCTTCGACTATTATCTATATTTAGAAGTAACACGTAGATTTTTTCCTTTATTGGATGAAACATTAAAAATACAGCTCAGTTTACCATAATTTGTAAAGAGATTCGTAATACAAGTGGCATCTTGTAATCTTTTATCACTCTTATTGTTTCACCTTGATTAATTAATTCACATATCTTACTAGGGATATGGAAATGCTACAACAAAATGCGTCGATAACCGAAGAAATAGAGGCGTATAAGAGCCAGATATCGCACTTGCGTAGCGAACTCGAGATAGCGAGACAAAAAGAAGTTGAGCTCGAAACACTACGCGCTTCGATGGAGAACTTGGAAATAGAACACAAGACTGTGAAAATGGAATCTGATGAAAAACTTAATATTATCACTAGTGAAATGAAAGAAGCTAAAGAAAATTTAGAAAAAGTTAGTAAAGAAAAAGATGAATTATTTATCCAATTTAATAGTGTCAAAGAAGAATTATTAACTCTAAGATCAAAAAGTGGAGAAGAATACAAAAAAGCCATAGAAGAAAAGGAGGAAGCATTAAAAGAAGTTTCTTTATTAAAAGAACGATACGAACAGGAAAGACAGGTCAGTATATTTATATTTTACGCACTAATGTTATCTATTTCTTAATGGGATTAGAAATGTTGCATGAAGCATATAGCATAGATGCACGTGTTTCACTATGGCTTAACTTATTTCACTAAAAAAATACATCAATTTTACTAACATCACCCATTAACAAAAATAATTTATGTACATTATTATTTTGCATTTAATAACATTTTTATCTTACGATTATGAACAGGAATCAATAATTAAGATAGAAAAATTAGAGAAAGCTATGGTAGAAACAAAACAAAATAATGAAAGGGAAAAAGAAAAGTATTTAGCTACTTTAGATGTCAGACAAAAAGAATTCGAAGAAGCATTGATCCAAAAAGATAAAACAATAGAAATAAAGTTAGAAAAAAACAAAAAGGAAAATGAACATGCAAACAAAATACTATTAGAAAAAATTACGCAGTTGAAACAGACTTTCATTAATGTATTTGAATGCAAAAGTATCATTTCCGACTTTAATAACAATTTTAAACACAACGAAAATATAATTAGAGCTTCTCTTGATGCAGCATCTACTTATTTTGATCAGATTAGAAAAGAGATGATGCAAAAAGAAAATGAAATTTTGAATCTAAAAAAACAGCTAGCTGACTACGCGACAACTGAAAATAAACTAAAAGAAGAATTGCTTCAATTGAATGATCAATCAACAAGATGTTTATTAGAACTAAACGAAAAGCTTGAAGCAAAAGAAGTCAATATAATTGATCTTCAAAATAGAATTAATTCCATTGAAAAAGACAGTGAAATCAAATATGAAGACTTCGAGAAACAAATAAATGATTTCAAAGTTTGTATTTCAGAAAAAGAAGACGAAGTTAGAAAACTGACCGAGGCTTTAAAAAATAATCAGATTGAATTACAAGAGTGTGCTCAAAAGATTTACAAACTTGAAAATGATTTGAACAATATAACTAAAGCCAAAGATGCTATTATAATTAATTTAGAGACATCTATTGCTGAGAAAGATGAAAAGAATATGCTTCAAAATACTGATATAAAAAAGTATACAGATGATATTTTAAAGTACGAAGATGACTTAAAAGAGAAAGACGCTGAACTAGAAATAACTAAAAATGAGTTATGTAACTTAAAAGAAGAACACGAAAGAATCATATTAAAATCAGATGCTGATATTGCAAAAATAAGTAAAGAATTAGATAGCTGTAATATTAAATTAAACAGCTTTACCGAAGAATATAGTAATCTTCTGAAAGACATAGAAAATCTTGCATCTGAGAAACAGGTTCGATTTGCTTATTAAACCTTTGTGTCGTCTACCGTCGATGTTATCATTTATAGCTACATCCTTTTGTTTGTCATCATTGGTTTATGGTAATATATTTCCATGGAAGATTGGTTGAGTTATACAAAAATTTAATCGTCACATTGTACAAGTATAATAAAGCAATAAGAAGATTTAACTAACTGTCGCAGTATAAGATGGAAATATTGGCACAAAAAAAATATAATTCTGGATTGGGACCATTAGATATGTTAGTTTTGTTATGCATTAAATTCAGTTATAGATTAAAAACAGAAATTTAAACAAGTCTATTGATTACCTTCTTGCTTCATATTATATGCATGTGCTCTGCTCCCAGTGGTTTTTACAAACAGTTTACTGTCATTAAAACTTATTGTATCAAGCTTTTGTATGTGGTCATTACTTGTTTAATTTTACGATTATTATCATAACAATGAAACTAGTCCTGTTTAAATTTCAATCGCATGATAATATATTAATAATATTTTGAAAGTATATTTCTTTGCAATTCCTCTACAAAACTATTGATGAGTAAGCAACGCAAAAGGGTTATTTTTTATTAAGACCTCTGAAACGTGAGAACTGTTTTCTTAATTCTTTAACATATATGATTATTTCAGTAAGGGTCTAGTATTTACTGCGGCTTATACATAAGTGCGTGCGTACGTATTACGAGGCTAGTTGAGGGGGAAACTTGGGTTTGTCTTAGTTGCAATATTTTTCTTCTTTTGTTCCTTTAAGTACAGCATTTTTTTCTATATCTATCTTTAGTTACAGTTAGTGCATGTTCCTATATCTGATCGCTTGTTTTGTTTTATTTATCTCTTCCTGCTTCGAATCTGCTCCGGCATGGCATCGCATCTTGGACGGCACGGCCTACAACCAAATTTCAACTCTTCGCTTCCTACGTTAAGTACCACTTTCGTGTGATTGTAATTAGATGTGGGAAACTAGAATGGCTCACGTGGAAAATGAGAAACTCACAGCGGAGTCTGAATTACAGGATTTACTGCAACAAAACACTGTCATAGAAAATAGTGTTAGTGCGTTGAAACAACAACTAGCTGAAGCCCAACAGGAAATCGTTAAGAGTAAGTAGTTATTTCAGTTACATGTATTACTTTAGTAGTCAAATGAAAATTGCGGCTTTGAGCATTAATTTTAAGCTCTAATGGGTGGAATACACATAGCTATGCTACTAAAAAAAACGGTCGCAATATCTCAAAAATCAATTATTTCTCCTCAGCTACTCAGGATTTATGAAATTTGGTAAAAAAAATATAGAAGTAGACTACTAATAATAAGAAAGATTGCTGTTCTATTATTCTTTACTCGTGTCCTAAGGGTCACCTTACAAAGACTACCTATTAGCTGACTCGGCAATCAGTTAACTTGTGATCGATATACAGGAACTGCTTTTTCAGTCCAGCGCTTTCAACCGCCTGAATCAGGTCAACGGCTCTTGCAACCCATATATTTGATTACATTGCAGACTGCAATTTGCAAAGCTTATGGCGAGCTTCAAATTTGTACTCAATGTTATACGATTTAGTGCACCAAAAAAAATACTAAAATACGAGGGCGGGTCAATAAGTCCGTGACTTTTGGAAAAAAACACAGATTTTTTTATAAAAAAAAAAATTTTATTATTCAACGTAGTCTCCCTTGAGCTCTATACACTTTCTCCAACGCTTCTCCAATTTTTTTATCCTTTCCAAAAAAAAAAATTTGTCGAGGTCCTCAAAATAGGCCTTTGTTTGCGAGATGACTTCATCATTGGAGTCAAATCTTTTTCCACCTAGCCATTTCTTCAGGTTCGGGAACAAGTAGTAGTCGCTCGGAGCCAAATCTGGAGAATAGGGCGGATGAGGGAGCAATTCATAGCCCAATTCATGGATTTTTGCCATGGCAACTGCACATGTGTGCACCCTTGCATTGTCTTGGTGGAAAAGAACTTTATTCTTGGCCTAATGAGGTCGGTTCTTTTTCAAATCGTCATTGAATCGGTCCAATTAGTTGGCTTAATATTCCCCATTGATTGTTCTTCCCTTTTGTAGGTAGTCAATGTGGATTATCACGCTTGCATCCCAAAAAACAGTCGCCATAACTTTATTGGCTGACAAACCCACCTTGGCCTTCTTTGGCGCCGATTCACCCTTAGAAACCCACTGTTTTGACTGTTGTTTGGTCTCTGGTGTGTTGTGATGGATCCATGTTTCGTCCACGGTTACAAAACGGCGCAAAAACTCCTCCACATTGCGATTAAACAACGCCAAACCTTCCTGTAAAGTTGTTACACGATTGCGTTTGTGGTCGACTATGAGCAAACGCGGCACCCATCTTGCGGAAAGCTTTCTCATGCCCAAGTGATCATTCAAAATTGAAACCACTGAGCCATGCGAGATCCCTACGGCTTCCACAATCTCTCGCACTTTCAATCTTCGGTCGGCCAACACCATATCGTGAATTTTTTCGATTGTTTCGGGTGTAGAGACCTCAGCTGGGCGTCGTTTTCGCAAGAAATAATGCTTGATAATTCAACTTTTTTCCATTTTTTCCTCAAATTTGTGAGTAGTCTGATAAAAATAGCTGTAAAACACAAACTAACTGACGCAGCAAGTTAAAATTTAGACAGGAGTCAACTGACAGATGCCTGTTCACAGGAGCAGTGTTGCTTTTTCAGTAAAGAGGTCAGAAATTCAAAAAGTCACGGACTTATTGACCCGCCCTCGTAATGTCACACTGCGTCCTATTAAATCTGTATTACCATCATGCACGTTTACCTTGTCACAAAATCTGATTTTGATGTACATTTGTTATATTAAGCGGTGTATAAATCTAGTAAAAAATCTTTATATGACGTCAATTATATCCACAACAGATCGTCAAACAGTAATATCGTGTGCAAGTGAAGCTGCTGTCGAGATGACAGACTACGCCCTGTCATCTTTGGAACACGGCAATTCGCAAGACAGTAATACGACGGCGGCAGAGCGGGCTGCTGAATCGCTGCAGAATCTCAATTCTGTTCAGGTTTGTTGGAATTTATTTTAACCATTAAAACTATTAAAGAAACTTCGATGAAAGTTTGTTAGTAAAATTTGTGGTAAACGCGAATGAGAATTGTGAAAAAGTGGTTAAAAATGTCTGTGATATTTGTGTTAATTAAAAACAAAGATAAACATATGCATAAAAGACAGACAGGAATAATAGGAAGTATAAAATAATAAGGGCAAAAGTTGATGACACTATTGATTATAGGGGGGCAAACGTGTTGGTGGCTCCTTGGTTGTACTTAATTTTTCAAAAGTGCTGAACAAGTACCACAAGACTGGTGCAAAACAATAACTTTGCCCCTAAAAAGCATTTTAGAAAGGCTAAAATTTGCCGCAAAATCCTTCTCAAAATTTTCGATAAAGTAACATTATATATTTCTTTATTGCTTTCGTTACTTTAGTAGTAGTTAAAATTACACTTTTACGCAATTTTTATTAAATATTGATAGCCCACCTCTAATTTACATATGATTGCAGAAAGACAAGGTGGAAACTCTGGCCAAGTCGGCGATCCTGGCTGCTCACAACGCAGCGCAGCTCACCGCCTACGTCACCGAGGTGTCCAACTTGGCTACCAACATCGATCTGTCTGACAGTACGTTGATTATTACATATATACATATACTCACGCTATTAGTTCCTATTAGGTCGGCAGAGACTGTGGATCGCTAATTTGCGCGATGCAGCTAACCTTTATTTACGTTTATCAATCTTTCAAATACCATATAAATTTTCCTCTTGAGAGGTCTGGTTTTGGAGGACGCTCTGTTATTGATCCACTTGTGTTTAACGCGGTCTTCCTCTATTGATTATGCCACGTTGGCCTTTTGTGTCCGTTAAATCCATTATGGACAGTGGAATATAACTTAATAAAAAAAAACACTCTTCTACCAATTTTTCAAATTAACACAATCCCTCATTGAAATTTCCAGAACTAACAACAGAATGCCGAACAATGCTCCAAAAAACGCGAGAATGCATGGCGTCCCTCAAGACTGGTTCTCTAGACCAGTCCATTGCATCTGAGGCAAGTCAGCGAGTGAGGGGCGTGTTGCAAGTGACTGCGGCTGCTGACAGGAGTAACATGGGCACCAGGAGTGTGGATGATGAGCTGGCGGATATGGATCAGTCTATTGAGGAGGCGGCGAGACAAATGGAGGTAATATTTTTGTGATCTTGAGTAGTTAGTTACTATAAAAGACGCTGACTCATACGGACAAGTCTACTGAGGTAGCGGCTAGACAAATGGAGCTATTATTTTGCGTTGGCTTTTGTGATCTTGAGAAGTTAGTTACTAGAAAAGACGTTGGCTGATATGGATTAGTCTATTGAGGAGGCGGCGGTTGTTTTTGTGGTCTTATGAACTTTATGACTGAAAAATATGGAACTGGTTGGAGTTTTGGAAATGTATGTATGAGGATCAAGAATATTCGAAAAATATGGGCAAAACTGGAATGAAATAATGATTACAACTTTGGCTTTTCCATTTCAACATATTGATTAAGTCGTAGATACAAATATAGGTGATGTCAAACTGCACCATGGTTGCATTTTGTACCAGTGATATAAAATAGTGTAAACCAGAACAAAAGACAATTAATTCTAGAAATTATAAATTTCCCAGGTCAACATTCTGATAAACTATTTATTTCAGGAACTACTAAAAGCCAGTAGAGCCGGCGACACAGGAGTCAAACTAGAAGTGAATAGTAAAATCCTGGACGCTTGTACGGGTCTGATGGGAGCCGTCAAGATCTTGGTCCAGGATGCCAGGAAACTTCAGATGGAACTTGGAGACGTGAAGACCAGACAAAAGATGTACCGGCGGAACCCGCAGTGGTCGGATGGGCTTATATCTGCTGCTAAAGCTGTAGTGTTTGCTGCTAAGTTACTTGTGTAAGTGTTCTAGTGATTGGAAATAAATTTAAATAGTTCAAAGAAGTAATTCGCTGCGATTAATGGACTAATTTGTTTGTTTTGATTTATGTTCCCTAAAGAGAGATGATTGAAATCCTTCTCATGGAAATGTTTTGATATTATGACACCTGAATTGCTGGTTACCACGTAGGTATATATAGTTTCCAAGTCTCGGAAAGAAACATGATATTTAAATTGTGTACCTAAATGAAACAATCATTATAATCTTATAATTAAATAACCATAATAAATGCGCAACAATTTATTATTATATTATCTAATTTATTGTCCGAGAAAGTTCATTCCTGAATAAAAAAGAAGTTGGCATTGATCACAGCTATTCTTAAATTTATTAGATTAGATTTACCAGACCAATAAGATAACGTTAATTAAATACAAAAGAGGTTATTATTCAATATAAAGCAACTAATTTATTAATCAGAATTCGATAAATTCAACTGATAATATTTCTCCCAAATAATTCAGAAAATACTACTACTAATATTGCTAGCAATTTTATACTTAAAACAGTATATTATTGCACTAGTGCGTTATGGTAAACTAAAGTAACAGTTTGTAAAGTCCATATCACATTTAATATCCCCCCCCCCCTTCCAGCACGTCAGCCGACACAGCCGTAACCTTGTCCACGCCGGACAACACAGCCATAGCCTCCGTATCCGCCGCCGCGCAGGAAGTGGCAGGAAGTACTGCGCAGTTAGTAGCGGCATCCCGCGCCCGCGCCCCTCCCGCTGCCCCCGCGCTCGCCCGACTAACAGCTGCATCTCGCGCTGTAGCTGCCGCCACCGGCGCCGTAGTAGCCGCTGCGAGACATGCGGCTGCTAAACATAGTGATAGAGGTAAGTTGTAGTCGTCAAGCTCTTTTGAGTCTAATTAGCAAGGGTAGCCCCCTCCCCCACAACCCCCGCGCTCTCCCGACTCACCGCCACCTCGCGCTCTGTCGGCCGACGCTAGACATGCGGCAGCTAAGCATGATGATACTGGTTAAAAGGCTAAGGTATATTGGGCCTTTGTGTCCGCCGCCGCGCAGGAAGTGGCAAGCAGCACTGCGTAGTTAGTAGCCGCCTCCCGTGCCGGCGCCCCCCCGCCGCCCCCGCGCTCGCCCGACTGACAGCTGCGTCGCGAGCCGTAGCTGCCGCCACCGACGCCGTCGTGGCTGCTGCTAGACATGCGGCCGCTACCAGTGCTCTATCACCTCTATCGCTCTTGATGTCGGGGCATTCAAACATTAGATGATGAGCATTGGTGTCGCGGGGAATTTGTCATCGGCCAGCTTTTAACCTGTGTGTCTGGTCTAGTGCTACATTGACCATCCTCTAGGTTACTGCTTGTATCAACTCAAGTTCTTCAGCCAATTTAATAGCTATTTGATTATAAGTTGTTCGATTTCCATGTTAGATTGGGGATCTATGTTCACTTCCTCAAAAAGATAAAAGATATCTTATTGAGGAAGTGAACATAGATCGCCCCCAAGAATTAAAATACGTATACTCCCTCAAGCTTGTAGACCTTTGGTTGAGGTTGACACCTTGTAGGCGTCATTTCAATTCGCCTAGTACAAGCTATAATATTTCAATCGTTCCATCCTTGTAAATATAACCGACTTATGATACTCTCATTTCCCAGAGGCGCTCGACACATCAACGCTATCACTAACAGCCACTCGACGGCTCGAGATGGAAAGCAAAGTTCGCGCGTTAGAGCTAGAAAGTGCGCTGGATAACGAGCGGGCGAGACTGGCCGCGTTGCACCGCCGACACTACCAGCTGGCGGACGATCAGGAGGTACTGACATATACTCACGGCCATACATCCCCAAAAGGGGTAGCCAGAGCTTCAGAGCTAGAAACTACTCAGACACATTTGGAATTTGATAATGGACAAGATGGTAGAAATAAAGTAAATAAATAATAATAATAAATAATAATAATAAAAGTATCATTGGTGATGGGTCTCCAAACGCCCAAAACCACTTATAAAAGCCGCATACCCTTAGTCGCCTCTTACTACACTCGTGGGTAGAAAGGAAGTGTGTTTCATTAGTGACATTCTAAGCCGGCACTACACGACATCAGACCAGGACCAAGTTCAGGAGGTATGGTACTGATATATAACACTGTCACTAAAACAATGATACCACACATACTTACATATATACGACACATAGTGACTGAAGATTACATACGTAACCATCCGATTAAGATTAGGGACACACCTTTGCCCCGCAAGGGTGGCCCTCAGCTGCCCAACAACCAAAACTCATAATGTAGCCACACAGACAAGAGAGCCAGCAGCAAAAAGTCTTTAAAAAAGAGTAGAAAAAAAGATTTCGTCATCTTATAATAATGACGCAATATATATTAAAATAATAATTATTTTAACTCCTCGTGATATGTACGTACCTACAGAATATGATATAATATTATTACATAATTAATTAACTATTCCTCGATTTTTTTTGTCTATGTTTTTGTTTGTTAACATTCTATCTGTGGAGGTTTGTTAAAGCATTGGACTATCTATCTTACCTCTATATTGTATACTTTTGTCTGTAAATCTTCTTAAGAAAATAAAATAAAATATCTTGCATTTAAACTATTTGATTTATTATTATTAACTTTGTGTTTATTTTTTCAGAATGGCGGTGTTCCGAATGGCAAAGAATGAAAAATATACCAGATTTACGTCTAAACTATTATTAATCAGATATACTAATTTTGTATACACTTATTATAGTTTGTTCATCGTAGAATTAGTAGATCAGTAGTGAGACTGCTATCAAATTTAAGTTTTTGACATCGAGACATTTTCAGTGTATACTTATGAACAGCTGTCATAGTACTCATCCTACAATGACCAAGCTATAATATTAACTTTGTACACAGAATAAACATTTGCTTCACCAAAGTATTTAAGAAATGGATTTACCAATTGTGATTTTTTATATTCCATTATTTTCGCATCATTCATCATCTTATTTCACCCACCCATTACTCACTAGATAGGCATTTAATAAAATATGGCACGTAAGGAGTGCTTTCCTATTTTATCATTTTAAAGTGGTATTGTTGATAAGTAATAAAAATGTTAAATCATGGATAATAATAAATTTTTATATTTTTAAGTACTCAATTTTTTATACACATTTTTTAGTTGATGTCTTATTTTAAGATTGTTTGCTAAAGAAAACACAATTAAGTTTCAAACACCAATATTGTATTTTTTTAAAACTTCCTACTCACGAATTTTACATAACAGGGTAGGAAATACTTTCAATTCAATTAACACGTATACTAACATTGTGAAAAAGGAGTTCATAAATAAGTTTTCTATTTTAGTATCAATGATTTCTGCATTTCTCTTATATGATAGAAGGCTTCCGTACATTGAACTGTCTTGCCTTTCATTATAATTGAAGCTGGCTGAACTTTAGCATTGCTTATACTAAAAAAGTTCTTTCTAAGTAAAACATCAATGGTATTTTAATGTCACAGTGGCTTTAGTTACTAATTAACCTAACATTATACTAAATATTTTATTCTTCAAGTACAGTAATGATTATATGCCCATTTAATATAAGTTGGCTTCTAATTGTGCCTATTTATGGATTTAAGAAGACGTTTAACATTGTTGTAATTTTAGTTATTTATGTTTAAAAATTAATTCTTGAACTTTTTTGTTTTATTTCCTTTTCCTTTCTCCTTGTTTACTACATCTGACACTGGTGTAGGGTCTATGTCTGAATTGACTCTCTTCTTAGAACCCAATTTGTCACACTAGCAAAATATTTCCAGCCCATTCACAGCAATAAGTATGATGATAAGTACTCGTATGATAAATTAATCATTTCTCACTTTCTGGCTTGGTTCATTGAATACACTGTACTCTCATGGGGACCCATTGGAAAATTACATACATACACTCACAGCCATAAATACCAAAAAGGGGTAGCCAGATCTTCAGAGATAGAAACTCCTCTGCCACATTTTGAAGTTGATAGGGGACAAGATGGTAGAAATAAAGTATCATCGGTAATGGGTCTCTTACCGAATCTACCAAAAACCACTTAAAAAGCCCCATACCCTTAGTCATCTCTTACGACACCCGTGGTTATAAAGGGGTAGTGACATTTTAAGCCGGCACTAAACGACAAAAAATGGAAAATCCATTCACCGATAAGGTGTAGTTACTTCCAAAGCTTATGGTAATTCAGTATAAATAAAACTTTATAGCATGTAAAAAATAAGGGATAGTGACAAATATATATGCAAATTTGATTTTGATATGATTTCTAATAATGAATAATGTGTATTGACCGTCAATGAGATTTTCTAATAAATTGAGAATTGAAACGGATGATTCTTCCAACAAAAGATTTATGCCTGTAGTAATTAAAACAATGTGACGACGTCATGGCTCAGTGGGTAGAACACCGCTTATCGTGCAGACGACTAGTGTTCTAATTCCGGGTCGGGCCTACACCAATTTGTCAATTCTAAAGACATATGTGTGGATAATTATAAAACATGGTAAGGAAACCCACATGGCTGAGTTGTAATTAGTAATGTGACAATGTATACGTATAAAAAAACAAAAACAAAAACTTCAAATTAAAAACTAAACAGAAAAAAAACAAATATTGTTACTTAAAACTATATTATTATTTTTTATTTTAAAAATGAACCGCCTTCAAAAATCCAACTGAAAAGAATAAAATAATTTTTATTAATTTAACTATGTACAACTCTATTCAACTTCTTCTTTTTGAAGTCGGTGCCAAACCAATTTTCATGACAAAGAAGAACGAATATTAGTGGCCCGCCCAAGTTGAGTGAGTTCTCCACCCCATCAGCGTATGTCATCCTTTTAAACCTTCCTTTTTAATCAATTAATAAAAAAAATCGCATCAAAATTCATTTCGTAGTTTTACAGATTAAAGTATACATAAGGATGTCCCTATATCCCAGACATGGATAGAGAAAGCGACTTTGTTTTATACTATGAAGTGATTTAGATTCTCGATAGTCTTTTTACAAAGTGTTAAAAGTTTTGGTTGTGCCAACTCGGTGCATGCATGTGTCTGTCGAATTTTTAATTCCGTTAGTTTGAAATCTGATAATCTTACATAACCTAACCTAACGTTAATTTACTATCTCGCTATCTATCTTAAATTATAATTTACTAGTATTTACAGTTTTGCGGTGACATGTATATTATGATAATTTCTCTGCGGAGTGCGACGCATGCGCACCAGGCTAAGCACCGCTCACTGTCCCCCACTTCCAGCCTAAATAAAGCGACGTCGTTGCGAGCGGATGAAATTTATTGATTTTTGAGGGCGATTGTGTTACTGTTGTTGAGGCACTATCGATTGATTAATTATTCGTATGTTTTCTCTATGTAGCATGTTTCATTTTGGATTTGTCTTTTTGGCACCGACTTCAAAAAGAAGAAGTTGAATAGAGTTGTACAAAGTAAAATAAATAAAAAAATTTTTATTCTTTTCAGTTGGATTTTAGAAGGCGGTTCTTTTTTAAAATAAAAAATAATAATATAGTTTTAAGTAACAATATTTGTTTTTTTCTGTTTAGTTTTTAATTTGAAGTTTTTGTTTTTGTTTTTTATTTTATACTTTTTAGTGATAAGTTCTTAAATCACTCTGAGTATTTTTTTTTAGTGAATTAGTGATAGTTTTTTAGAGATAAGTTTTACTGTCCGTTTATTTTATAGTTTTTTTAACAGGTAGTTATAATATTTGTTATTATGACTTTAGCTTAGGGTCAAGGGGGGGACAGTGTAACAAAAAAGTTATTTTTCTTTTTAGAAATAAAACCGTTTATTGTAATGTCTCCTTATTTTTTACCTTAAAATCAACAGTCTTTACCTCCATATTAGGTTTGAAATAATATCAAAATTATACATAGAAACAATAATTTTTTTTAGTTTTCTGAGATCACAATTTTGTTATAGTGTGCCCCAGGGGTGGGGTACAGTTTAACAGCTATAGGGGTACAGTATAACAAGATGGGGTACACTATAACAGTGAACTAAACAACATCAATAAACATACAAATAAAAAAAGAAACAAAAATATAACATCCTTTAACTTCAATTATGATCTAAACATATTTTTGGCAATCAAAAACAAACATAAAAAAATATAATATTATGAAAAATCTTTTCTTAACATAGATTAAACTGCCTTAGAATTTTTTCTGGGAATGAATAGAAGTCTGCCTGACGTTTCGTTTGTTTTTTCATTTTAGGTAAAGGCAATATAAGCTCAATATCATCCTTTCTGACAATAGCAAGATCCGGTTCTAAAGGAAAATAAAAGACATTATCAACTTTACTACTTTTGCGTAGATAACTGACATCATATTCATCTAACTCATTATTCGTCAATAATTTTCCTATATAATGCTTTGTCTGTTTTCCCATAAATTTTACAACTACAAAATCATCTTTTTTTGGAGTTTTCAACAAATAAAGAGGGATATCATCTGAACCGATAGATACAATATCTGAATCTTCATCTAAATTTTCGGAGCCTTTCTCAGAACTAGCAAATAAAACCTTGGTAACTTTTTCGACTCTCTTTGGTTTTCTCTTTATTTTTATATTTCCCTCATTGGGAGTTTTCTTTTTACGCTTCTTGTTTTCTCTTTCTTTGTATGCTTCTTCAAATTCTTGTTTAATTGGTGTATCGGTAGCGATACAACTTTTACCTCTTTTTCTTCCTTTTTTAGAGATTCTGGGACCAGCCTTTGGATATTCTCTGCATTCAATTGGGCTGGCTAAAACGTCTTCCATTCTATTAACATCATTTGTTATTAAGCTTATATTTTCTTGCTGCTTCATCGGATCACTGACTTTTTGTGTTTCTTCGAAATTTTGTTGAAGCGACAACAAAGTTTCAGGCGCCGTATTTTGATTTGAGAGCTGTTCGTTCTGATCTTCAGAGTTTTTAGATGTCGAAGGCCGGTTTAGAGATTGCTCATTTTCCTGCATCAAGGAAATTTCGGAAGCCGTAGTCTGGTTTGCTGTCTGTTCATGTTGCAGTAATAATGAAGCTGAAGATTCTAAAGTTCTGTTTGTAATCTCGCTTGGCATAAAATCTTCACTGGTGAAAATGTTTCTGTCAAATGGAAATATGCCGGTTTTCCTAAAACCCGATTTTATGTTTATGGGTGTCATTGCTTTTTCAAATGCTTCACCTAGTAGTTCTGCAATATTGTATATCGTCACAGGTACTCCCGGATGACGCAAAAGCTATGAATCTATTGCGGCGTTGTAATAAGTCTGTAAAGGACCAAACACTGACACATCGAGTGGCTGTAATTTATGACTGGTATGAGGCGGAATGGTAAGCAGAGTCATGCCGTTTTCTTTAGCTATGTTCAAAGCCTCAAGAGCTAAGTGACTATCGTGATTATCAAGTATAAAAAGCGATGGGTTTGTTTTTGAGCTTCCAGTTACTTTTACAAAATGCTTTATAACCTGAGGGAACAACTCGGTGTTCATCCAGCCCGTAGGTTGCGCTAAGCCCAATGTACCAATAGGGGCGCCATTCAACATGGGAGTTTTGAAATTTTTCCGAGGAAATACCATCGCCGGTGGCAGAGCATTGCCTGTGGCAGAAACTGCGCAGCATGTTGTCACAAGGGTTCCTCGTTCACCACTTGTTACTTTATTGAGCTGTTTTGATCCTTTTAATGCCAAAACTCTTTTTGGTTTTTGTACTGTCGTCGTACCAGTTTCATCAAGACAAAATAGTCTAGTACCGTCGCCAAAACTAGGACACCTTTTCATTACCTCTTTCAAATTGTTATAAAACATTTCAACATTATACCGGTTAAACGATGTAGCTCTTGAAAGGCTACAGGCTTCTGGTTTGCGCAAAGTTAAATCTGGATTCCTTTTTCGAAACCCATCCAACCAATCTTTTCCTGCGATTTTTTTAGCTTCCCAAGATGCTGGCATCTTTAGCTTGTGGTATGTAGCGGCTTGTAGCCATTTCATAAGCTAGTTTTCTAGTTTCAGTCGTGTCAAGACCGTAGCACATTTTTGAGCACGTTATAAGATATTGTTTTAATGCTGATTCTTGATCATTTGAAAAAACTTTATTAACCGCGTAATTAGGAGTCAACCGCAGATTTTCAGTTTCCTCGGCTGAACAGGTCTTTTTCTTTTTAACATAACGATACAAAGTGCCATAATTTACGTTCTTTCTTTCGGCTGCTTTTCTCAAGGGTATTCCATTTTCTACCAACTCTATTGCTTCTTTCATATCATTAGCATCGTGTAGACCAATTTCCGTCTTCCTTTTCCGATTCCGAACCATCTTATTACTGCGAGCACACCTTGAAAAAAAAAGATGTTAAAAGGGGCACACTATAACATGTTACACTGTACCCCGTTACACTGTACCCCACAACTTATTGTTTAAATGTAAAAATGAATAAAAATTTATAGGTTAGAAATTGCAATTCACTTTGTTTTTTATTTAAACACCAAGTAATTAAAGATTAAATGAAACATATATTTACTTACCAGATATTAATAGTTTTCCAACAAGAACAAAACTTCAGTAGTTAAATTTTTCACAAATTTTTTCCACAAAACATAAATTCTATGACTATTCCGTTAACTCGGCAATTCGAAGTCCGATGACACTTGATTAAGATGGCGGCACATGAGGTTGTCAAAACACGGAAAGAGTTGCCATGACAAATAAGAACATGACAGAGCTAACCTTGATGTTATACTGTGCCCCTTGTTACACTGTCCCCCACTTGACCCTACTTGTTACTATTTTGTTTACCTGCGGGCCTAGATAGAAAATCAAAGGATGCTTTAAGGAAAAGTCGCGTAAGGGAGAACGTAACACCCATCGAAAAAAAACAAAGACTACAGCAGAGCAAGCACGAGCCGTATTTAAACTAGTTATCGCGTGGGATAAAGCAGCCATCTTTTACGCACTTACTTAGTATCGTATACTGCCATCTCATTCTAACCGTTATCGTGTCGATAACTCGTGCTTGCCCTATCAGAATGAGAGAGATCGTCAGCGTGCTGCCCTTGCTGCCGAAACAGATGAGCAAAGAGAAGTTCACCTATCACAAATGCGAAGAAACACTCTTATATATATGTAGCGTTGAGTCGTGTAAAATCCCTTGATGAGATGGCTTTAAGTGATATAGATTCAAAGAAATTACTTAACCATCCCCATGACGAAAGAGCCTTGATTGAAATGAACAGAATGACAAACATGATGTTGCAATATATATTTTTTTCTTCAATATAATTAAGAGTAATTTATTCATGTTTTTATATACTTTTTTGTTTAATAATTTAGTAACTCTGTTTATTACTAATAAAAAAACTTTATTAACATATATTGATAAATCTCTGTCTAGTATTGATAACTTTACATACATACTTATATTTCAAACTAAGAAACCTCCTTTTTTTCGAGTCGGTTAAAGTACTTAAACCTTCTCCTGAATGTAATAACATAAACTGATAACTCTTTGTCTAATAATAACTAAGAACCTTCAAACTTACATACATACCTATAGGTGAAACTCAGAAACTCCTTTTTTGAGACGGTTAGATCACTAAAACCTTATCCTGAAAGTAACAAGTACTTTTTTGAAAATCGCATCTAAATAGCTTAAGCGAAACGCGAGATAATCGCCGACCAACATACATACATGCAGGTCAAACACAGAACCTCCTTTCTTTTAGAGTCGGTTAAATCACTTAACCCGTCTTCTAAATGTAACGAATACTTTTCTGAAAACCGCATCCAAATAGCTTAAGCCAAACGTGAGATAATCGCGGACCAACAGACAAACATACACATCAAACACAGAACCTCCTTTCTTTTTTTGGTCGGTTAAGGCACTAAAACCTTCTCCTAAATGTAACGAATACTGTTCTGAAAACCGCATCCAAATATCTTAAGCCAAACTCGAGATAATCGCGGACAATTATACATACATACATACATACAAACAATCGAACTGAGAACCTCCTTTTTTGAAGTCGGTTAAAAACGGCGCGGCGATAGGCCTGTCCCCTATCACGTGGGTACACTGTCGAAGCAAAACGTGGGTACTTTGAACACCAGGTGACAATTTCACGTGATGTTCAGCAGTATTTGTACCTCTGCCAACCCCTTCGGGGATATTCGGCGTCAACGTTTGAATATTTGAGAGTCTGTAGTAATTAGGGTAACAACTGTAAACGCATGCAGTGCAGAGAACAACGCCTAACATGCAGACAGGCTTGGTTTCAAATCCCGGGTCGGGCCTACAATTTGCCTTTTCTGAAGTTATATGTATTCATCGTTGTTAACAGTGAGGGAAAACATCGTGAGGCAACCCACATGGCTCCGTTGCACTCAGTCATGTGACCGTGTATCTATTCATAAAAATCGGCGATAGGTGTACCCCCAGCAGGTGAGTAAACTATCCTAGAAAACGTGGGTACTCTAGACACCAGATGACAATGTAACGTGATGTTCATAAGTATTAGGACCTCTGCCACCCTTTCGGATATTTACGGCGTGAACGTTTGAGTCTTATCGTGGTCCAAAAGATATGTTAAAATAAATTGTGAGTATATTTTGCTAATTGACTTGATAATTATCACATTTGCTGTGTAGTGCCGGCTTAGAATACATACATACATACATATTCTCACGTTAGTTCCCATTGTGGTAGGCAGAGACTATCGATCGCCACTTTGTGCGATCCTGACAAACCTCTCTGGCTTCGTTCACATCCATCAATCGTTTCATACATGCTCTTTTATTCTTCATACTACGGACGCCTGCCTTTTTGAGCACACTCTCATTTTGGTCTAATTCTTAACTCTGGCTACCCCTTCTAGGGATTTATAGCCGTGAGTATATGTATATATGCAATTATCACACATAATCTGCCGGTCGACTGTTTATATTATATTTTATGACTTTACAAAATAAACTATAATTATTTTACCATTTTTGTATAACACCGACTTAAAAACAATTTGGAATGTGATACATTGGGATACTTTCCTTGCCTATACGTTAGGAATCCGCAGTAAATTCTACATTGGGTATAGTAAAGTATGAGTGAAGCAAAAAGCATTGATTAATACCCCTCTTTTTAACCAAATGCATCGCCTAACAATCATTTACAAACGTGGGCGTAGCACTTATTTTCAGTCACTTTGAGTGGGACTCACGGAAGGAGATAAGATAGTGCATTCTACAGTACAACTAACAGTATACGCTTTTTGTATGACGACCTAACAAAAAATACTAATGAATTGGTTTATAGATGAGAGTTGTGAGTACAGCATAATTAATAACATCCTCCTATTTGAAAGTGGGTTAAAATAAGGCAGATAAGTGTTTGTAATTGCGAGTTATATATAATTTATACTTTAATGACCGTCACTAGTCAATGTATGACAAAAAATATACCAAACACGTTATGAAAAGACAGACTAGATAACGATAAACATAAACTGCTGAATGAATATAAAGTCCTTTAGTTTGTAAATTTCACAACCTTTTTTCATGACTGGTAAAGAAAACAAACTTTTAAGAAATCGGGAAGTAAGAGAGGTTCAGGATTTTACGGAGTAGTACACAATAAGTAGTCTCTGCCTATTCCCATGGACACTATTGTCGTGAGCATGGGCAGGGGTTGGAGTGGTGAACTTCACTTCAAGTACATTAAGTTGGATTTTTGTATCTGCATGTTCGATCTGAACGAAGATATCATAGTAAGACAAAATACGATTTTTCGTGAAATGAAACAAGAAATTGCTTACAAATACTATATTCGCTGTATCAATAATACTGACCTATAAAGAATACATAAAAGCATGGAAATTATTATTATAATCATAAGTATCAACGATTACTCAAATAAGGCAAATTCATTAATTACAGATAAAATTATACAAAACTATGTCATATATAATCGCACAACACATACATAAATAAACAGTAAAAGAAAACACAATTTAAGTCTTAACCAAAACATTAAACAGTTCATATTCTAAGTACACTCTGTAACATACATTGACAACCACGAAACTTGAACACAACGCAAATGCTGGCACGGAATGGTGAAAATGGCAACAACAATTACATCCACTAACATCTATAAAAACAAATCCAGCCACATCAATATTTAATTAACCGTTTTTGTGCTTTCATAAAACACAATATAATGTTGAATTTGAGCTTTGATCAGACTACGCGCATTAAAATCCCACCAGAATTAGGCCAATTATGTGTAAAATTCAAGAAGCTTTACATAATATACCCACTACGGTTTGAGTTATGAAACATACAAACCGGAAAAACCTCCAAAAATTAGCACCATTTGTTGGCTTCTCACTTCGTATTGTGTTAAAACTTTCTATGCCTTTATAACAGTTGCAAATGTATCTTGAAACTTTCACCCTGACTTTTATTTGTTCATTTATTTTACGTTTTATCATGAGAGCCAAGTTGGACATTTATTTAGAACTTTTCTTTTATTAAATCTATCTGAGGCTACAAAAAATGCCACTTACATTATGTATTAGAGATAAGACAACATCACACACAGAATTGCTAGTAATTTACGTACACATTATTACATGAAATTGAGAAGTAACTGACAAAGGTGGCAAGGGAGATCCTAATACACATATACACTAGATTAAGTGGAATGGTTACAATGGCGGCTCATCCCATTTAAGATGTTTTTCGGGAGTTAAGTGCACAATACGAACGTGTACTGCTTGGTTCTTCTCAAACTTTGGTGGGATAGGGCAAAGCCGGTATGTCACTTCGTCTCCGGGTAGAGGCACGTATTCTCCTTCAATACTGAGGAGGAAACAAATTTATACTATTTTGTTAGTGCCTTCATATGTTGAGGTTGAAGAAAAGACCTATATCATCATTCATCCAATACATGCACTATAATCCTGTCCTAATGATTTCAAACATGACTGACCAGCACTACTCTTATTTATCAGCAATGTACAATCTTCACTAAGCAAATAAAGTTTGGTTATTTTAAGTATTAGGTTTGCATCTTAGGCCTTGATTTTCTTATTATTATTTGCTAGGTACTTGTATGGGAAAAAAAGTATGACTCTTTGAAGAAGAAAGAAAATTATTATTTGAAAAAAAATAATACTTTTAAAAGATTACACCTAGTTATCATGTTTTGATTTGGTACAATAACTAATACTACATACATAGACTCACAGCTATAAATCCTCAAAAGGTGTAGCCAGAGCTTCAGAATAAGCAATTCTTCAGCCACTTAAGGAAATTGAGTGAGGAAAACCACACAGACAGGTTTGGTGACAGGTTTCAAACCACATCACCAAAAAATCACTTAAATACAATATAAATACAATATAATACCCTTAGCCGCCTCTCGCAGACACCCACAGGAAAATATGGGGTAGTGCTATTCTATGCCAACACTACAGGGCTACTAATACTATCTTAATAATTAAAAATTAAAATATAACTTTTCTTTTAAGATATCCTGTAATCATATTAAAACCCAAAGTAAGTTTCTTACTTCTTCTTTGGACTCAGTAATTTTCTTCTGAATGCTTAGTTCAACAGAGGCTACTTAGGTATCCAGATGGCAATCAGGGATTCTTAAAGCCCTTGCCCTATAGAGCAATTGCACCATCCATTTTAACTGCTGCATGGGTTGGCACTCTGTGAGGCTTTGCCAACCAAACAAATACAGTCCACTCATGCATTGTGCAGTTTGATGGTTCTCCTAAGTGTAATGTACCACACACTGCTAGTTGTTCTATGTGAGGCACACCATACACCCTGGCACATGCAGATGCTAAGTTGCACAGTATGCACATTGTCTTATTGCACTATGGTGCATTTAAGATTAAGGGCAATAAGTCTTCTGTTACTGAGTCAACTTTGGGAACTTTGGTGTGTTACCGAGTACAGGTAATCATTGAACATCCAGACATGTAACAGTGAGTGACTTCTAACACTGCCTTATAATAAAATTTGTAGTGGCGAAACTAGGTAATTCTAAAATAAGTCAGAAAAGCATAAAAATAAATAATAAATTAAATTAAATTAGAGCCTCCTTGTACTTGGTACTTGAAAACAAAGTTTAGTTTATTGGCACTGAGCTCAAGTTAAGTTTTATATAACAAAGATATTGTCTTACTCTGAAATGTGCACAAAAAGGTCAGCGCCGCCTTTATCTGGAGTCACGAAACCGTGACCTCTCTCCCGACAAAATGACTTGATTTTCCCACTTTCTTGAGGATTTCCAAGGGCGCGCTCAGACCTAAAAACACAAGTTATAGTATTATACCATTACAGAATACAAGAATCTATAGAAAATGCATATTATCAGAAATATCTTACGTTGATGCGGTGCGATTGCGTCTTGTGATAATAGGGCTTGGAAGCTGGAGGTTTAGAGATGAGCTCGTTTTGTTCGGGGAGTCATCGTTGTTAAAGCCGTAATCGTTATTAGCCATATTTTCAGACTAATAAAACAGATTATAAACAAAACACTTTCGATATCGTTTTCAAAGCGCAATTCGATCGAGTACGAAGAATAAAATTATTTCAGTTTCACTGTTCTATTTCATTTCATTTCCATAAAGCTAGAAAAGAACGAATGATAACGAAATATGAATGTCAATGTCACTGTCACAAGGACTGATCATTTTTTTTGTTATAATTAATTTAAGGCCACGGTTTCCAAACTTTTCAAGCCAAAACATAGAGCAACTTCTCACAGTCAGATATAACCATGAAGCTACTAACTAAACAGGAGAGCTTACTCACAAAAATATGGTAAACAAAAATGCAATTTATTACCATGCAATAAAGTTAATTATCTTTTAAAAACTGTCAAGCAGAGAAACGTCCTAGAACGAGAGCCGTGTGAGAGAGAAGTGTGTCCCGCTCGCGCGGTTGCCAGTCGAGATTAAGTTCAAAGAAAAACAAATTCAAACTTATTTATAGGGAATATTTTATAAAGAGCAGGTTATTAACTGTTCCTTTTTTGTATTTTATTTTAATTACTATTGTCGCCTATCGATTTGGAGATAAATAATTGGTTAAGTTTGGCAAAAGGGATATTAATATTTGTCACGGGTACCCCCATCGAAACAAGATAAATGTGGTGTCCACAATTTATCATCTGTTTGAGTGTTTTGGAGCTTTCATCATTTAATTAAGAAAATATAGTGATAAATATGGGTTCATGTTATGGAACAATAAATAGAATAACCTGTATCATCTCGAACTTTACCACATGAATGCATTAAACGATTTGAATTTGAATATAGCTGTGTGGTGTCGGCTTAGTATAGTACTACCCCATTTCTTCCGGTACTAACGGTATCGGTATTGGGGCTTTTAAGGGATTTTTGGGCAATGCGGTCGAGACCCATCACCAACAACCTTTATTATCCCACGCAACTTCCAAAAGTGGCTGAGGAAATTTTAATTCTCAAGCACTGGCTACCCATTCTTTTATAATCTATTAATTAAGAATAAATATGTATAAAAAACACGTTTATTTACCAAAAACAATGTATATATGTAAATGTAAGTGTTTTTATAATATTTTTTAGGGTTCCGTAGCCAAATGGCAAAAACGGGACCCTTATAGATTCGTCATGTCTGTCTGTCTGTCCGTCCGTCCGTCCGTATGTCACAGCCAGTTTATTCCGAAACTATAAGAACTACATTATTGGAAATTGGTAGGTAGATGTATTCTGTAAACCGCATTAAGATTTTAAAATAAAATCTGAAAAAAAAACCAAAACTTTTAGGGTTCCCCATACATAGAACTGAAACTCAAAATTTTTTTTTTTCATCAAACCTATACGTGTGGGGTATCTATCAAAAGGTATTTGAAAATGATGTTGAGGTTTCTTATATAATATTTTTGTCAAAACTGAATAGTTTGCGCGAGAGACTTTTTCAAAGTGCTAAAATGTGTGTCCTCCCCCCCGTAACTTCTAAAATATGGGCATGATAATACTGAAAAAAATATATGATGTGTATTACTATACAAACTACTAACGAAAATTGGTTTGAATGAGATCTAGCCCGTAGTTCTATTTTTAAACGTCATAAATCAAATTACTTACCTAATTTGGCTCCTATGATTTTCACACAAACGGGATTTTCTATATATATGATAGTACGGAACCCTTAGTGCGCGATCCGACTCGCACTTGGCCGGTTTTTATTATAATGTATGTATATAAATATAACTAATAAATAAAGGAAAGAAAAATTTCGACACAGGTGGGGATCGAACCCGTGACCTCGGGTATACGCCCCCGTCGCTCTGCCAATTGAGCTACCGTGTCAAAGGCTGCATCAGGTCCCCACATGAGGTTTTCATGAACAAAAACATTCAAAATATGTAAATGTAAGTGTTTTTGTATCCTTTAGAGGAACTCTTATTAAAACACCAACAGATGGTCACCCTACAGAAAACGAGACACAGTTAGCTAGTTAGCCATCCTTTTTCAGGGCACTTTAGGTCGCCAGCGCGCGTTCCTGTTTAAATAATACTTCCATGGATATAACATAGGCGCAGAACAGCAAAAAACCAAGTTGCTACCATGGAAGTACTATTGAAACAGTAACGCGCACTGGCGTCCTAAAGTGTCCTGAACAAGGATGGCTAACTAGTTAACTGTGTCTCGTTTTAAGTAGGGTGATTATCTGTTGGTGTTTTAATAAGAGTTCCTCTGAAGATTACAAAACCACTTATATTTGTGCCAAGTAAAACCGATACTACACGACATCTTATTCCACTTATATTGTTTATTACACACGGAAAAAATATTAATTCTGGACACCTTATTTATATTATTTCCATGGGGATACCCGTTATAAATATTATTTTACCGATTACCAAACCTAATCAATTATTTATCTTCAAATTGACAGAGGACGATAATAATTAAAACAATCCAAACTAACACTCTCTTATTTCTCTCACATTGATAATTCTTCTCATACTTGCCTTAAGATGGCCAATATCATTATGTTAGGGTAGGGGTTCTTGTTAATTACTATCATACATTTCATTTAATTGTGTTACATTATACGTTAAACAAACTTGTGTCACTGTATTTGTTTGATTGATGGAGTAAAATAATTCTACTGATGCCCGTTAATTGTCCATACTTCGGATGACCGCCTTTTTGAGCGCGTTCTCTAATTGATCTACATCGGGATTGAATAACAGACATGTAAAAAGACGTGCAACAGAGCTATGTGGGTTTCCTCACGATGTCTTCCCTCACCGTTAACAACCATGATGAATTATCCACATGACATAAACGACTTTATTGAAGGCATATTGTTGTAGGCCCGACTTGGGATTTGAACTGAAATATCACGGATATTTTTACAAATTAACTCACAAACTAAATTTGTTCCGTGCCTCTGTTAACCTTTTTTTACATTTCTTTCCTCACTCAACTTTCGAAAATAGCTGAAGAATTTCAGATTCCGAAGCTCTGGCTACTCCTTTTGTGAATTTATCGCCGTGCGTATATATTGTGTGTATGTAAATGTTTCTTTATGTAATGTTAATTTTTAACCTTCAAACATTACTATTTAAATTTTAGCAGCTCCTTGTTTTATTCTATTTTACCCCACCTGCTGCGCCTGCGGGATGAAATGAAGTCGTGATTTTTCATGACTATGTGTGATAAATAGGAAATGAAACAAATAATATAATATCACATATAATTTAATCCAAATATTTCACGTCAACGTTGCATATTAGATAAACTATTAAATAGACATCCAAACATAGATTATTTAATAATCCGAATAAACATACATTTTATTATTATTCTAAATATAATTTTCTTTATTTAAAATCAAAGATATGCTTATTACCGGCCTCTTTAAAATTATATTATCAACGAATTAAGCATTTTAACAAAACAGCACATTTCCTCATTGATTCATATTCCTGGGCATTTTCGGGGCTCTGGTGGAAGAGTCACTTTAATTTTAGGAATCGCCATTCCCTCCCAGTCGCCCTGAAAATATTATAAATAATTTTATTTAGTGGGATAAAGAGTAGAAACGAAAAATATAACAGATATTATACTGAGCATTGGTGACAAAACTATGCGAATATACGGGGAATAATATATGGGTGAAGTTTTGCAATTTTCCTGGTACGGATCGTAGGACTAGACTAGACTAAAATATTTTATCTTATTACTCTAGGATTTAAAATCTGTAAAAATTCAATCCTATACTTTTTCTGATCTCGGTACATTTTGTAAACAGAGCCTTGATTATTTGTATAGATAAGAGCAATATAAAGTTGCTCTAGTCAGGTTGGTCGCATAGAAAAGTAATTTAGACTTATCCCCCTAAACAGCTCCTCTATAACTTGATACCCCCCTTTTTGCATACTGTATATACAGGATGTAATAAATGACTTAGTTATGTTACCTTCGAAACGAATATTCGATAATTAGAACATAAATGTATAATACTTTAAAATTTCATCGAAAATAAAATTGGACCTCAGGTACATATTTGCTGTGTTATATTTTACCTGAAACCTAGTGCCATCCGACTTGTTGCACTGCATAGAAATGGGCGAGTTGACATACAAGTCGTGCAGAGCCTGCGCGCGTAATGGGGTCCAAGGGTTGATGGCCAGGTAGTTGGCGCGAGGAGGGTTGGCGTATGAAATCGACATATTGTCCCAACTGTGAAGAAATATAATGTTTTATTTTCAAATTATTAAGAAGATACGATTTCGTCAGCTAATAGAAGAAACTGTATTGTTTATAAACTTGCAAATTGTAATAGCTATGTCCTGTATCTGTAATTTGTGTAAATAAAACACCGCGGTCAAGCTATGTAGCCTGTAAAAGATGGCAAACGCACAAATTTCTGGCATGCATCACATCATTATATGGCCCAGTTTTCAGACTAACCACTTCCTGATTTGATCTATCACATATTATTTTATCCCAATCACTCAATGTTCCTATCTAATTCTGTAGCTCCTCTGTATCAACCTACCAGAGCACTCACGGCTTTAATACCCTCCTAACCTTCTAACCTCGCTTAGGAAAAAGAGTGGTGTCCAATACACCTTAAAAAGCTTTAACACTAGAGTAGTTAATTAGTTATCATGTGTGATACGGAGTTTTATTATCAATTATATTTTATACCCTACAATTTCTCGTGGTGAAAATAATCCTCCAAAGCTGCGGTGCTAACCGCGCTCTTGCATACTTCGAGCTTCGTGGAGGGGTAGTAATGCACATAGTTGACGCACATCTCAAATTTCCTAAGTTGTGGGCAGTGATCGAAGAAATCTTAGATCCTGAAAGATACTACTATACGTCTTCTAGTATAACATAGCCTTACATTTTTCAAACTTAAAGTAGTTCTCCAAAGAAGCATTGCTAATCGTGTTCTTGCATACTTTCAGCTACGTAGTTGACGCACATCTCTAAATTCTAAAATTTCAAAAAGCACTGCTCACCAGTGATTGATATCTTAGTCATTTTAAAGATACTACTACCCATCATCTAGTCTGTTATATTATCACACAACTCACAAAGAGGTGAGCAGTGATTCAAGAAATCTTAAATATTTGAAAGATACACATAGGTAGTTCTCCAAAGCAGCATTGCTGTCAGCGCTCTTGTACACTTTAACTAATACATACATACAACATGTGGCAAATAAATTCTGATTCTGATTCTTTGAGCTCCGTGGTGATGTAGTAGTGCACGCAGTTGACGCACATCTCGAAATTTATAAGGGGTGACCAGTGATTAGAGAAACCTAAGATCCTGAAAGATACTACTACCCAACCGCTAGTCTATTATTGAATGCCGTTGTTGACGTAGTTGACGTTCATCCCCTTCCGAGCGGCGTCTATTAGTTATAGCTTACCGTTTCTCGAACTTAAAGTAGTTCTTCATAGCCACAGCTAACAGCGCTCTTGCAAACTTCGAGCTCGGTAGTAGTGCACGTAGTTGACGCACATCTCAAATTTTATAAGGGGGGAACAGTGATTAAAGAAACCTTAGATCCTGAAAGATACACTGACTTTACTGTAACCTTTTATTGCGTACCGTTGTTGACTTGGTTGAAGCACAACCTCGTCCGCGCTAGCATGCGAAGTTGAGGCGGTCTTCTAGTCTATTAGTTATAGCATACCGTTTCTCAAACTTAAAGTAGTTCTCCAAAGCGTCATTGCTAACGGCGCTTTTGCATACTTCGAGCTCCGTGGCGGGATAGTAGTGCACGTAGTTGACGCACATCTCAAATAACATAAGGAGGACCAGTGATTGTAGTTCCAAGATATTTGAAAGATACAGTACCCATCCTATACACAATCATATTCTTACCGTTGAGAATACATACATCATACATCTCATACTTCGAGCTCGTTGGCGGGGTAGTAGTGCACGTCGTTGAAGCACATCACAAATTTCATAAGGTGATCGAAGAAACCTTAGATCCTGAAAGATACTGCTTCCCTTCCTCTAGTCTATCATCGCATGATCTGGTCCGTGATGGCGTGCGATGCTGGGGCGGTCTTCTAGTCTATATATTCTTACCGTTTCTCAAACTTAAAGTAGTTCTCCAAAGCCACATTGCTGACAGCGCTCTTGCATACTTCGAGCTCGGTGGCGGGGTAGTAGTGCACGTAGTTGACGCACATCTCGTCCGTGATGGCGTGCCCGCCCACCGTGGCCTGCGGCTGGCTCGTGCGGTAGACGCATGTTGTTTCGAGGAAATCGCCCTGGAAGAAACGTAGTTTCTTGTTCTGTTATCATAGACATTATAAATTTAAGTTATACATACATGGAGTTTGATAGGAGACAAGATGGTAGAAATAAAGTATCGTTGGTCTCCTTAGTCACCTCTAACGACGAACTTGGGTAAAAAGGGGTAGTGACATTCTAAACCGGTACAACACGGTTAAACTTAAGATATCTTTAAATAAAATCATACATACATACATACATATACTCACGGCTATATTTCCCTAGAAGGGGTAGCCAGAGCTAAGGAATTATAAATTCCTCAGCCACTTTTGGAAGTTGAGTGGGGAAAAGATGGTAAAAATAAAGGTTTTTGGTGATGGGTCTCCAACCGCATCGCCAAAAAATCCAATAAAATGCCCCAATACCCTTAGTCGCCTCTTACGACACCCTTGGGTAGAAAGGGGTAGCGACATTCTAAGCCGGCACTACACGGCTAAAATCACTCACACATAAATCAATCTTCAAAACTGATATGGGGTTACTACGACTGTAACTCACCTCACCTCACAGCCCATATATGTCCCCATCAAGGGGCACGAGCCTACCCTATTTTGGGCGATTTGGCCTTAGTCCACCACGCTGGCCAATTGCGGGTTGGCAGACTAACGACTAGTACCGTAATAGTAGCCGGGACAAGCGGCTTAACGTGCCCTCCGAAGCACGGAATCAGGTGATTCAAGCCTGCAATATCCTTCCAGTAATATACATCTGTAACTATTATGTTATATTTCAAAGTGGTACTCACGGCTGTTTTATATTTTAGAATCTGTTACCGAACTAAGTAAAAACTTGTACTTAAGTTTACAGAATCTGTACAAAAATTTCACTTACCGGTAAAACCTTAACAGGCCGATGCAGCAATCTGATCTCCTGGAAGTGCGTAGAGTAATGCATGTCCTGGTTTAGGGTCTGAAGTTCGATTCCCTGTCTGTAATGTTTGGTCCACACCGCAACCCCTGTCAGGTGCGTGTGGAGCTGACTGCCGAATATCACTATGCCTGATGATGGGAGACCCTGGAAAATCAGTTTTGTAAGGCACTAGAAAGCCATGAGAGGTGTCAGAGGATAATGTGCTTCATTGATTTGATAAGCACACGAGATTGGATAGAAAAACATTACGAGCTTAAATAGACATATTTTAAGAAACACTTAACAATTATAAGTTTTAGTATACTAAATAAATGAGTGAAAAAAAGAAGCCAGTGTGATTTGGAATAAAAGTTGAATTTAAGCATGCATCATTTAGTAAGACGTATAATTTCAATGAATGTAAATCCCATTAGAACATCCACATACCACCCCAATGCATTCCGGCACGCAATACGAGTGAGCGGAAACACGCGTCCGGGGGACCGCCATCTTGTCCGAGTACTCCGGCCCGAGCTCCAAGATGGCGGTTTCGTGAAATGTCGGACCAATATATCACATCTTCTTTTCGTGGTGAACCTCGCCTGATGGTTTTGTAAAATAGCATGCAAAACTGCTAACTTACCACCCCGGTACACTCCGGCACGCAATACCCTGTGAGCGGGAACGCGTACTGGTTTCCGGGGACGGCCATCTTGTCCGAGTACTCCAGCCCGAGCTCCAAGATGGCGGCGTCGTGGCGGCGGCGGGTCGCGGTCACGTGGACCACTATGCCCGAACTGTCCAACCAGTCTGGAAACGAATTGATAATTTAAGTAAATAGACAGGTTAAATCTCATTATTGGTGAAGTTCCTACGTTAAAGGGATTGCTGTAATACAGCGCCTTAATAAATGAAAAATAAAGATACATGAACTAGACAAGATTTTTGAATCATCAGAAACATACATCGTTACTTTAGAAATTGAGGAATTGAAATGAAAAGATTGAAAATTACTCGTATAGGAGGATTGGTCAAAGTCAAACACTTTAAAAGCGCCATGTGCAACACCCACGAGAAGAAGCTTTAAATATTTTAATACTAAAATAGTTGAGTCATGAACGTCTAGGGCAAAGGTTGCTAATACCTTTCCGTAACCCAGGATTGTTATAGTGCACTTCTAACATGACGTATTTGTTCGACTGCGGTCCCCCGATTGGCAGCCCAGCTTCCTTCGGATATATGAATGGAAGAGCGCCCATTGCCCATGCTGCTTTCACCTGCAAAACAAATATATATTTCTAACATTCACAATACTATAAACCAAGGCTGAAAATACCAAAAAAACAATAGGAAGCCAGAGCCTCAGAATTGGTAATTTCTCAGCCACTTTTGGAAGTTAAGTTGGGAAGAGATTGTAACATAAAAGATGGGTTTTGAATGGTGATGGATCTCCAGCAACTTCGCTCATCAATAACTTTAAGTGTTTTATACACAATTTAATATTTTAATACTTTTGGGGCTAATTTGATCCGTGTGCTGTCTTTTTCTTTATACGTATATATATTGTTATTTACCTTCGAGCAAGTCTTGGTGATTTCTGGTCGCTGCGGAGAAAAGCAGTTACCCTCATACAGTGGCATGGGTTGGTCGGCCGCCGCGTCGCAGTAGAACAACTCCATGTGATGCACCAGGCCTTCGTTGCCATGGGTTATGGTGGATTCGAACTGTGGAGGTTGGGATAGATGGGAGAAACGTTTAAATGTGGAGTTCAGAGAAATGCGAATTTTATTTAATTTTAATAACACCCGCAACATTTATAAGACTCTTTTCACACCACGTTTTTTTAAATCGGTCCTATAGCATACGTGCTACCGGTGACGGTCCAATTTATTACCCTGCCGTTGACAATTTAATTCAGTATATTAAATACTCTTAAAAAAATATAGAAGTCAGAATTCATCATATAACTTTAATATAACTCAAATGTTGACGCCGTATATCCCTAAGAAGGTGGTAGATGAACTAATACTTTCGTTTATCAGGTGACATTCATTTCAACCGCTGTCCATAGTACCCACATTTTGTTTTGCCTGATTTACAAATACACTGTCGCATAAGTATTTACATAATTACATAAGAAAACCCTCATGACAACTTAGTCATGTGGGTTTCCTCAGATTATTTTCCCTCACTGTTAACAACCATGATCAATGAACAACACATATGAATTAAGAGAAGACACATTGGTGTAACCCCATTCAGGATCTGAATCGAACCTTCTTTGCATGAGAGACAGTGCAGGAGCCATTTACATAAGGTATCAAAATAATTGTTGTCTTAGAATTATACCAACCCATTTCTTCCCGCAGGAGTTGTAAGAGACGGCTAAGGGTACTGGGATTTTTATTTAAGTGATTGTTGGGCGATGTGGCAACAGACCAATCTCTCCAATCATACATACATACATATACTCACGGCTATATTTCCCTAGAAGGGGTAACCAAAGCTAAGGAATTATAAATTCCTCAGCCACTTTTGGAAGTTGAGTGGGGAAAAGATGGTAAAAATAAAGGTTTTTGGTGATGGGTCTCCAACCGCATCGCCCTAAAATCCCTTAAAAGCCCCAATACCGTTAGTCGCCTCTTACGTACACCCACCGGAAGAAATGGGGTAGTGCTATTCTAAGCCGACACTACACAGCTCTCTCTCTCTCCAATCAATTGATCAAAATTTGCGTATTATAGGATGGATGATAATGACTTCATTTTACTAAGGGTGTAGTAGTTATGATACATATCCCACCAAAAACATTCTGTAAAAAACTAGCCAAGTCTCGACAGAGCTGCTTGTTTATCTCTAAAAAGTAATGAAACCTCTAAAATAAGTGGAGCCAAGTCTAAGGTTCCTTACTGCGATTTATTTATTATTATAGTTAATTTTCCATAATCTAATTGATTCACCTTATTTGTTATCAAGGTTAAACTTCAGATGTCCGTCCCACAACACTAGAAACTCATTCACATTCCACACACCATCTCTTAGGACTAATTATGCCACCAACACATTTATTTCCTGTGCTATTATTTCTTACAATATAAAACTTTTCGAAGCTGACATTTTCAATTTATCATTAACTCAATTTAAGAACGTTTGTAAACAGTTGGAGTTTGTTGAATCAGCCGATCGACCCTAAATGTTTGAGTCATACAATTTTCTCTAAATATAATTATTTGAATTTAAATTTATTTATTATATTATATTTATATATTTACTTATTATGTTATATTTATTATTAAAGTATGTATTTTAAGTACTTTCATTCATAATTATCTTATATCTTATTAATTTATGTATTTTTAACCTTGAAAAGTAACTATCTTATTTAGGTATATTTTATTATCATAAGATATATTGTTAACATTATTTCCTAAAATCTCTATGCATATTTTGTAATCTTGTAGTGTTTGCTTGGTCTGGTGGGAATGACAATATAATTCATTTAACTTACCTACTTAATTTCATCTGTATAAATTATCCATATTACAACTTAAGTATAATTGTTTTGTTTTCAATAGTTATTTTAATTTTCGTTTTTCTGTATCGCCTGTATAACAATTGGTAGAAACTTTATAGATCAAGAACTTCTCTGTATTTTTATCTTATTTGAAATATTGTGTACCGTTTGTTTCTCAAATAAATAAATAAATTTTACGTGATTTGGCCGTTGACTTGTAATTAGTAGATTATGATTAAAGTTTAAGGAAAACATAGAAATAATCACCAGAGTTCTTACAACTAAAAATAAAGATAGATTAGAATCACAAACAATTGTGAAGACTCTACATAATCGGCAAAGAAGTTTAGAAGATTTGAATAAATCTGCAAATAACTTAGTAAATAAACTTGTACATACTAAACGTGTCAAGAATGTTCAACGGCCAAGTCACGTAAAATTAACTATAATAATAAATAAATTGCAGTAAGGAACCTTAGACTTGGCTCCACTTATTTCAGAGATTTAATTACTTTTTAGAGATAAACAAGCAGGTCTATCGAGACTTGGCTAGTTTTTTACAGAATGTTTTTGGTGGTATTTTACTTCTTTTTGACAGGACGTAGACTGATTGAATGGTTACATTTTCTTATTATTATATTATCTTGTGAAATCAAATAAAAATAAACTCCACGACTTTTCAAATCTTTAAAATACACGAAAAAAACTTTTAAATGTGTAAATAAATACGCTACCAGGATTTAAAATACAGCCATCGCCATCTAGTGATAGTGAAGAGTACTGGCACTAATACTAAATAACCTGAGCGAAGCCTCGGCTGAGTGCTAGTACATAAATAATAATAATTATTGGACTGAATATCTTTATTTATTGAGTAGAATACAGTTAATCGACTACTATTATATACGCATATTATAGTTTGGCAGTACTCTTATTATGTTTTCTCATCAGCGTCACCAGGTAGTCCAGATCTTCCATAAACCTTGTTATGATAGTTTTTTCTTTATGTAAGCGTTAAAATCTACCTCTGTACCAAATTTCAGCTCTCTAGGTCTATGGGAAGCACAAGTTAGTTTTGATGACCAGTGAGTTAGTCAGTCAGTGTCGAAAATGCGAAACTTTGCATTAGCTTAACTTTGGAATTAATTGATCTACCGACTTGAAATTTTGGGAAATTAAAGTGTGAATGTGCCAATTTCTAGGTGACGAAAATTTCAGCGTTTTAATCCTATCCTGAGGATCTCGAATGGGGCCCTAAAAATTTGGCAAAACGGTTCCAGAAAAGGATGGTACGGCAGTGCTTGCTTCGCGCTCGACTTGGCGTGGGGCCCTACCGTGCCCCCAGATTTATTGGAAAAAAAGCATGCACGCTCATTAATTTGAAACGAAATATGTATTATTGGTGTTTAATCTATACTGAAGTAATTGGTTTTTTGGTTAGATACATTACAGAAGGGCAATTCTCGCAAGTTCGATATCATTCCTATCATAGAAATTATATCAAGTGGTCAATGTCGTGTGCAAAATATCACAAAATGAAATATATTTCTATTGATAGATTGAAACTGTATTCTGACACACGGTAGTAATTTTTCCTTAGATTAAAGAATGAAGACCGAAATCAATGATCCAAGCGAATGAATTGAATGAGAGGTCAGTTTAACTGTCATCTTAGTTATAAAAAGGTCTTCATATCTGTCAATATTTACTTCTCTATCTATATTCATTTTCTCTTCTATCTATATTTTATTTTTCTATCTATATTCAAACAAAATTTGAAAACAAAATGGCTACCATTCGCACGACATCTTAAAATATCATCATATCGACTGATCGTGACCACTCAATATCATCCTTTGATATATATCTTCACATCGACTGGCTTTCAATAGAAACATATCGATCAGATGAAGTGAGAATAGCTCAAGTCAAATATCGATCGCAAAATATCACAAAAGTGATTATCAGAAGTGACATAATATCTACCGTGCGAGAATAGGCCCCCCAGGTGATGCAATACATAACTTATTGCTACAAAGGATACTTTATCTCATCATCTTTTCATCTCATCATCACCTGTTTCGAAATAGTGGTGCGAGTGTTGATGTGAGTATATACATATAAATAATTAAACCAAATTACCTGTACAATGTGATGTAGTTTTTGCGCCAAGAAATCTGGCAACTTCATTATCTTGCACCAGTAAGTGGTATCAGAACCTGGCACATGCAGCTTGTTCACTGTAAACTTTATTAGGGTTGCCTTGGGTTTAGGGGGTGGAGGGGGTGTGAGCAGCCGGACCCGTATGAAGCCGTGGTCTTCGGATGCTGTGCAAGGGAGACACAAAGCCTTGGCTGAAAACAACTTGTCTGTGCCTTTAGCCCAAACCACGTGAGTTGTGCCCATCTGTAAAAGTACATTGTTCGATTGTTATGAATAAATAAATATATATAAAATAGTGGTAGGTTTATTACATTACATTTTTCTTGATATTAAGGCTTTTTAAGGGTTATTTGTTTTTATAAGGATTTTTTAAACAGAAAATAGGACATTTCCTCATAGGAATAACGTTTATTTTTCACGCGACCTTTGAATGCAGAATATTGATTTTTTGTTACTTTAGACGACTCATATCGTAATATATGTCATGAATATGTAATAATATATTTCTCCATAGACCTAATACATGTTATAGCCAAAATTACAAAAAAGCATATTTCCATGTAAGGCTAAGCATACATAAATAGAATCATTGACGCCGCTCAAACCTGTGAAATATGAAAAAAAATAAACAGCTTTAAGTTTAAAACAGCCAACATACCTCAATGACATAGTCATCGTCATCACAAGTATCGAAAGCCCTCTCGAAGCTGATGCTCCTGGTCTCGGCATCCAGGCTGATGTTCTGGCAGTCTTGTTGGGAGTCTCGCACCAGGTGTCCATTCTCATCCGCATTCATGTCCTGTCGTGGAAGTAGAGTGAGATGACAAGAGGCCTTGGTTTTTTAGTAATTGTTGAGCAATACGGTTACTAGCACATCGCCAACAATTGCAACTTTCAGTAGCTTTCCCCATTCTATCCCATCAATCGAAATCTTTTCGGGTTTCGCTTAAATAAATCAAACTTCTCTAGTATCCTTTTATTTCTACACATTTCAGCCAACGCCCTTTTCGCACACACTCCATTAGATCACAATAAGTCTTCCGTGGCTGTTCTTTCCTAACTCTACCATTCACATATAAAAACGTACCTCAAAATGATCCTGTCCTTTATAATCGGTCCATAACACACACGCGTCGGAGTTGTTCAAATCGCCGCGGTCAGAGAACCCAATCGCCAGCCAGTTGAACGGCGATTCTCTCTCGGAGACGAACACTTGGAAACGGATACTGCGCTTGCTGTAGTCCACGCGCCATTTTAATACTAAATCGCCATGGGTGTCAAGGGCTGCCTGGCTCTCGGCTATTGTTGATTCTGGGAACGCAGAAGTAAATGAAAGATTTTTATTGTGTAGAGACAAATGCAAGTGAAAATTTAATAAGCACTAATAGAGAACATATTTAAAAGAAAATCATGCAACAATAAAAAAATGAATAAAAGACATGTCCTCATCTGCCTTGACTAAATATTATAAATACAATATAATATACCAAAGTATATAATTTATTACCAAAATAGCATTGACCAGATATGTATTTATATATGTATATATATCTCTGTGTATATATATATATTTAAAATATACATGCATCATTTTCGTTCTAGAATAGCACTAGAATATCCCATCATAACTGTGGTTGTACAAGGCGAGGATATGTGGCTAAAGATCCATCCCTACAAATATCTTCAAAAAATATCTGATATTTAATTCTGTAGCTCTGGCTATCACTTTATGGTATTTATTTTAGAGCCGTGAGTGAGTATACGTACATGGCCTTTTGAAATTAACATTAAATTTATATTAATTACTAAAATAATATGTTAAGATTTCATAAATATATTCATTAGAATTGGCCTTTCATAAAAAATATTGCTAAACGACCAAAATAATGTAAAAAATAAAAAAATATGTTGAGTTTCTGCACTTTAAATTCGATCATATATTTTTTTATTCTTCCTGTGAATTATCCCGATATGTACCCACTAGGTGGCCAGGCCATGGAGAACATCCATACATGCATATACTCATGGCTATAAAAAGGGGGTAGGCAGAGCTTCAGTATAAAAATTCCTTAGCTACAAGATTGGTCGCCCACCAACTACTTAAAAAGCCCTGAAACCTTAAATCGGCTCTTAAGACATCCGCGCGATGAAATAGGTAAGTGTTATGCTAAACCTACACTACACACCATCCATGCCATGGAAAATCATCCCAAACTATATTATTTTTGTTTAAAAATAACTTAAAAATAACCACGCCACTTAAATTTTAAATTATTTAATTAAAATCAGTTTTCATTCAAATGCTAATGCAAAAATAAAAAAAAAAAAACTATAAAACCACAGATAAAACATAATACTATATTCTTTTTAAATATCTCAAAAACTTATTAATTACAATAAAAAATATAATTATAATTTTAAAATCTTACCTTCACGTTTGGCAATAGAAAACGAATAATGCGAATAAAACAAAGAAAATAGGAATCCAAACAATAATGTCACTTGCATAATGTACTACTTTCAGAAAACCGTTTTCCCGCCAACCCTTGTACCGCTAACCGTTTCTAATGGCGGCGACGGCGGTAATGAGCACAGCCTCTGAAATTTCTACTGAAATCGCATTGTCTCAGCTCCGGGCAGGTTTCAAGAATCTTTCCTCGAATTTTCCTTAGAGTATTATTTTGATTTCTTAAATTTAAAAGAGATAATAATTCTATAATTCTATGATTTTCGAAGACTTACGGACTGTTATACATTAACTCATTTTTCAAAGAGTTCTAATGATTTGATAAATAATAAAGCAAAAGCCTTAGTAGCTCAGTGGAATAGATAGAGCAATACAGAAGGCATAGGTTCTTTTAGAATGCTATAGGATTGGTTAATTTAACGAGTAAAACATAGTAAAGAAACTGTGTGTAAATAATAAATCATCAGGCAAAAATGGGTATTCCTTATGAAGCCATTAGCGCTTCTACCCCCTTGGGGATATTCAATGATAACAACATTGTATAATATTTCTGCTTTTAAAATGTAGATGTTAGCTACGGTAAACAATTAAATAAACAATTACAATAAATTAAGTTATATAAACTTAAGCAAGTAAATGACTTAAATCATACATACATACATACATATACTCACGGCTATAAATCCCTAAAAGGGGTAAACAGAGCTGAGATATTAGAAATTGCTCAGCCACTTTTGGAAGTTGAGTGGGGGAAAGATGGTAGAATAAAGGTTGTTGGTGATGGGTCTCCAACCGCATCACCCAAAAATCCCTTAAAAGCCCCAAGTCCGTTAGTCGCCTCTTACGTACACCTACCGGAAGAAATGGGGTAGTGCTATTCTAAGCCGACACTACACAGCTTACATGACTTAAAATTTGTTTTAATTAAAAGAAGATATCAGAAATTAGGCGAAATACTTCTTATTATATTTTATTTTACTAATATAGCTATATTAACCTATATAACTATACTATATGAACCAGTACATTCATATAAAATAGATGATCATAAGTGAGAGACTATCTGAAGAGTTCATCAAATGCATACTTGCACGAACCGAGTTGTCGCCGCGCGGTCGGCTGCTCCGATATTAAATTCCTGCAGGCATTCCTCGCCCTGAGGTCTTTATTAAATTGATGAGCGCGGTCGACTTAATGCTAATTCCATTACTAAACTATTACACCTAGGATATTACCGTTTTATGTCGCTGTTTAGTAAGCTTAAATTCTTATTTAACACGAGTGTCTTTAATTGCATTGAATTAATTAGGCTTACACCGCCTATTACCAAGACTGTGACTTATTCTTTTTTCGTTTCGCTACGCACCAGTGCCATATTATGTTTTGATTTTATACATACATACATATACTCACGGCTATAAATCCCTTAACGGGGTAGCCAGAGCTTTACAATGAAAAATTCCTCAGCCACTTTTGGAAGTTGATTGGGGAAAAGATGGTAATAATAAATGTTTTTGGTGACGGGTCTCCAACCACATCGCCCAAAAATAACTTAAAAAGCCATTATACCCTTAGTCGCCTCTTACGTTCACCCATGGGTAGAAATGGGGTAGTGTTATTCACTATATTACGACACACACTACACGACATTATATTACGATATTTGATTTTATAATAACTACATTTCTGTGAAAAAGGAGGTTGTATACAGATCCATGATACATGGAATTATTGGTCCAATATATTTTTATATGCCACATATTTTTTTAATCAAATCAAACTCAGCTAAATTATGAATAGTTCTTTTTAATTTCAATGAAATGAAATTGATAAAAAATATTATTTTAATAGAGTTGGCCATGACTATGAAAACTAAAGTGGCTTACCATCCACGGCGGCTTAACGTGCTCTCTGAAGCACGGAAATGTATTAAATTAACGTATAGATCAAATTTGTTCACAAGGTGTTTTAAAAAATAGTCCATTATGGCTAATTAGAAATTTCAGTTACTTGCATCATAATGAACTATTGTTTCGGAGAGACTAGAGTTTAATGCAAAATATAATAATTTTATAAGATTGTGTCGTTAATGTAACGCTACCCAGAATGTTAGATTGGGGATATTGGGTAAAAATATATTTATTTTTACAAACAGCTTGCGAAACAATACGGAAGAATTAATTTAAAAAAAGTTTGTTTGAATTTACAAATAAAGTCATATTATAAGCCGTGTATTTTTTAATGTAAAATTCACGAATTTTTATTAGAGTTATCAGCTTTCAGTAATTTTGAATTATTAGAAAGGGGCTTGTAGGGTATAAAAATAGGGGAATAACAGGAAATAGGTGATGATTTAGGTCTCTCAGAAATATAAGTTGAGATGTTTATTCTAATAAATGAAGGATAAATAAAGAAAAGAAAACTTTCGACACAAGCTGGAATCGATCCCGCGACCTGTTAAAAAAAACAACAAAATATTCGGAGGTAGGGAACGCAAACACTACTTAAAAGTATAAAAGAAACATAGGATAGAAGAATTTCGCGCTGGCAGCCGTTGACACGGTAGCTCAATTGGCAGAGCGAAGGGGGCGTATACCCGAGGTCGCGGGTTCGATGCCCGCCTGTGTCGAAATTTTTCTTTCCTTTATTTATTAGTAATAATCCCCGCATGGGGTTTTCATGAAAAAAAACATTCAAATTATGTTTATTCTACCCTAATGGGACCTACTGGCGTGAGTATATGTAAGTATAATTGAAACAACTATTGATTTTCGGATATTTTAATCGCGTGTTATTACATTATTTTTAAAGCCCGACGTTTCGAAAACTTTTCAGTTATCATGGTCACGGGAAGACTGAGGTGTTATTTGTCATTATACAGTACTATAAAATTATATTATTAATACTAACTACCTTCACAAAATTTTAAGTTACATTTGCGTTTAATATTTGCTATGTACAAAAAGAGCTAATGTTATCTGGAGTCTTGCTAGTGTTCTTCCCTCGCTTAGTTGTGCTAATGATCGGGTTCCAAGCAGGTGGTAATTGCCAACCATCATCTCTATTGAAGTTTGGATGTTTCTTTATTTCAATAGACTCGCGTTACGCGTCGCGTATCATTCTAGGTATCAATCGATTCTCTTTTGCTAGAATTGTAGGATTGTCAAAACGCATGTGGTGGTTTGGCTTATCGAAGGTGTGTTCACACAAAGCAGATCTTCCAGGACGCCTATTCTTCATATCAGCAATATGTTCTCTAACGCGAGTTGCTACACTACGCTTTGTTTGGCCGATGTATGAAAGACCACACTCACAGTCTAGTTTATAAACGCCTGCATCTTGTAAAGGGATCTGACATTTGATAGGTCTTAGAAACTGACTTATCTTTTGGTGCGGCTTGAAGTAGGTCTTAATGGAAGCACGCTGTAACACAGTACTAATTTTGTCTGTTACACCCTTTACAAAAGGTAGAGTTGCAGGGAGTCTTTCGACAGTAGGTGGTTTATCGGAGGAGCGGTGACGTTGGCGGGGCAATTTCAGCTTGTTGTTGTGAAGAACTTGTTTCACATGACTGAGCTCTCCAGCAAGATGGTGTTCGTCACAAAGATGTTTGGCTCTCTGAAACAAAGTTTTACCAACAGTAGCTAACTGAGATGGATGGTGGTGTGAGTCACCATTGAGGTACCTATCAGTGTGGGTGGATTTCCTATAAACTGTGTGACTAATTGAGTTATCAGAATTCCTTATCAAGAGGACATCTAGAAAGGCTAAACTATTATTAGTCTCTAATTCCATTGTAAATTGGATCTTAGGGTTAATGGAATTAAGATGGTCTTAGAATGCAGAGACTATGTTTTTGGGTAGGATTGCAAAAGTATCATCTACATACCTCTTATAAACCTTTGGAGTGTCAGGGAAGGATTTTAGTGCAATCTCCTCCAATCGTTCCATGAATATATCGGCTACAATAGGAGAGACTGGGGATCCCATTGCCACACCATCAGTCTGGATGTAGAATTCCTTATCCCAAAGTAAGTAGCCAGTTGTAAGGCAGTGCTTAAGTAATTTTGTGAAGGCAGTTAGTATTAATAATATAATTTTATAGTACTGTATAATGACAAATAACACCTCAGTCTTCCCGTGACCATGATAACTGAAAAGTTTTCGAAACGTCGGGCTTTAAAAATAATGTAATAACACGCGATTAAAATATCCGAAAATCAATAGTTGTTTCAATTATAATGTGCAATCGTGAAAATCTTAGAAAATACTATATATGTAAGTATGTTTATTATAAAAAGTCGTACTATAAAACATATCTTATTAATGAAGTAGATAATTAGGAGATTGAAATATTTCAGTCAAAAGTAGCTGAGAAATTACTAATTATGAAGTTCTGGCTTTCCTTTTTGGATAGAACAAATGAAAATCGGCAACTATTTTTTCATTCATGTTACCAGTGTATTGAGAATGAATGTATTATTTTTTGCTGTGTAGTGTCGGCTTAGAATAGCACTACCCCTTTTCTTCCGGTGGGTGTACGTAAGAGGTGACTAACGGTATTGGGGCTTTTTAAGGGATTTTTTAGCGATGCGGTTGGAGACCAATCACCAACAACCTTTATGTTACCATCTTTTCCCCACGCAACTTCCAAAAGTGGCTGAGGAATTTCTAATTCGTTAGCTCTGGCTACCCCTTCTAGGGATTTATAGCCGTGAGTATATGTATGTATGTGTGAATGTAATAATGAAATAGTCTTTTTGCATTCATTTATATAATATTATGTTTAATGATAATGTTCTGAGGAATAAATAATAAAGGCTATATTTACAACAGTAGTTTAATGTATTTTCTCTTATAGCATTATAACAAAAATAACTAAAGATTATTTTCTTTTTCCATATCATTAGTAGTCTCTGAATTAGGTTCTTTTTCCTCCTCCTTGGTTTCATTTTCATCAACTGTGATTTGTTTCTCGTCATTGCTATCTGCGTTTTGAACTGGTTTTTCTACCTGTAAATGATTAAAGGAACTATAAAACTTCGTTTCACGACGACCTCGGTCTAGTTGGTAGTTGACCATCTTTTACATACGAAGGTTGCGGGTTCGATCCCAGCCGAGGGTAATATTTATATGATAAATATGGATGTTTCTTTCTTGGTTGTTGATATCATTTGAATGTAAAATATATTAACACATAAATAAATATTGTCGTGTCAAAATCCCTTACCACAAGTCGTTAAATTGTTCTTGCTATAAGGCTAACTTGATCTGGGTAGTATATCCTTATTTATTTATTTATATGTTGTAACACCGACAAGAGCATCGCTCTCAAGTTCCTGATGATGAACTACGCATGAAAAAAAATACTAACTCAATTACTTTACTGATCTAAAAACTTACCTCCTTCTCCCTCTCAAATAAAACAGCCAACTCCACATGATTAGTCTGCGGGAACATATCTACGGGCACCGCAGTCACGGGAACGAAGGGAGCTCCCTTCAGGGTCTTGGACGAAGGCCGAGTGAGGTCTAGGAAGTTCTTCATCACTGATGAAGGGCTGCAAGCCATGTACACCAGGCGCTTGATTTTCTTCGAGTTCCGAAGTTGGGTCACGGCACGCATGTCTGTGTACGTTTGATTATGTAATTAAGAGCAATAAATATAAGATAATATTATAATTATTTTTTTCATTATACTGTTTGTACTTTTCTGTTTTTATCGCAGATAATTTTCGACTTATTTTAACGTTTTATCGCTGTAACATTTTCACTAAACTTAACAGCCGATCGAAATTTAGCCGCAATCATTCTGTCACCAATGGAATTAAAACCTCCAGAAGAATTATCTTTATGTCATGACACTATGTCATTGGGGTCGACAGTAATCTTGTAACGTAGTGTTACAGTAAAAAGCTATCATATATACAATACATTGTTATACATATTTTGCTTTGTTAGATATAAAAATAAGCATTTTAAGTGATTTTGGGCAATGCGGTTGGAGACCCATCACCAAAAACCTTTGTTTAACAATCTTACCTCCATACAACGTCCAAAAGAGGCTGAAGAATTTATTATTCCGAGGCTCTGGCTCCTCCTTTTAGAGATTTATAGCCGTGATTATATATGTATGGAGAATAAGAATATAAGTTAAGTTTACTTTCATGGTATACGTTGCTAGCAGTTAAGATTAAGTTATGGAAAAACCTGAATTAATAAGGGCAAGAGAATTTGATTATGAAGATGACGTTGAAAAAAATACTTACTTCAAACTGCGTTAGTGGTTTTGCAGTTTATGTATATAACATGTGTAGTTACTCGTAGGTTGTATGATAATTAAATAAATATAAAAGCAGTACTCACGTAATCCCGCTCGGGGTGGGTCCACAATAGCCACGACATCCTCCTCATTGATCAAGGCGAGTACAGCCGGCAATACATCCTCAGCTTTGCCCGTGTAGAACTCGCAATTCTTTATACCGTTCAGTTCCGCATTCGATTTGGCGTCTTTCACCGCCTCTGCTACCAGTTCTAATCCGAGAACTTTACCGCAATGCTGTAAGACACAACATATTCATAGTTTTGCTCCTTTGTTTTATATAGTTCTGAGTGGAGGTAGCTTAGAACAGCAATAATGTATTTGGTACCAATATGAAGGGGCTGTTTATATAATTAGGTGGAATTTAAAATATTTAAGGGTTATCACAGCCTAAAAACTCACCTGAGCAAAGCAAAGCCCAATGGTGCCAGCCCCGCAACAAATATCAAGGACTGTGGTATCCTTGGTCGGCTTGCTCATTTCTATGGTCTTCTGATACAACTTGTCAGCAGCGGCGGTGTTTATCTGTGGTAATATATTGGTTTATGTATTTGATGCCGTGTAGTGCCGGCTTAGAATGTCGCTACCCCTTTCTACCCACGGGTGTCGTAAGAGGCGACTAAGGGTATTGGGGCTTTTTATTGGATTTTTGGGCGAAGCGGTTGGAGACCCATCACCAAAAACCTTTATTTCACCATCTTTTCCCCACGCAACTTCCAAAAGTGGCTGAGGAATTTCTAATTCCCTAGCTCTGGCTACCCCTTCATGGGATTTACAGCCGTGAGTATATGTATGTATGTATGTATCTATGTGAACTTAACCCTCATAAACGACTATTTAATGCTTTTAATTGTAAAGAAACATAGTACAAACCTGAAAGAACGCTTCAGCAGATATCCGGAAACTTAATCCCAATATTTTATCAATGATGTGAGTAGATCCGGACAGATGAATAGGTTTCGATCCTTCTTCGCCGGCTCGTCTGCAAACAGATATAACATTAACATAGGTTTATAAAACAAATCATCTACATGTTTGTTTGCAATAATATTATTAAAACTTTTGCGTGATTGATTTAAAGTGATAATTATGCTAGTACACATTTTTTGACTGCTTTTTCCCTAAAAGAAATAATAATAATAATAAATCATTTATTATCAGACAACAAGGTCCATATAATATTAGTAAACTTAGTCTTTGTTAGTAATTTACAATTTGGTAGGCAGTGGCTTTGATTTCTGATGCGCAGCCCTGAAGCGCCGGAACACTATTCCCTCAGGCCAAAAATTCTCTCCTAGCAGAATCTTCTCGTGGACTGCGGGAACCTGGAGCCAGTAGGATTTGAAGTTAGTAGGCCTACTGGGCTCCAGACGTGAGATGTTGAGCACGGTTATGGGACCGAGGCTCGTCTGCTCAATGTGATGCAAGATATCATTGTGCGTCATCTGTGAAGCTACTCTTGATATATAAATATCCAGTACCGGTGTTGCAGCCTTCAAGGGGCACGAGGCTGCTGGGACGGTACCACGCTTATTCCTGTTGTTAGCACGACGTTTGGGTTTTTTCCCAACCAGGGTAAATCCATCGTCGTCTCCAACAGTCTTCGGCGCGGCACGAGCGGGCGCGGCTCGGTTCTCCTTTCCCTCCCTCCGTCTGGTAGTCGCGGCGGGTGGCGGGGGGTTCGGGCAGCGACGACGGGAGCGTGGTTGGCTACCTGACTTCAGCACCTGTGCGAATGAACCCTTGTGAGCCACCGATGTCAATGGCGCGTCGGGTTTCCAGACAGGTGCGGATGGGCGCAGCGAACTCGTTCCATCACAAATTCGCTGAGTTGTCGGAGGATCACAGTCAATGACCGGGCGGTTTACTGGGTCAGTTGTCACAGTTATTTTGCTGCGTTGCGAAGTGTCGAGTGGCGGACGCTTCTGCCGTTTGCGCGGCGGTGATACTTGGGCGAGCGCGACGTCAGCATTTCGCAACGATGTCACCTCGCGCTGCAACTCGGCGCTGGCACGTTCCGAAGCCACGAGTTTGGCTTTGATATCTTCAACGCTGGACTTCAGCAACTGGATGTCCTTCAACAGTGATGTTACGTCCACATGGTCTAAGGTCACTGGAGGCAGCTTGTTAAGGTCCCGCGCTACGTAAGTGGGGATGTCATCCGGATCCGTCTCCTTGAAAGCTCGGAAGATGTCCTGGATATTTCTTTTCCCGCTGCCCTCGGCCCTCCTCGAGGCGAGGCGCACGGCAGTGACGGCGGCGGTGTCGGCGAGGAACTGTCTCGCGGCGGTTATTTCGGCGTCCGTGTAGCTGGTCGCGCAGATTTGCTCAATGTGAATGCCCTTGGTGAATCGGTGATAACTCTAAAGTCACATCACCCTTCGATCACTAAAAATGCCTCAAATCATTTAGTCACTTCGACCGACTATACGCATTTAGTACCGACTTTACGCCAAGGCACGAAACATATTGTTGGCTATATATTAAAGTAGTAAAACTATTACCCCGCATATCTTAAAAACAGGTGTCCGAAGTATGAATAATAAATGAGCATGTATGAGAAGATTGATGTATGTAAACGAAGCTAGAGAGGTTTGACAGGATCGTACAAATTGGCGGTCGATAGTCTCTGCCTACCCCAATGGGAACTAATTGCGAAAGTATATTTATGTATGTATCTTATAGCCTCCGATTAGATTGTAATAAATAATAATACATGTTTTTAGAAGCGTAAATAGTTGTTATGATTCACTATACATTAAATCACAATTTACTTACTTTTTGGTAACTAGGTGAAAATACAATGATTTAATTCCACAAGTCACAGCTTCCTCTGAAGAAAAGTGCTCCACTAAATCCGCCTTTAATTTGTCCAGCTCAGCTTCAGTCATATTCTATGAAAACAATAATGGTATTTTACATTGTCTGTTTAGATTAACATGACTTGACAATTTTCATATTTTTAAAAGACTTACCGTTCTCCCGTCTGATAAGTAGGAATTGTTATGAGCACTCAAAACAAATAATGTTTTATTTTTATACATAAGAAAAGTGTAATAGTAAAAACGCCAACGTAAGGACGTAAGTAAGTAAGATATAGTCAAACATTGCCAGACATAGTCTTTCTCCAAATAGCTTGTCTCATTGTGTGTGGTCCACATATCCCGTGTCGTCCAGTACGTGGCTGTCATTCCAGATCTTGGAGCCGTTATATCCATTGGTTTTAAACGCAATGTGCCTATATTGCCACTTTATTGTTACCAAATAGTTGAGCTGATACTTAACCAGTAAACCCACAAATAGAGTATATAAAACTGGGATTATCAAGAACGAATGCATTAATGTTTTACGGAAAGATAGAGACAAATATTTTTACCTGTGGATGCAACGCCACTATCAACATAATCTCATTACTGAAGGTGGAATGTCTGACAGTCAAATACCGCCAATAACCAGAGTAATCGGCGGGCGAAAATGGAGGTAGATTGGATTTTCGTACAAATTCTTGGAATATCTGAAACCAAATCAATTAATGCATAAAACAATGCATTTTATAACAAATAATATGAATGTTATTAAAAATAGCTGTGTAGTGTCGGTTTAGAATAGCACTACCCCATTTCTCCGGTGGGTGTACGTAAGAGGCGACTAACGGACTTTTGGCTTTTGAGGGTTTTTTGGGCGATTCGGTTGGAAACCCATCACCAGCAACCTTTATATCACCATCTTTTCCCCACGCAACTTCCAAAAGTGGCTGAGGAATTTATAATTCCTTAGCTCTGGCTACCCCTTTTTGGGATTTATAGTCGTGAGTATATGTATGTATGTTATTAAAAAATAATTTGATAATGTTAAAGCCCCTAGCGGACTTTAATATACTAACTTAATGGGACAGCTATAAGACCTAGGATCCTAACCTATCAATCTATATATGCACGCCTAAATCCCTGAGGGGTAGGTAGAGAGTACCTCTATCCTACCGACGGCCTAACAACCCTAAAACCCTAAGTCCCTAGCCCTAACCATACAAGTTGAAATATATAAATATATAAATAAGTACGGGAATGTCTGTATACCGGGAGACCTAAGGTAACAGACGGAAGGTTGGTAGGATATAGGAAGTGGTACGATAATCACTGTCAGTTACACAGACTCATGCAACTGCGAAGGCTAAAGGTGTCTTGGCCACAGTGATGGAAGGGTAAGGAAGTGGTAGGTAAGTAATAGTCGGAGTCAAAGGTAGAAAGAGACTTTATTTACATTTTTCACACTATTTATATAAAATTATATGTTTGTATTGATCTATATGGATGATACATTTCTTTGTGTGCGTTTTCTGTTGTCAGCGTTTCGTCTAACCGGATGACAGTTAATTGCCCCAGATTTATATTGCTGATGTTCACACTTGAACATACTGGCGTCTCTCAGGAATGGGTGGTTATCCAGATAGGTGAACTTATGTCCTCATCTCGTACAGTTGATCCGTAAGTTGGGCAGGTCGGCGCTGTGGTGTCGAGTACGTATGCGGAGTGGTGGGGCGCCGGGATGAGCGGCGGCTGTTGTGCTCGCTGGGATGCGGCTCGTCCGTGGTGTTGTTGGTATGGGGTTGCTCGGGAGTTCTCCTCAGGGCCCATGTCCGCCTGGCTGCTACCATCGCTCGTAGTCTCCTCGTCATCGGTGGACAACAATAATATATTAGTAATATAATAACGATGCTGCCTACCATAGTTGAGCAACTAGTGACGTATGTTTGGGTAGCTATACTATTCCAAACTGTTTGATCTAGGTTTGTTTTCAATTTAATTTCTTCATTCTTCAAATTATTAAATATGTCTACGGAGTTGTCTAATACTTGTTCTTTTGAAATAAGTGTATGATAGTTAATTAATGATTTGTTAGTTAAGTTAAAATTAGAAAATTTACTAAATGAAGCTAAAACGTTTGTAGTTACTATCCGTTTAGCGGCCAATGTATTTGTCATTGTTTTAATGATGCAATTTTCTGAAATGTGTATTATTCCTACGTCATGGATTGATATCTCTTGTCTTTGACCATCACACACAATGGAGACTGTTTCTGGTTGTCTTGTCAAATATAACCAAGTGTTTGACATTTGGACTTGTTTCCAAATTATGTTATTTGAAATGTTAAATGTTCGAGTGGGGCAATCTGTAATATTTTGATCTTTTGTTATCATTCTAACAATGCAATTTTGATTTAATTGCATGTTCTTGACAGCCACCGGAAAACAAGTATAGTCGTTTTGTTTATGTAAACAGCGTTTGAATTCATCATGCGTAAGTTGAAAGTAGCGTTCATTGTTGTAATCTATTCCCACAAACATTTGAGGTATATCCATGTTCTCAAATAATCCATTGCTATGCTTCTTAGGTATTGGAGTAAGGTGTATTAATTCGTATTTTACTTTCTCTGCTATTGGATAATAAGCTAATACTCGTATATGAGTTTCGTTTTCTGATAATAGTGTGTCAATCAATTGAGATTGAATGATGTGTAAGTTTGACGGTAACTTGCTGTTTGCGTCCTGTATAATATCTTCAATATTCTTTGGGTTTATCACGCTGTATATTGTAGCTTTTGAGATGTAAATTTGTACAATTCCTGAATAATAGTCCATAGTTTCCATAATATAATTATGCGCCAGTTGATAAGCTTGAAGCACCTGTATTTGAATGGTATTACTGTTTATGGACTTAAACCATCTGTTATTGTCGTTTATATATGTCAGTACTAGGTTGAGTTTTGTTTGGAATCTTTCTAGTTTGCTCTTTATTCTTTCTTCTGTGCTGTTAACTGTTGAAATCGTAGAGATCATGAACTTTGTTTGATGATTTGCAGCATCTATTAATTTTTGTTGATTAGTTTGTAAAGTATCAATGTCTCTGTATACTTCGTCGTTAACACCAAATATTGACGTCATTATTTGTCCCATCAAACCTCTCTTCCTTCGTGTATGATTAATTTCAGTAAGGTATTCGTGAGTTTTTTCAAACTTCAAAACTTCTTCTTGTAAGTGGTCGTAATACTGAGTACAGTAAGTTTGACTTTCTATTGATTTGGCGTAGCCACATAAATGCATAAACTGATTTAGTACTTCCTTGGTTTTGTTAAAATTTTCCTCTAAATTACGTCTTTCATAATGTTGTTCTATTCTGAAGGTGCCTCTGTCCAACGTTGCGTTGCCCATTTGTTCAATATATAGTCCCGGATTCAAGTTTTTCATAGTGTATGTCGCTTCTGTAGATGTGAAAAATAATATTGTCATTGTCATGAATAACGTTAACAAATAGCTCGTTGCGCCTTTGGTTTTTGTATAGCTATGTTTGCTGGTATGCGTCACGGTCGTTGTTTTATTAGGCGTCTGACTTGTATCGGCCTCCAGATCTTCGTTCACTGGTAATGGTATGAGAGTATGTATTGCTCGTTTTTGGTCGGCTCCTTGCGGTCTTTGTAATGTAACCACCCTTGTGGCACCGTCACTACCTGGATGTATGTATTTAATCTTTGCTAAAGGCCACTTGCTAGGAGATACGTTTGAGTCTTTTATTAGTACGACTGTACCGATTTTTAAGTTTTCATTGTTTGTTTTCCATTTGTATCGTTGTTGTAATTGGTGTAGGTACTCCTTAGACCAGCTGTTCCAGAAATCCTTTTTCATTTTTTGCATGTGTCTCCAGCGATTAATAAGGTCTGTATTTGTGTCTGATATGGGGTCGGGAACTCCCACGGCTTCACGGCCTATTAAAAAATGGCTAGGCGTTAAAATCACGTTGTCATTTATATTTTCAGTTTGAATACATAGCGGTCTTGAATTCAAACATGCTTCAATTTGAGTCAAAAACGTTGAAAGCTCTTCGTATGTTAATGTGCTGTCTCCTATTACTCTTCTAAGATGATGCTTCATAGATTTCACCCCTGCTTCATTAATTCCGTTGAAATGTGGGGCTGATGGGGGGATGAAATTCCAGGTTATCCCGATGTCTGTCACTGTATTTTGAAACTGTGGCGATTGTGTTATTTCTAATATTTCTTTGTGGAGGTAATTTGCTGCTCCTACGAAGTTTGTACCATTGTCACTGTATATATGTGTTACTGGGCCTCTTCGTGCCATAAATCTTCTTAGGGCGGCGATGAAGGTTTCTGTAGATAAATCTCCCACAAGCTCTAAGTGTATTGCCTTTGTAGCGAGACATACAAACACTGCTATATAACCTTTGTATGATTTATGTCCTCTACCCTTCATTGCTCGTACTTGTATTGGACCGGCGTAATCGCACCCTGTATGAGTGAACGGAAACGATTGCCTTACTCGTGGTTTAGGCAATACTCCCATTTTCTGTTTGGCTGCCTCAGCTTTGTACCTAATGCACTTGACACATTTGTTGATATAATGTTTTACTTTACGTTTTCCGCCGAGTATCCAGTATCTTTGTCGTAAGTATGCTAGCGTCAGCTGATTGCCACCGTGCAATGTTTTGATATGTGAGTCGTGTATTATTGTTTTGGTTACGTAATGATCATATGGTAATACGGTCGGGTGCTTTTGTTCGTACGGAAGCTGTGAATTTTGTAATCTCCCGCCGACGCGTATGAGTCCAAATTCGTCTATAATCGGGTCTAAACTGGATAGTTTGTTTCCTTTTGGTAATTGTTGTCCCTTTTGAAGTAATTTGTATTCTTGTCGAAATGCGTCTTTTTGTACTTGTCGAATAATTTGTTTTCTTGTTTCGTCTATTTCCATGCATGTCAAGTTTTTTGTAGCTTTTTGTCGACGTAAAAATCTCAAACAATATGAGATAACTCGCACCATTTTTTGAAAGCTTGAAAATCTTTGAAATAGTTCATTTTGTTCTATTTTTATTGTAGTTTGATGGCAGTATTTAATTTCTTCTATCGGTTCTGGTATTGGACTTGTTGCTAAGTGTTCGTTTGTTTGCAGCCATTGTGGGCCATGCCACCATAACTCGTGATTTTTTAATTTACTAGGTTCAATTCCACGTGATATGACGTCAGCTGGGTTATCTACGGAACTAACATGATTCCATGTTGCGTTTGGTAATGTTTTTTGTATTTCTGACACTCTGTTAGCAACAAACGTCTTCCACTTGTCTGCTTCTCGTCTTATCCATCCCAACGTAATCATAGAGTCAGTGTAACAATATGTTTTCGTGTTGTTACAGTTAAGTGCCTTATCAACTTTATTCATTAACTTTGTTAATAATAAAGCTGCACATAATTCAAGCCGAGGAAGTGTTATTTTATGTTTAATAGGTGCCACTTTTGTTTTGGCTTGTAGTATTGTTATTTGGTAGGTGTCATTCACTTTTATTCTACTGTAGATAACCGCTGCGTACGCTTTTTCTGACGCATCGCTGAAGCCGTGTAACTCTATTTTTGTCTCGTGGTAATGAATCCATCTGGGTATTTTAATATTTTCAATAGATTTTAATTGTTGTGTAATATTATTCCACTTCATTTTGATGTGTTCTGGCACTTCGTCATTCCAGTCTATTCCAAGGGTCCAAATCTCTTGCACTAGCATTTTCATTGCGATTGTTATTGGCTGTAGCCATCCGTGAGGATCAAATATTTTGGCAACTTCAGATAAAATAAATCGCTTTGTCGGTTGGTCGTTGTGGGTTATAGTGATCTTAAATTGAAAATTGTCTTCGTCTGGTGACCACATTACCCCTAACGATTTTCTTGTCTTTTGTAAAGGTAATTTAATCATGTCATTGTTGGAGTTTAATTCGGGAACGTTTTCTAATAATTTGTCACTATTTGAGGACCATTTTCTTAAGTTGAATCCTCCGGCCCGCATCATGTCGATTAATTGAGTTAATAATGTCTTTGTTTGTTCTAAATCGTTTCCTCCGGAAAGGACGTCATCCACAAAAAAGTCTTCCAACGTCGTTTTGCTTGCGATGGGATAATTCAGTTGTTCATCTTTAGCAAGCTGTTGTAGTGTTTTGATAGCTGCATACGGAGCACATGTTGTACCATACGTTAACGTGGTCAATGCGTATTCTTGTATATTTTCTTGAGGTGTCCATCTCCATACAATTTTCTGGAAAGTATAGTCTTCAGGGTGTATTTTTATGAACCGATACATCTTTTCTATGTCGGCCATAAAAACAAACTTGTGTTTGCGCCACCTTAATAAAATAGTGGCTAAGTCTTGCTGTAATCGTGGACCTTTGTGCAGATTGTCATTTAGGCTTATATTCGAGCTAGACTTGCTACTAGCGTCGAAAACACAACGTAATTTTGATGTTAAAGCATCTTCTCGAATTACTGGCTGATGCGGTATATAGTATTTTCCTTCGTAATAGTTTGTTTTGTTTACTTTTGTCATATGGCCCATTTCTAAATACTCTCTCATAAAGTCATTATACTGCTGTCGCAAATTAGAATTTTTTTCTAATTTTTTCTCGAGCTGTAGTAGTCTAGCGACAGCTTTTTGTCTTGTGTTTCCGTAATCCATACCGGGTTCTTTAAATAATAGCCTGACTGTATAAGTTCCGTCGGGGTTCCGTTGTGTCGTATCGTTATATAATTTTTCACATTGCTGATCGTCATTATTCATTTGGTAATCCTCTGTAACTTCTTCTAGTTCCCAAAACTTTGATATTTGCGTTTCGTTAATGCGAGTGATCAAACTCGTCATTTTAAGTCCATTGGAACATTCCGTAAATCCAAGTCCGCTTAATATCCATCCTAACTCCGTATTTTGAGCGATAACTCCGTTCTCTAGTTTTTGGAATCCTGGTAACAATAACTTGCTGTAGTCTTCGGCACCCAAAATAATGTCAATCGGGCCCCGTTTGTAAAACGTAGGGTCAGCTATGATTTTATTGTCTAACACTTGATTTTCAACCTGTTCTACGTCTTGCTTTGGTAATGGACCAGTTAGTTTTGGTAGCACAATTAATGATGTTTTCAAAGCGTATTGGCTCGGGAATCTTGGTTTGAGTGTGATGTCTATTTTGTGGTTTGATTTTTTAGGTTTCTCGTCGGCGATACCTTTAATTTCGGCTTTTATCTTCTGTCTTGGTATTCTTAACAGTTGAGCTACTTCTTCAGTGCATAACGAAACTTCGGAACCCTGGTCACATAATACACGCAATAACTGTGGTGTACCATCAAACGTTGTAGTATGCACTAAGGCTGTGGCCAGTAGCACGGTTTTCTGAGTATTGTTCTGGCGAGTCGATGTATTCGTGCTACCTCTCTGCACCTTATCTTCTGTTTGCTGAGATCTAAATGATGGCTTTGATGATCCTGGTTTACCTATATTCCCGTTGTTTTTATTGCCATAATTCTGCCCTTGTGACTTGGTAGACAAATAATCATTTAAAGGTCGATGCAAGAGTGTGTCATGCGCCTTATCGCAAATGTTACATTTATTGTACTTCTGGCTGACACATTGCTTTTTATTGTCGTGCATCAAACAAATATAACACATTTGTTTTTCGCGTACTATTTTTATGCGGTCATTGACGTTTAATGTTTGGAATGCAGTACAATAGTGTATATTATGTTCTTTACTACAATACCAACATAAACCTTTCTTGTCAGCCCATGTAGGTCTTTCTTGACCTCGTGGTGTAGTTGTAACAACTGGGCTCATAGTTAACTGTGATGGTTTACTTGATTCTAAACTTTTAAACCGTTTTTCCAAAAATTTCATCATTGTCGTAAATCTTTGTAGTTTGTTAGGTTCGTCTAATTGATCTTCGTATTTCATATTGGTTTCCGAGTCCCATTTTCGACTAATAATTCGGCATAATATTGGGTCCCAGGTCGAAATATCAACATTTTGATTCTTCAACGCCTCCAAACATTCATTTATACAGTCATGCATGTTGCGTAAAAACCGTGCGTTTGCGGTTTGAATTTTCGGTAAGTCTAATAATTTGTCTATAAATGTCTGTGAAGTAAGGCGTTCGTCCATATATCTATTAGTCAATAGCGTGAGCGCGGCATTATAATTCACCTCGTTCACGGTTAAATGCTTGATCAGCTTCTCGGCCTCGCCGCGAACATGAGTTTTTAAGTATTGCATTTTTTCTGTAGATGAAATAGTGCAGTCGTCGTGAATTATCTTTTTAAATAAATCGTAAAATGAATTCCATGATTCATAGCTCCCAGTGAAATACGGTATGGTAATCCTGGGTAATTTTGTAGTCGTCTGAGTATTTTGTCTTGAGTTGTCATTGATTTTCTTTTGTAGTTTGTTTAATATTGAGTCGAATGCGTCCTGCGCGTCTTCAAAATAATTGTCAGTGAAATATACGTCGCTGAGTATACTTTCCTCCATGAGAAGGTACACGTGATTGTCGTCAATGTCTTGAAATTGTTTTTCAAGCGTCCGTACTAATGACTGTAACTGCCAAGCTGGTTTATTTTCCTCTATGGCAGCCAGTGCAGTTGATAGCTTCTTTTTAAGTTGGTTTAGTCGATATTTTTGTATGAACAATTTAGGTTTCATAGTATTGTCTTCTGGCTGCGCCTTGCTGGATCCTGCACGGTGCGTCTTGTCTGAGATGCTACATAATTGGTCGGTTGAAGATGTCTGAATATTACTATCTTTATATAAGATATCTTCCTGTGCTGCCAAGTGGTCTTTGGCAGCGTCGTATACTTGTTTTATGTTCTCGTCGAAATAATGTAATGTTAAGTATCTGTGAGTCGACATTATTTCTTGATTTTGTAGTAATTTGTCGTTTTGTAGCGCTCGTTGGTATATGCTGTCTAGTAATGCTCTTCTATCTTTTATGTATTTATGTGTCTTCCTGATTTTTGAATCTTTTCTGATGTTGTCCCATATCCTTTGAAGTTCCGCGAAGTCATTTTCTTGGCTTTTGATAATATCGTTAATCTCTTTTACTTCCATTGCGTCTTCAGTCTTCGTTCTTCTTTCTTGACGTCCCTACTTGCCCTATTCTACGCCTAATGTCTATAGATACGTCAGTACTTATGGCTCTCCGCACCCTCTGATACAGTAAATGCGTTGCGACTTCTCAATCGACTGGTGGAACCCGCTTGTGGGAAGCCAGCGACCGATCCGTTACTGTACGGGTACTTTCCAAGAGAACAATACGTACTATGTAGTTTTCCTAAGCGTCAGTCAGTCGGTTTTTATTATAATACAAGGGACAAGAGGGCCGCGGTCATTTACTGGTTCAAAATTTCTCGAAGGACCATGTTAAAGCCCCTAGCGGACTTTAATATACTAACTTAATGGGACAGCTATAAGACCTAGGATCCTAACCTATCAATCTATATATGCACGCCTAAATCCCTGAGGGGTAGGTAGAGAGTACCTCTATCCTACCGACGGCCTAACAACCCTAAAACCCTAAGTCCCTAGCCCTAACCATACAAGTTGAAATATATAAATATATAAATAAGTACGGGAATGTCTGTATACCGGGAGACCTAAGGTAACAGACGGAAGGTTGGTAGGATATAGGAAGTGGTACGATAATCACTGTCAGTTACACAGACTCATGCAACTGCGAAGGCTAAAGGTGTCTTGGCCACAGTGATGGAAGGGTAAGGAAGTGGTAGGTAAGTAATAGTCGGAGTCAAAGGTAGAAAGAGACTTTATTTACATTTTTCACACTATTTATATAAAATTATATGTTTGTATTGATCTATATGGATGATACATTTCTTTGTGTGCGTTTTCTGTTGTCAGCGTTTCGTCTAACCGGATGACAGTTAATTGCCCCAGATTTATATTGCTGATGTTCACACTTGAACAGATAACTTGATTGTATTCTTTTTGTCATTTATGTAAATTGTGCCAAATAAATGTCTTTTACTTTTTAGTTTACTTTATAACTTCTGCATAGCTAGAACGAGCGTCCTTTTAACTAGGTATCGCGAGGTATAACACAGCATTCTCTTACGCACTTACTTAGTGTCATATACTGTCATGTCATTTGCACATTTATGTAATTCAGAGGTTGCGGGTTCGATCCCCGCTGAGAGCAACATTTATGTGATGAGCGTAAATGATTGTTTCTTAGTCTTGGATGCTGTTTATATGTGCATTATAAATATTAAATATATCGTTGACTTAGTATCCCATAATACATGTTCTACTTGGTTTGGAGTTAACTCAATCCGTGTATATGTCCATATATTTATTTATTTATTCTATCCGATATCGTAACGATAAAATAGCGCTCTTGCTAGGCCTCCTGACTTCTAAAAAAGTCAAGTTATATTGCAGAGCTATGTAAGCTAAAAAGCAATATACATACGAGTATATTCTATTAATTTGAATGTTTTTGTTCATGAAAACCTCATGTGGGGATTATTACTAATAAATAAAGGAAAGAAAAATTTCGACACAGGCGGGAATAGAACCCGCAACCTCGGGTATACGCCCCCGTCGCTCTGCCAATTGAGCTACCGTGTCAATGGCTGCCAGTGCGAAATTCTTCTATCCTTTGTTTTCTTTACACTTTTTAGGAGTGTTTTGCGTTCCCTACCTCCGAATTTTTTACAAATTCGGAAGACAAAAATATTTAAATTATGTGATGGGTGTTCTCAACATTTGCATTCTATCTGAAAAGGTAGACAAGTGGTCTTCCGAATTTTTAAAAAGTATCAATGGCTGCCAGTGCAAAATTCTGCTATCCTTTGTTTCCTTTACACTTGACAAGGTAGCTCAATTGGCAGAGCGACGGGGGCGTATACCCGAGGTCGCGGGTTCGTTTCCCGCCTGTGTCGAAATTTTTCTTTCCTTTATTTATCCTTTATTTATTAGTATATTCTATTAGTTAGGTTTTTTGGGCATGTTACATAAAACATAGTTCTACATACCAAGGCAGCTTGTTTAGTCTTCTCAGTGATATGTTGCAAGGTCTGCACCGGAGCCACCTCCACCGTTCCAGTCACATAACTCCCCAGACGGAAACCAACCACAGGCTCTTTCGTATCTCCATCGATTCCCACAGTGAACTCACATTTATTCCTGTAACCCTCGGTTATAGGTGATGGCTCGATTGGTAATAGGTTGAATGACAACCCATTGTTTAACTTTCTTTGTGCCTCAATGAAGCTTCTGCGATTTCTATCTGACTTCCACCTTTCATTATCGAACTTTAATAAAATGTCTCTAACCGTTTTTTCTTTCAATTCCAGCTGAAATAGAAAGAACACACTCGGTTAATGTAAATAAAGTTGTGTAAAATTTTATAATAAATAAAGGAAAGAAAAATTTCGACACCGGCGGGGATCGAACCTGCTACCTCAGGTATACGCCTCCGTCGCTCTGCCAATTCAGCTACAGTGCCAATGGCTTCCAGTGATCCCCGCCGGTGTCGAAATTTTTCTTTCCTTTATTTATTAGTAATAATCCCCACATGAGGTTTTCATGAACAAAAACATAAAAATGTTATAGTTGAGACCATTTTTATTTCGGGGGTACACATCACTGCTTATGTTTGGATACAAGTTTTGTTCACCACAAAGTATGTTACCGCCATTTAATGTGACTATCAAGATTGGCAGAGGTTCTAATACTTCTGGTGTAGAGCCAACCTGGGATTGGAAACCTCATCGTCTGCACAATAAGCGGTGTTCTACCCATTGTGCTATCACAGTTGCTACTATCGATTTCCTGTCATGCTTCATTTATATTTATCAAAAAGTATGTTTTTAGTAAGATTGCTAAGAGGGTGTTAAAGAAGACCACTGATGCACCATCATATTTATAAAGCTATTGGAAATTTTTAGTCTGGATTAAGTTATTCATATTCTTAAAGATGATTTTGTTTGTACTTTTATTTGAAGCTTTAAAAATATCTTTCTAAAAGTTACTTACCTGTTTTTCATAGGGCATTTCCCATAGACAAGTAGTTACATCTTTTAACCTTTCCTCTGTGGTTCTAGTATCTTCTACTGCCTTTTTTGCATTAACTGGTGTATCATTTCCTTGCTTTCTCTTCCTGATGAGGGGGTCTGGAGCAGGTTTAGCTTCCTCAGCTATTAGTGTCTTTCCCTTCCAATTATATCCATTCAGGGCTTTAATGGCTTTGCTCCTATCCTCTTCATTTTGGAAGCATGCATACAACCAGTGGCTACCAGTCCATGGGCGTTTGATTTTACTTGAGTTTAACTCAAGTTTTTGATTCATTAGTTTTTTTAGTTCCTGTAATTTTTGTCTTTTTAATGTAATCGGATTAAGCATTTCATGATGTATTTAATATCTTAAAGTTTAACAAGTTTTAATAACTAGCTGGCCCAACAGACTTCATACTTTAAATATGCTTATGTCAAACTTTATGCATTTTTTTCTGGTACCTACTCTGAGTCAAATTTTGCCGTGATAAAAAGAATTCTATTGGATAATAAGGGTCATTATTCATATAAATTCTGTAATTGAGAAGCCTTTTCACCTCAAACACACAAATATCCAAACATCTAAACTTTCACATTTACAATATTAATAGGATTTATTTTTAATGTTCACATTTATTAATGTGAGTGAAAATTGTGAAGGTTTTAAGGAAAAATAATTTGTAGCATAGTGTGTAATCTCTTAAAGGCAGTATGTGATAATTTGTCAATCTTTCATTTGATTTGATTCTTGGTTATAACATTCATTAAATAATGGTTGAAAATATTCTATAACTATACATTATATCACTCACTACTGAAGAAGCTGTTTAGTGTCATAATAAGGGAAGAATAGTATTGAGTCTCCCCATTACCAAACATCCTTTATTTTACAATCTTTTCCCCCCCTCAATTTCAGGAGTTTTTATTAAGAAGCTCTGGCTACCACTTTTTCTTATTTTTAGCTCTGAGTGAAAGAATATGAAGTAAACTAAAGAGTTGTATTCTGCATCGTCGAGTAAGTATCCCATATCACAAAACAAACGATAATAATAGAGTAACCGTACTTAAAAAAGTACAAAAAATATTTAGAAGGCTCAGTATTAGGGTTACCAACTTATGTAGTGAATCAAACCTAAATGTTTATCCCAATTAATAATTCTTTTTCTTAACAAATTAGACGATTTTCATAGAAATACTCACGGCAATACCGTAGAACTTAGGTAAACCACGAAGTTCAATTTTAAAGTTTTCTGAAGAGAAACCACCTCTATCTAGATATGCATATTCCTCTTTAGTGTTAACAGTTTCCTTATTGCTAATATCTGATTCCATTATCTCTTCAGACATAATTCTAAATTAATTTAAACGTAAATATTCTTCGAAATTTAATTTGAGTTGAGGTTATATTTACAAATGTTTTGGTATTCTAAAGTTTGGCAAAGTACCAAACAATTGGCTATATTAACAGCCAATCTCATGGATAAGAACGGTAAATCATGGTGGAGACATTTAAGATAGGCTTATATCCACTAGTGGACGTCTTTTGGAATATGATAATCAAATGACCCTACAAATAAATTTATAATTAAAATTACCTCTTTTGTTTTTTTATGACTCGTTATCTTAATAGCACTGTCATTTGATTTAACACTATTTATCGCGTATTTGACAACCCAATGGATAAGAGCTTCCGAGCGTAGTGCAGACTGTGTGGATTCAAATCCCGAGTCAGGCCTAAACCAATTTGTCTTTGTGGTGATAGTTTAAAATAGTATAACAGTTTCCTAAGGCATGTCCTACTCTTTGGGTTGTCCTAGATAGTAATTAAGGTGGAAAATGCGTCTTGGGTTTTTAAGATATACAGTGATTTACAAACACCATCCCTTCCAGGCATTGCTTTTCGTCGAGACTTTAAATTAAAACGTCCTGGTATTTTAAAATTCAAATCCTAGATTCAAACAAGTGGAGATGGCAATCATACTTTAAATAGAATTACTTACTATTAAAGTATGCAAAGTTCTGCCTTAAACGACTTAATCAATACCTACATGTCCAATCCCCCGTCGATAAAGCAAACTGCATTGCAGTCTTTATTACAGTGAATGAACCTGGTATGGCAGGTAGTTAATTAGTATCGTCAATAATATGATAAAGTACGAAGATCGCGATATCATTGAAATAATTACTAGTCAAAGTTTATGTAGTTGTATTTGAATAAATAAATGTTATATGGACGACTTATTTCTTAACCCTTAATTAGTCGCATGGGGTCAAGGCAGTTTCGCATTAAAAATTTAAGCACTTGCCTCTGCCCGAATTTCCCCAAGCCCCCGCTAGCTTCATAACCCGCGTCGAAGTTTGTATTCCAGTAGCGATCTAGTATCTGTATTCGTTGGTAGCGATCTAGTCACGGGAGTGGAAATTTGCGTCGCTGCACTCTTGAGCGGTGACCCCGTGCGGTAATTACACCCGCGGAAAAACGATAGAAAAGTACCAACCAAATGTACAAAATGCGCAAAGTTTGTGTGCAATGATCAATGATGCAATGAATGATGAAGTGTAATAAAAGTGATTCGGAGAGTTCCTAAAATAATTCTAAAGTTTTAACTTTGATCTTAGTATAAGTACAAATCGATAATTTTTGATAGTAATTTTGATGTAGCTTGTTTTTATTTGACTAGATATTTAGTTCATGTTATTCTTTTTAAATATATTAGAATTAATAAAGCACTTTCATAATAATAATGTTCTATTTACTTATATCTTTTATAAATAATATAAAATATTCCTACAATTTGGGGTCACCTGTGACCCCATGCGAGTAATTGTGTAATTTTCTTAGTGCGACTAATTAAGGGTTAAAAATTGTGGACTTTAGGCCTAAATATGCCAATGGGCGTTTCCACAATAATTGTGAAAAGAAAGGTTATAGCAAAAAAATGGTTCTTCCTATTTGTTCATAGCTTACCAAAATATTCCTTTCATCACATACATACATTCATATACTCACGGCTCTTAATCCCTTACGAGGTAGCCAGAGCTTTGGAATGAGAAATTCCTCAGCCACTTTTGGAAGTTGATTGGGAAAAAGATGGTAATAACAAATAAATGTTTTGGTGACGGGTCTCCAACCACATCGCCCAAAAATCACTTAAGAGGCCCCTATACCCTTAGTCGCCTCTTACGATCACCCACGGGTAGAAATGGGGTAGTGTTATTCTTAGCCGTCATTTCTACTCTTTGTCATTACCTCTTTCAAATCATTTACTGCAATCAAGTGGTGAGGTTCAAGATGATAAAAGATATTTTATTTATTGTATCTTTACTCTGTGTACGCTGATGAACCAGTTCTAGATACATCAAATTCCAACAAAATATATCAAAACAGCTACCAAAATGTAGCTGAAAAGTTTCGAGCTCTAAAACTCTCGCTACCCCTTTTCGGGATTTATGACCGTGAGTATGTATGTACATTTAAAATATCTTCGATAGGCTCACTTAAAAAAAACTAGTGAATTTACATATTAAAAGTTTATTAAAATAGAAGATAGATATGAATTAGTAAATACATCACTATTTAAGTTGTACAAAGTATATAGTTGTAAAAACTATATTTGCTTTTAAGTTTTTAACGCAAAATATATTTATCCTAGTATTGCACTGATTACCTCAGCCTACCTAAGAAAATAATGATAATAAGCGCGGAAGACCATTTTGAAGCTGGATATATTAATTATTGTGCGTGTGGGATCTGGAGGTTTAGATTTAATTTCGACCTCTTCGAACTCGTTGTAAAACAGAGTGCTAAGGGCCAGTTTTTTGATCCTTAGTTAAAAATATAACCATTTGTCACATTGACTATAGTTAAATGACTAACCAGTAGTCAAATCGTAAATCCATTTTGGTTCGATATTTGACATTAGTTACTCTAACCACGGGTCAAAAAATGTATTTTGCTGATATCTAACTAATAGTTACGATATTTAACAAATTGTTGAGTTAACCACGGATCAAAAAACTGGCCCTAAGTGCAAGTTTAAGTGTGGTAATTACTTCATGCCACAGTAAAGCAGTGCTAAGTAGTGAAAGTAACACGAAAATGTATTGCTGTCACTTTGGTATTCAAAACTCGATCATTATGAATGTAAACGAAATTTTTATTGATACTCGCACTCCGCCTATGGATAGAAGGCGTCCTCCATCGAAAAAAGATTGTAATAATGTTAGATACTAGACTACTTATGGCACCTCCTAGTCAATGAAACCCACGAAAACTACGGAAGTGTGGTTGAATTCTTCAAATATCATCATAAAACACACGTAAAAAAAACATCTTTATGCGAGCGCGACAAGAGTACACCTCCTACTTTGATCTAAGTATCTAAGGTTTTAGGATAGCATTTATGTGTCTCCTATAATTCGAATTGGTGGATTCGTGCTGTCTACGTTTTTCTTAGATAATCTGAGAAAATTACTTTAATCACTAATTTTAAGTTTATGAGGTTTTTATAGAGGTATTTTTAAATAGCTTTTGTAAGGCATCTTTATCATCTTCTTCCTTTTCCTTTCGCAGCTGCTTGATAGTGGCCAGTTCTTTGTCAACTACGGAAGCTAAAAGAGGATTTAATGACTTTAACAGTTTCAAGTCTTCTTCAGCTTGGTCGGGATTCCAAGCTCCTATATGGGCCTTTGCTCTGCGGTATAACGCCTTTTCATTTTCTGAAAAATAGTAGTTACATCAATAACATGCCGATTCAGATTAATTTTAATTAAACATGTGATTCAAGATGTGGACATACTTTTTTCGTGCTCCAAAATTGTATTGCAATGTTCTATGACAGCATAGTATTCACCTTTAACTAATTTACATTGTACAAAATTAAGTAGAATCGGAAGTTTTAAATTGTTTAATCTTATCCATTCATCATCACATTTTCGTTCCCTGAAAAGTAATAATAATTAGTATTCATAATTCGGTATGCAAAGTTTTTTTTTGGTATTTATTAAATATTTGTATTCGATAGTTAACACGAAAATAAAAGACTAATTTGAATATTTTCCATTTAAAATGAGTAATTGTAAAGTTATGATTTTTTAAAGATTGTTCAACTTTTGTACTTAATGACGTCATCGATTGATAAAATCACGTAGCGACATGCAAATGAAGCGAAATGTTTTGTAAATATGTTGCTGATTGCAAAACATATCACGAATTTGTGATGTCAAATGAAATTACTGCGATATTATACTAAACAAACCTATGATTTTCGATATTTTGTTAATAAACTGCAAAACCGTATGTCTTTGAAACAACATTGAAGGTCAAACACTGTTACAGTTTTTAGATAAAATAACAGTCATCTTAGCTTCAATTGATATAATTTCAAGAAAATATTGTTTTTAACCATAATATCTCGAAATGGTTTTGTAATCAGCATCACTTTAGTAAAACTTTGCATACCGAATTTTATAAGTGTACATTCATAGATATATAATAGTAGGTAGACGTGCCTTAAATTATTTCATTTGTGTACATTATTTCATTTTAAATTTCAGGCAGCTTTTTATGAAAGACTTAATATATATGTGTGTGTGTGTGACCTCGCGCGAGCTATTCGAATATATTATTTAATATTAAATCGTATTAATCTAAGAAATATTATTTGTTTAACTTAACACAATCATTAGAAAAGAGTATCTTAATTTATGGTCTACGGCCCCCCGGAGACCGTGACATTAAAACTGAGTGAGTGTAAAAGAGATACCTGCTTTGTCGTAAGTTAATATTGTAGATATAACTACAAAATACTTTACTAAAATTAAGAGAGAGGTCCATGACTAGAAAAGGAATAAGATACCCTGCATTAGGGTGCCTTTCCACCAGAGATGTGTTATGTAGCTATGCTATGGATGCGTTTGATATCCACCAATCATATTCCTTGTTGCACGAAGCACATATGTAGCAAGGAATATGATGATGCCGTGCAGTGCTGGCTTAGAATGTCACTACCCCTTTCTACCCACGGGTGTCAAGAGCCGACTAAGTTTTTGGGGCTTTTTGAATTTTTTTTGGGGCGGTGCAGTTGGAGGCCAGTCATGTATAAGCTTGACTTAATTACACACAGTTTTTTTTTTGTTAAAATGGTATTAATTTCATACTTTTATATGTCTTCTTATTTTTAAGTGGTTAATAAGACACATTTATGGCAGATAATAAATTGGCTGAGACACATTTACTGATAATCAATTCTAAAGTTGTGACTTGTCATAATCAATAGTAGTTCCTTTTCTCTAACTTAAACCTTTTTGCCATCATGATTGACAATTAGAAAAATGAAAAGAATAACAATGAAATTTTAAACTTATCCTTGAATTAAAAACTGTCTAAATTGGTAACAAGAACTAATAAAATCATTAAATATTAAACTTTATATTATACTAGTGGTCCGCCCCGGGTTCGCACGGATGGTGTTAAATATTTTGCGTGATGTTATATATCCTATGTCCTTTTCCTGGTTCTAAGCTACCTCTCCAACAATTTTCAGCCAGATCGGTTCATCTGTTCTCGAGTTATAAATAGTGTAACTGACACGACTTTCTTTTATATATATTATGTGGTTGTTGTGCCTCACTCGACATAGATAGATATAGTGTGTCGCGGACTTTTTTTGTAGATATTTATAAGATCTACAATTAATTATAACATTTTATGGTTCTATCTTTTGTAGTTTAGGCAGCATACGCAAAATAAGTAACTTCTTTGGTTGATTTTTTTCAGTTTGAGTCCGAAAAATCCAAATATCTTACGGAACCCTATTTTTTTTCAAAATAAAATATAGTCTATGTTACTCGTGGATAATGTAGCTTTCGAATGGTGAAAGAATTTTTAAAATCGGTGAAGTAGTTTTTGAGCCTATTCATTACAACCAAACAAACAAAGTTTTCCTCTTTATAATATTAGTGTAGATTTAATACACCAAGTAGAAACAACAAAGCTATAAATTCAGTTTTAACTAAGAGGATCATTGATGCTATAATAGGTTAAGCTTGAGTTTTTGCATTTTACTATACCTTATCATAAGTTGCTCACAGATCCCCAGAGCTTGAGTATAGGCTGCCTCAGCTTCATCAATTTTTTTCTCATTATAGAATTTGTTTCCTTTCTCTTTTAGAACAGGAATATAATCTAGCCTTTCTTCAATGGACAACTGCCATATATCTTTTTCATACTCATCCTCCTTTTCGACTTTTAATAGTTCTGCAATTTAATATTATAAGATTTATATTAAATATTATAACTAAATATATGCGGAAATATATGCATAAATTAGGGGCAGATTAATCATTTCTTCATTTAATATTTCAGAATTATTATAGTCTATCTACTTATACTTGTGTTGTACCTATGAAATCAGATAAGAAAGTGCTATTCTTAGATCACACCCCAGCAGGTCCAACATTTTTAACTATAGATTAAATTGTATGATTCCAACCAAACAGCATTTTAACAGGATGTATTTTGTTGTGGCTAAGATTAGCACTCACCAATTTTTTTTTGTAGGTGTTACAAATGGTGACTAAGAGTACTGGGCCTTTTTAGGGTATAGTTCTCCAGCCATATCACCAACTTAAATGGAACTTGGACAGTGCATTAAAAAAATTAACATGTAATGTTATCACTAGCTTGTAACAAATTGAGAAGGATGACTTTTTATTGTACAGTCCACTCCAACCATTCAAATTTCAGGAGGAATAGCAGATAAAGAGTTTCCCACAATTCTTCATAAAATAGCATAGAGTTATAAACACCATCTGTCGACCAACATCTGGTTACAATAGTAACTACGGCAAAATATAATAACCACCATAAAGGTTGACTGGAAGAAATAGCGGTAAGGCGATAAGTCTGCCTTTTGCGTACTAAGTTTTAATGTTCTGTACTTTTGTAAAATACATTACCTATATATCTATTCTGTATGCAATAAAGTGTTCAAATAAATAAATTAATTAATAATAATATTAAATATATTTTTTACCTATGATGAATTCTAGGTCAGCAGGTTCTTTAATAAGATCATCCAAGTCATCATATCCAATGCCTTCACTCTGAAGAGTAGCAGCGCATGTATGTTTTACAATGCCCTTCTTGTCAAGTTCACGCAAAGTTTTTGAGACAAAAGGATAACTTTGGACTAACTGAAAGAGATCAAGAACAAAGTTTAATGACAGTTTAACAAAATTGCCTTACTAAATTGTGAGGTTTAGTTATAATTTCTTTATTGAACAAAATAATAATAGAAGCTCTATAGATACATATAATGTGGCTACTTTTTTCTTTGCAAGCAACAAATTTAAAAAAATAAATTGTTTTATTTCTGTAACAAAGTGCTACCATTTTTGTTAGAATCATCCAAACAATTTAAAATAATGTATATATCTAGAAGAATAACATGTATCGTACATCAAGGTGTAAGTAGTTATATTTAATTTTATTGCTTTTCACAATTTGTGAACATACATACATACATACATATTCTCACGGCTATAAATCCCTAGAAGGGGTAGCCAGAGCTAAGGAATTGGAAATTCCTTAGCCGCTTTTGGAAGTTGGGAAAAGATGGGGAAAATTTGTGAAATAAACATAAAAGCTTGTGAGCTGTAATTTTCTACAGGTTGTAAAATTTATGCTGGATGTTAATAACCACTACATTCTTGCAAAAGCAATGAACATATAGTTGACTCAATCTATAAGTACATGAGTGATAAATTAAATAAGAAATAGAGAACAGTGTAATGAAATTTGTACATAAGTAAAAGATACTTTGTTAGCAAAATAAGAGCAAAAAAGTATTGCTATTGGTTGGTTATTCTTTACAAAATTACCACTAATTAACAATAAGCTATATAAACCAAAATTTATATTTGCTGTGTTTAATTCAGCTTAGAATAGCATTACCTCATTTCTTCTCGTGGGTGTTTTGAAAGAGGCAACTTAGGGTATTGGGGCTTTTTAAGTGATTTTTGGGCGATGCGGTTAGATAACCATCATCAACAACTTTGATTTAACAATCTCATCTCTACTCACTTCCAAAAGCGCAAAAGTATTTTCTTGTTCTGAAGCTCTGGCTACAGTATTTACAGCCGTAAGTATACGTATGTAAATTTATATAGACAACTCAGGTGAGAAAGATTACTAATTTCCTTACCTGTTTCTGTACTTGAAAGCTTGCCACTTCTCCAACTGCCATTAGTTGTATGATGTTCTCCCAAACTTCCATTTTAAATTTATGTCCTATTATAAGAACCATAGGTTCTTTCTTGCCAATTTTTCTGCTGTCATCAAGAAGAACTCTTTCCTTGCCAAGTTTCCAAGTTTGGAAGTGAAAATGGGCCTAGAAAAACATAATGATGACATGAATGTTATGCTAAACAATTTGCGTATTTACGTTAATGTTCACATAAGTAAATAATACTTGCCTTGCTTCCACTTTCAATGGGCACGAATTTTTGACCAACATGCAAAGTTCTCTTAATTACTGGTGCAACACTCATTTTTATATTTTAGTCAATATTTATATTCCAAAAACTACTGATATGTAAATTATTTAACAACGTCTTTGATAAATAAAATGTTAATAATCTTTCCCGTCCACTCAAAGTTTATTATAATCTCTATTCTATTATATTTTTCTTCGTCAATAATAATAATGAAATTATTCTGACATGACAAGACAATCAATATTGCCCACATCAATAAACATCGTTAACATCATATAGAACCACCAGCTTTTCTGCAGAATGAAAAGTAAAGTATAGCTACGGTTGAAAGGATCTGCCACCAGTGAAGTAAAACACAATAATTCAATTTATTACCTCGTAAAAAAGCCTATAAATCGTAGACAGAGAATAACAATAGACTCAGGGGAAGCGTGTCGGCAAGTGAGATGGGTAATACAAAATAGTGTTGTTACTCAAAATAGTTTTCCCCGTATTGTGGGTAATTTTACAAATTTTTTTTTAACTTTATCTTCGAAATTTTCCAATCTATTATTTGATTATTATTATCATTATAGTAGTTTTTTATTGGTTATTAGTCAAAGTAAGTCCAAAACATATAGAAGTTAACCTATGAACCGTGTATCCAAACGATCTGCATCTTCGTCGTCATCGGGGGCTGATGAGTCCTGGAAGATCTGCTTTGTGTGAACACACCTTCGATAAGCCAAACCACCACATGCGTTTTGACAAACCTACAATTCTAGCAAAAGAGAATCGATTGATACCTAGAATGATACGCGAGTCTATTGAAATAAAGAAACATCCAAACTTCAATAGAGATGATGGTTGGCAATTACCACCTGCTTGGAACCCAATCATTAGCACAACCAAGCGAGGGAAGAACACTAGCAAGACTCCAGATAACATTAGCTCTTTTTGTACATAGCAAATATTAAACGCAAATGTAACTTAAAATTTTGTGAAGGTAGTTAGTATTAATAATTTTATAGTACTGTATAATGACAAATAACACCTCAGTCTTCCCGTGACCATGATAACTGAAAAGTTTTCGAAACGTCGGGCTTTAAAAATAATGTAATAATACGCGATTAAAATATCCGAAAATCAAAAGTTGTTTCAACTCTAATTAGATAGTTTTAAATACTTGTACTGTACACCCAAACGACGAAAATTTGATGATGACGCAGTATGCTGAAAATTTTCCATTGTATCAATGTTATCATTAGATTCATTAATCTGAAATCAAAATATAAAATAATTATTGTATAGGACTTGGGACGTGGATTAAACACTTAATAATATTAGCGATAAACACAATATAGTCTTTCATACTTGTACACCCAAACGACGAAAATTTGATGATGACGCAGTAGGCTGAAAATATAATGATAACAGTAAAGTTAATTTCTTTTTCTTAAATAAATACTTTTTTTCAAAATGAAGACTACAAATTTTGGAGTATTTTGTAGGAGTCCAGTTAATTTTTCCAGTTGATAGAATCCATTCTCTTAAGATAATATTATCTTCATTTGGAAAACTGTAAAAATATCTACTCTTCATATACCCACATTAACAAGAAAAATAGCACATGCCATGGAATCCTTTTTAAGAACTAAATAATAAACATCCTTTATATAACTTATATTAGTATATTGAAATACATATAATTATTTAATCCAGGGTTTTAGGGTAAATAAAATACTTGTGCTGGCAACATTACAATGATAGAGATTTTAGGTTATCAAATTTTAAATATAATTTTAATGCATTTGCAGTTTATTTTTCTGCATAAATTAGATATGTATGTGTCATAAATAGAAAATATAACAATCTTACACCGTTATTATTCTAAAACTAAATGGTACTTACGAGTGGAAAGACAAATCTGGTTGCTTAGTTTCGCTATTACTTTTACACGATATAACAATGCACCTGACCATTTTATTGAATATTTAATTATTTCTAATGTTAAATTATATTTCTATTTATTGCCAGAACCGATCTCACATAAATAATTAACTAAAACATCAACGAAATTCTTAATTTTTCTGCTTTTCAATTCAAAAATGGTTTGTTTATTTTGAAAAAGTCAAACGGTTTGTTTAGCAAAGTACTTTGCCGGCTTGGCCAGCAGTAAGGGACAGCAAATTATATGGCCATGTCTCACTTACTCTTAGTATTTTTAACATTTATTTTCTCCGTCTAGTGCGAGTGAAACAAAATATATGCAGATGTCTATTGTAATTCTCTGTCTACGCTGTAAATCTATAAAACAATGTCAAATAAGGACCCTAGAACGAGAGCCTAAACCAGAGGAGAGGAGTGCGTCCCGCTTGCACGATTGCCTGACGAGATTAAGTTCAAAACAAAAAAATAAAAAACTTATTAAAAGGGAATATTTTATATAAAAAAACAGGTTATCACCTGGAGGGCAATTCTCGCAAGTTCGATATCATTACTATCATAGAAATTATATCAAGTGTTCAATGTCATGTGAAAAATATCACAAAGTGAAATATATTTCTATTGATAGATTGAAACTGTATTCTCGCACACGGTAGTAATTTTTTCTTAGACATTAAAGAACGAAGACCGAAATCAATGATCCAAGCGAATGAATTGAACGAAAGGTCAGTTTAACTGTCATCTTAGATATGAAAAGGTCTTCATATCTGTCAATATTTTTACTCGACATTGGCGAAATAATTGTGGCAAACACGATTGAAGCCACCTTAAAAAAAAAACTATTGAATTTGTCAATATTTACATATGTTCTGGTTTGTTTAAATTTTCTTTTAAGTGTACTTTGCCGGTAACTAGCAAAGTCTGAATTCCCAAATGGACCATCCGACAACCGAATTTAGTTTTTGAAATTTTATAATGGAAAAATAATATATTTTTTATATTTTAATAATATAATTAACGTTGATCCAAGTAGATATTATTTACAACTTCTAAGACTATTTGATCTATGATCCATTTAATATATTTACCTACATTTTAGTTTTCTATCTATAAGTATTCAAACAAAATTTGAAAACAAAATGGCTACCGTTCGCACGACATCTTCAAATATCATCATATCGTCTGATCGTGACCACACGATATCATCCTTTGATATATATCATCATATCGGCTGGTTTTCAATAGAAAAATATCGATCGGATAGAGTGAGAATAGCTCAAGTCAAATATCGATCGCAAAATATCACAAAAGTGATAAATATCGAAAGTGATATAATATCTACCGTGTGAGAATTGCCCTCCTGTTCCTTTTTAATAAATTGTTATGATTATTATTGTCGTTTATCATCTTAAAGGTAAATAGTTTATTTTGTTAGGTAATATGTCAAAGAAAAAATATCACGGGTATACTATACCCGTGGAAGCAATATAAATATAGTGTCCAAGATTAATCATCTTTTGGAGTGTTTTGGAGCAGTTATCCGTTTAATTAAAAAAATAGTTGGTATAACAAAATATGGTGAAAACTATTGTAACCTTTCTAGTTCAAATCCGTTCGACCGCACTAATATTATAAATGTGCAAGTAACTGTTCCCATCTAACCAACCAAACTAATTTTCATAAAATTTAATGAAAATTAAACTAATTTCCAGAAAGTACATATTTTACCTCGCATAGCCTACCCTGAAAAATTACATAAAAGGATTGAAAATTGTGCGGAAAATTTTCTCATTTCAGTATGTAGAAACTTAAAACTTGGAACAATGGTTTGTTTCATCATTTTATGAGAAAGAAGTATGACCTCTTCATCTAACTATTGTATTCATTTATTAATTATATTCAACTTGAACGTGTCAACGCAGCTTAAAGAAAACCTTATGCGTACACTGTGTGGGGGGATTGTATTTTTTTCTTAGAAAAAAAACCGACGTATGTATTGCTTGATGCAAGAGAAGCAAATTTCTTATTTTCTTTCTGATTTGGTTTTGGTAGATTAGTGCTAGTGAAGTCTTTAATATAGTATTGACTCTTTATATAATAAGTTGTTTATAGTTATAGTGTTCGCGAAGTGAGGCAGAATGGCCGATTTCTTCGATTCCGAAGCTGAAGAAAGTGGGGTAAGTGAAATCTTATAAAGTCATCCAATGTGCTAATTCCGGAATTGGTACGTATGAGCGTTCATATCTGTATTTTAATCTATCTTTATATCCTTAGTTGGAATCTGAAGATGACCAGCAACCGACTGAGCGCAAGAAACCTAAGCGGAAAGCTGCCGTACAGAGTGATGACGAAGAAGATGAAGAAGGTACACATGCTTTAAGTTATGTCTTGTTACAGTTTGTAATAAGTTCTAAATCATAATCGCAATTGTATTCACATTCATTTTCAGTTGAGCACAATTGGGACCGTAATACATATCACAGTGATTGTTATGATCCATATAATTTTGAACATTCATCTTTTTCGCATCAATACAATTCATCCTTTTCATTAGAGTTTTGTGTACTACGGTCAGCCTAAAATAAGCCTTTGCCTTCTTTTCTTAGATCCCTTATACATAATTGTTTTGATTAATATATCAGTAAAAATAGTTCAAACATAGCTGAGAAATTTAATTGTTTTTGTGTGTTTAAACATTCATTGATTTAAATGTTCATTGTTTCTAACCTCTCTATGCCTATTATATCGAATCCCCTTATGGTGTTAAACTTATTAAGATTTATTGACTGGGCAAGTCTTAGAAGAGAGTTGGGATTATTTATTCTTTTAAAAATATTCAATCACTTTATAATTACTATGTCACAATGTTTCAACACAAAAACTGAGTTTAATGTCTTTTGTACAGATGACGAGGAGCGGCTTAGAGAAGAACTCAAAGATCTAATAGATGATGCTCCCATTGAAGAGTCTTGTAGTGATGGCGAGGATTCAGATGCTAGTGTAGGACCAAAGAAACGGAAGAAAAGTGATGATGAACTAGATGATCGATTAGATAATGAGGATTATGACCTAATTGAAGAGAATCTTGGTGTCAAAGTAGCTAGAGTAAGTATATTATGAATGTTAAATCCTATACCAATTCTTATACGCTTAAATAACATAAATCTCTCATAACTGTTTATTGATTAGAAATTTTAAAACTAAGTATTTTAATTGCCATCCCCAATGAAATGTACTAATTTGTCATATATATTTCAGAACAAATTCAAGCGTCTTAGGAGGCTTGAGGATGATGATAGTGATAATGAAAGGAGTCATGATCCAGATTTAGAAAGAGAAGTTATTGCTGAAAAACTGTTTGTTCCTGGTCCTGATGAGGTAAAAGATTTTTATATAGTCAGAATAGAGGTTTTTATAACTACCAAAACCAGTTCTTTCCACACCAATGTATAACAATGCATTTAGGGTGATGTTGGTGCTGAGCCGTTTTTGCAGCGCATCAGGAATGTTTGCAAAAACTAGAAAAGTAGATGGGTTTCACGCTATAGTGCGAAAACCCATTGCCTCTCTGATGTTCTGAACGCAGTAAAGTCCCAACAGCATCATAAACACATTAGCAAATAGACTCGATGACCCAGTTTTAGAACATTGGGTAAAGGCTTCCAGTTTTGATTAATTGTAATAAATATTTTAATTGTTCATACATACATACATACATATACTCACGCCATTAATTCCCATTGGGGTAGGCAGAGACTATCGATCGCCACTTCGTACAATCCTGACAAACCTCTCTAGCTTCGTTTACATCCATCAATCTTTTCATACATTAATTGTATATAAATAAATATAGATATTAGATATAATTAGTTACATACTAACATATTGATTAAGTTGTATTACTAACAAGAAATGGAACCATGTTCTGATAAAGATTTATTTTTTTATTAAAACTCACAGCTATGAATTGCAGAAGAGCTAAGTTTGTTTCCTGAATGCACTTACAAAATACAGGACAAGTTTGTAATTGAGATGCCTTTTAGTTTGTGGTTAGGTAAGAGTTTTTGAATGCAGTAAATTACAGAAATACATCTCTCCTGTGTACACGGGAAATTTAATACAAACATACAATGTATGTACTCAGGGCCATAAATCTTAAAAACTGTTAGCCAGAACTTCGGTATCTTTAATTCTTAAGCCAGAAGTTCAAAGAAAAAGGGTGTGGTGATGGTCTCCCTAGGTCACCTCTTATGGTAACATATCCATAGAAGAAATGTGTTGGCACTATTGTGAGCTAACATAACACAGGTACTGAAAACTAAAATACTGCTAATCAATAACAGGATAATAACAAACTGAAAAGTGGCTACTTTTGAGTTGATTAATTGGAAAAAGAGATTAATCAAGTTAAGTTGCTTAGGGGTATGGTATGTTATGAGTGTAGTAAGTATCCAGGTAAGAATTGTCTACCACTGGTTACTCTTTTTTGGAATTTATAGTATAAATAACTTTAACACTATGTAAATGTTTGTACCATAAAGGTCTTCAGGGATAGGCTACAAAGAAAAAGGATGGTTTTAATAAATAAAAAATATAATGGTATGCTGATCTAAGTACTTAGTTTAAATTCACACTTAAAATTATCATATGAGAAACAAGTGGTCTGCTCCCTTTTCAAGCAGTGATGGTGAGAAAAGTCAGTCACATAGTAAAATATGCATAATCTGAGGATATTTTCTGTGACTGCACTAGCATTCAAACACTATTTACCCTACATGTTTCTTCCAATAAAATCATTTTTTTTTATTCTTGTTTTTAGTATTCCTTACCAGAGGTCATTGAACCTTTCTAGGGAATAATTTCATTATTTCTATTCTGAAGACACTGCTGTTGTTTCTAGGATGATGATAATCGCTCAGAATCGGCGGTGCCGAGAGAAGTTGATTATGATGATGAAGATGAGGATATGGAGTCAGATGCTGACGACTTCATTGTTGATGTTGATCGTAAGAAAAAGAGGAAACCTATCTTCACTGATGCGTAAGTTTTTAATAACGATATAAAAAATTATCGCCTCCTATTTTGTATGTATTTTCTTTTATTAGAAAAATATTTATTAATTTTATATCTAACCAGAAAAATATTTTTTCTGGTTAGAGTTATGAAACAGAAGCTGCTCTTGTTTCTAATATAGAAATGAGCATCGAAACACATTTTGCTTTACTTGCACACAACCTTGTTTCTGAACTTTTTGAGTGCATTTGCTTATTATATTTAGTCATAACTAGTTACATGCTTGTATTTATTCGTTATTTTTCTTCTTTAAACTTAAAAAACAAAAGATGAGGATTTCTTAAATTATGGCATTAACAAGAAAATAAATTTTTATTACAACAAAGCTTTATACTATGATTATAAACTAACTTATGTGGATACAATAGAAATTAAACCTCTTTTAATTCATAAAATAAACAGCTCTTAAAAAAGCCGGCAACTTACTTTTCTTTTTTTGATATATCTATTTAAAATGAGCTGAATAAATATACTGTCCAGGAAACTCCTACAGCTCTTCCAAAAAATCACTGTATAAATTGTATGCTTTTAATAATCAGATCACTTCAAGAGGGACAAGACATTTTCGGTGTGGACTTTGATTATGAAGAATTTGAGAAATTTGGGGATGGAGATTCAGATGAAGAAGAAGAGGAGGATTTGGATGAATACCTCAGTGAGGACGAAGAGGGTGAAGGTGTCAAACGTAAGCCTAAGAAAGGCAAAGCTAAAAGATCTAGTAAGAAATCCATTTTCGAGATTTATGAGCCAAGCGAGTTGAAAAGAAGTCACTTTACAGACTTGGACAATGAAGTAAGTTACTAATACATCGTGTATTTAAAAACAATCTCCCTAATATTGAAAAATACTAGCAATTTCCTTTATTGAACATACATTTTAAGCCAAAATTCACATATTCACATATATCAGTACAAATATTCTTACAAAAGTTGCACCAATTAAAACACATAATATTTTATAATATCACTATGTGAAATCCATGTCTTATATTATTATTACTCTTATATATTTATTTATATGCTTATTATAGATAAGGAAAACAGACGTGCCAGAGCGAATGCAAATTCGTGAGGTGCCAATTACCGCAGTGCCTGAGGGCAGCACAGAATTGGAAGACGAGGCAGAATGGATATACAAACAAGCCTTCTTGAAACCACCAGTTTCTAAACCTGACTCGCAGGAAGCTCGGGAGAGACAGCGCAGGTAAGATTTTGATAATCATTTAAGAAGTGTGTAGCACGCTTAATACTACAGTGACCTATGTCAAAATTTTGATGAACTGAGTTACAATACTTCACAGACCTTAAAAAGCATGCTCTACAACATAGGCACGAGAAAACACCCGTATTCTTAGCACAAAAAGGTTCAATTTCACTTAGGTCCTTATCATCTCGTATTCATATGTTGAGCATGATTTTAAGGTCTGTGTAGTATTGTAACTCGAAACATCAAAATTTTGACATAGGTCACTGTAGTATTAAGCGTGCGAGTGTTGGATTAGAATAGCCATGCATGACCAATGGGGTATGGCAGGTAGAACCGTAAAATGTGACTAAGGGTTTTGGAGGTTTTTCTTTTTCAATACTATATGATGTCCTGACTTGATGTCTTGACTTTTAGGTCACTTACTTTTCTCTTGACTGTACTTTTGCCACAAGCTATCACTTCTAAATTATCTTTTTTACATAATAATGCATTCCTGTTAATTAACATATATAGGGGCACATCTATAAAACTTGAGATTTCGAGTTTGAATATTATATGGATATTTCATGCTTAATGGACATACACTTATAAAGTTTTATGATTTCGTTATTATTAGTTTAATTTATTTATGACCGATTTTGTGAAAATACAGAGGCTCAAAACTCTTTAAACGCATTTTCCCAACAATCATGTTTTTTGAATTGTGCCCCTATAATATGAAAGTAGCGATATATTCTTAGGGATACATATCAGAGATTATACTGCCTTGTTAATTTTTATAATCAATATTTTTATTTACATTACAGAGGTTCAAGTACTGTGGTAAAGATTCGGCAAGCTTTGGATTTCATGAGGAACCAAACGTTGGAAGTACCCTTCATTGCATTCTATAGGAAGGAGTATGTGCAACCTGAGTTAACAATTAACGATTTGTGGAAAGTTTACAAGTATGATGCAAAGGTATGTTTGATTTACACAAGTAGAAAAATTGTGTAGTATCCAATATGTTTTTGTGCCAAAAAGTTAGAACAGAACACTATTGCTGAGGCTCCGCTGTCTTGTTTTTAACTAAAGTTTATACACAGTGTTTCTTCCAGATACCTTCTTAATAACTTGACTGGTACTAAATCTGGTGCTAGAAAAACAATATTGCAAATTTTATTGAAGTACACTTAAAACTGTGTCACAAAAATTAAATGGATGTTTCTTTACTTTGAAGTCACAAATTATAATTTCAGTGGTGTCAATTAAAGCAACGCAAAGAAAACTTGCTAAAGTTACTAAACAATATGCGAGATTACCAACTCGACAAATTGATGGAAAATCGAGATGCTCCTATTCCTGAAAATATGAGGATTGTAAAGGATGAAGATATTGACAGGTAATGAACAAATCCTAATAAATGATGTTGCTTATAAATGTAAAATCAGTACTGTTTATTTCATAATTGCTCATATCCTTATCGTTACGTAAAAACATTTTTTTAGATTGAAGGCTGTGCAGACCTCAGAAGAGTTACGTGATGTACACACACATTTTCTGTTATATTACTCACACGATCTGCCTGAAATGCATAAAGTACAGAGGGCTAAGGAGAGAAAACGGGAACTTGAAGAAAAAAAGTAAGTGCAATATAATTTATTTATTGTTTGTATTTGTTTTTTGCATTGTGATATGTATGATATATAGTCAAAACATATCACAATGCAAAACCTTACCTATCATACTCTTACATTCGTACATATCTTACAATGTTAGGATACAATCTTAATTAAATAAACGTTAGTCCAATTAAATCATTGGTGTACTCTTTAAACGCCTTAAAAATTATTTACCATAATCAGTACCTACCAAATTAAGACCATTGTTATCTCACATTATTGTACTATTACTTTTACCATAAACAAACATATAAGACTCAAGCGTTCACGCCGTAAATCCCCGAAGGGATTGGCAGAGGCACTAATACTTCTGATCATCACGTGACATCGTCACCTGGTGTTCAGAGAACCCACGTTTTGCTTGGACAGTGTACTCACATGATATGGGGCCCCTACACTTACTTACTTACTTATACTCACGCCCATTATTCCCATCGGGGTAGGCAGAGACTATCGATCGCCACTTAGTACGATCTTGACAAACCTCTCTTGCTTCCCTTACATTCATTATTCTTCTCATACATGCTCTTTTATTCTTCTCACTTCGGACCCCCCCTACACTTATAACTTAGATATGTAGAAACAGCAAAGATATAATGGTCAGTACACCCTGCTGTGTACCAACTTATAGTTTGTATTTATGCTTATCACGAAAAACATTTACATATCGCGATGTGGGGATATGAGTGAGACGCTGCTATGTGCGAGTGAGTCCGCTGTAGTGTGTTCTCTAACAGTAATCCCACAGATACAATAACCAAATAACATTACCAGACGCTTGGCTCGCGAGCAAGCCGAGCAAAACGGCGAAGACCCTGATGAGGCAGCGGCGGCCAATGGCTTACTTACCATAATTTTAATAACACCATTATTATCTCACATCCTTGTACTATTATTTTTACCATCATTCACAACCCATATGTATCTAAACAGCATACATTAGATGAAATAACCAATATAACATTACCAGACGCTTGGCTCGCGAGCAAGCCGAGCAAAACGGCGAAGACCCCGACGAGGCAGCGGCGGCGGTGGCGGCAGCGCCTGATGAGGAGGAACCAGCTAATGATGTTAAATATGCTGTGAGGTCTGGACCTTATGAGCTGTGTAGGAAAACTGGCATTGGTAAGATAATTATTGTTTCTGTTTAGGTTTTTAAAAATGTGTTTTCTTTGCGCCGACTTTTTTTTGTTGACCTCTTTAGATATAAAAGAAAGAAAGTTTATTTTTTTAGGGAACAAACAAACAAGAATGCAGTCCAGGACTGATATTTAAATATGTTTTAACCCCAAAAAGGAACTAACTCGGCAGTAAGAGTTTTGCTGTGTAGTGTCGGCTTAGAATAGCACTATCCCATTTCTTCCGGTGGGTGTACGTGAGAGGCGACTAACGGTATTGGGACTTTAAGGGATTTTTGGGCGATGCTGTTAGAGACCCATCATTTATTTTACCATCTTTTCCCCACTCAACTTTCCAAAAGTGGCTGAGGAATTTCTAATTCTAATTCTAATTTCTAATTCCTCAGCTCTGGCTACCCCTACTAGGGATTTATAGCCGTGAGTATATGTATGTATGTAGAGAGAATCAATCAGATTTATCATCCCATACGCTGGTTTTTAGTTGGCGCCAATTCTTACACTACCCACAAATTAATAAACGCTTCTTACGTGTACACAGCGCATTGTACCACACTTAACTACATTCATATTAACACTTGATAATGATTACACAGAACCGCTGGTAAAGAAGTTTGGTCTAACCCCGGAGCAGTTTGCAGAGAATGTTCGTGACAACTATCAGAGACATGAAGTGGAGCAGGAAGCTATACCACCATTGGAGGCTGCGGCGCCTTTTGTAAGCACATCTTTTTTAATATGTTTAATATGGTCTTCTCTAATCAAATATCGAGATAGTTTGTTTAAAAATCAGTACTACAAAAAAAATGTTTTTATCAATCTGCCTCTAGTAAAATTCTTTTTCAATCATTGACAGCGACAGCTTATTTTTATATTAACCCTGCATAGTAATTTAATACACAATCCCTAATTTGATTAGGTTAGAATCTCACTAGCCCATTTATTTCCGCTGGTGTTGTATGTAATAGGTGACGATCGGGGATTTTCAATTCAATTGTTGTGCGATGTGCCATCGATCCATCACCAACCGTTATTTACTTTGCAATTTTTTTCGACTCTACTTACAAAAGAGGCTGATGTATTTCTATCCCCAAAGCTCTAGCTACCTCTTGTTTAGATTTATGACCCTTAAACATATACGTATGTACATGTACATAACTCCATTATGTACCCCCACTTTCTTTCAAATCACAATACCGATAACCATAATTTCTCACGATGTTTTCCCGCGCCGTTAAAAACCTACTTAAGGGATACATTGGTGTAGGTCAGACTCGGTATTGGAACCCATACCTCTCTGCATGATATATAGTTCTACCCACTAAGTTATTACGGCGCAATAGTTATTATGCTCGCTCTTTCGTTATGCTGGCAGCCACGGCTCAGCCGCCGAAGTAGTCCGTCGCGCGGTTTTAATGTGCGGTGTACAGTTAGCAAGAAAACCATTACTACACCATGACTAACTGTATTGTATACCACGTTTTAAAAGTGTAATCACGTGTTAGGAGGCAGACCTATCGCCGTTTTGTACGAACACTCTGTACATTTATCTTATTTTGTACAATTTAGGAGTGTCTGTTTCCTTTACATTAAAAACCATGATAAATTAACCATACATATGACTTACTTCGTGTCGCCCCATTTAGAATTGAATCCTTACCTCTCTGTATGATAGGTGGTAGATCTACCCATTGAGCTATCACGGTTGTATAGTGAATATGATTTTGGTTATCGACTAAGTTATTAAGGCATAAGAGTATTTATCCCAGTAAGTATAGATATGTTTTCTCCCAGGCTGGCAGCCACGGCTCAGCCGCCGAAGTAGTCCGTCGCGCAGTTTACATGTGCGGAGTACAGTTAGCAAGAGAACCGTTACTGCGAGCAACTGTACGAGACGCACTAAGAGACAGAGCTACGGTCACAGTGGCGCCTACAGCCCGCGGGTTGAAAGAGATCGATGAGAACCATCCGTGTTATGCGTGAGTATATATACACTAGGTAAAATAATGATAATAAAAAAATACAAAAAGATACAAGTAAAAATATAAATAGATAAAATGGATGCTACGGAGAGTATAGATGCTACGAGAAATATGGTTGCTACGGAAGTATCAATGCTACGCGTGAGTATGGTTACAGGAAGTATGATTTCTACAAAGAGAATGAATGCTATGAAGAGAATAGATTATACAGGGAATATGGATGCTACGGAAAGAATGAAAGTGGTATACATGTGCGGAGTACAGTTAGCAAGAGAACCGTTACTGCGAGCAACTGTACGAGACGCACTAAGAGACAGAGCTACGGTCACAGTGGCGCCTACAGCACGGGGGCTGAAAGAGATCGATGAGAACCATCCGTGTTATGCGTGAGTATATATACACTAAGTAAAATAATGATAGTAAAAAGATACAAGTAAAAATATAAATAGATAAAATGGATGCACCGACTCAAAAATTAATTTAAGAGAATTTTAATATTTAGGTAGGTTGAACTGACGCGTGTGGAATAAAGAAATTGCTAAGGTATTAATCACAGTACTCATATTCAATTAAAAAACATATTTCGTACTTTTTAGTACCAGATTGATTATTTTCGGTTGTTTTTCCAACTATGAAGTCGGTTATCTTTTTGTTAAAAAATATTTTATTTTACGAGTTTTAGAGATGGGTAGACCTCGCAAAGATGCCTCTCGGATGGGGAAGCGACGGTTATTATTCGTATTTCCGGTATTTCTATTATTGTACGATATTAAATAGGTTCAACCATATGTAACTTTACATTGTTCTTAAAATCCCTCGAAAGGCGATGGTCTACAAATCTACATCTCAAGAAAAACTCCAACGTTCACTCCGAATATCCCCGAAGGGGTTAGCAGAGTCACCTATTGTTCAGAGTACCCACAATTTGCTTAGACAGTGTTCTCACCTTATACAGGGCAGGCCTATCGGCTATTTGAACAAATACACTGTCATATGATTGTGAGTTTCGACAGTCCCCTCGATTTCCTGGGATGCCATCATCAGATCCTGGTCTCATGGTACTTTCTCGGTAACAATAACAAAACAAAAGAAATGTTTAGTGAACCTGTACTTCTCTTTATAAAAGCTACGAAGAGGAGTATAAATCTATATAGAATGTTGAAAGAACTATTTCCTAGCTGCTAGTGATTGAGGACCTACACCTTCCATCATCAGCTCAGCAGCATAATATTATGATTTTCAGAAGCAATTGCCAATATAACTTCAGAAAATATGTAAAACGCGGTACATTTGCCTATAAAATTTGAGGGTTCCCGTCGATTTCTCCAGGATCCCATCACCAGACCCTGATATCCTCATCATGGTACCAATCCGGGAGTATCTTCTTTCGAATAAAAAAATATAATCAAAATCGGTTCATAAATGACGAAGTAATAGGCGAACAAACATAAAAAAATATACGGTAGAATTGAGAACACTCCTTTTTTTGAAGTCGGTTAAAAATAGACAAAGTAGATGCTACGGAGAGTATGGATGCTACGCGGAGTATGGATGCTACGAGGAGTATAGATTTAATGGGAATATGAGTATTGCACAAGATGCGTGTGCTACATGTTTAATTATACCTAATAATATATTTTGTATGTTCTGCAGGATGAAATATTTGAAAAAGAAGCCAGTCCGCGATTTATCAGGCGATCAGTTCTTGAAGCTTTCGATAGCTGCAGAAGATAAACTAATAGATCTTAAAATAAGTGAGCAGTTGGAAGGAAACAATTCACCAAACTATTTAGAGGAAATCAAACAACTTTATCAGAAGGTAAGTTCTTGAACTAAATATTTTATAGTAACTTTGTTACGTGTTTTAGTGTATGTTATTAGGGCCGGCGCTCACTGCCGGCATGGCACAGGATGGCACGGTAAGTTCTGCTGCAGCATTCCGAAGGATACCACGGCCTTCCGCGGCATGCCGTGGCATGACACGGCAAATAACTCCGCGCATGTTCAAGTTAGTTTTATTCATAATGATTGACTGGGATTTAGTATTTAACGTATTATACACTCGTACCCTTGCCTCCCCCCGCGCGGCGAACGCACTGCGCCGCGTACTGGCGGCCCGTGTCATGCGCGCGCGTATCGCGAGATGCAGCAGCACGCCGCGGCATCCCGTGGCATGCTTTGGCACGTTCTGTCCTACCGCGGCCTCGCTCGGCATCGTTGTGTCAAAATAAAGTAACATGAATTCTATACTAATGGTTATAAGATTAAAAATGCTATATCTGTACCGAAATCCTTTGCCATGCCATGCCATGCCATGCCGGCAGTCAGCGCTGGCCCTTACAGTGACTATTGAATTAAATATTTCACTAGTTGACCCGATAGACTTCGTACTGTCCTATAGTCTGACCTGAGCTATTTTTAACAAAGAAAAAAAGAAACTACTCGCGCTATCTAGTATACAATATATATGTTACAGTCATAGTGATTAAACAGAGATTATACATAATGACTGGTCATTATATATAAAAGCCAAATTCGATAGACAAAGTAATAAATTAATCACTTTATCTGGACATTATTCATAATAGTGTTTCAAAGTTAGCCAAAGTAATAGTACGGTCTAGCCGACGGTGAAATGAAAAAACGTTCCTATGACAAATAGTCTTATTGCAAGAAAGCCCCCTGCAGGCGAAGAAAAGTTACGTCACATTTAGCTAGGTTAGGTTATGTATAAAACGAGCGAGCGAAGCGCAGCGGATCGAGCACCTTAAATGCATAATCTGTATTTTAAATATATGGAAAGATATTTTATTAAAATAATATTATTCTTATTTAACATTTTCAACACAACAGGCAATATTATAGTAATAAATAACAAAGTGTATTAATTAAAACAATATGATCATTGAATGTTATGAAGAAAAAAATTCATGAATAAAATTATAGTTTTAAAAAAAACCTAGGTAGTATTAATAAAAAAAATATGACCACTGACTGTTATGACCTCCCTTTGGTGGTATTAAAATGTATTAATAAATAAAGTGTGACAAATAAAATTATGAAGAGTGATTATTATGAACACAAATCGTTAGAAAGACAATGAATATGATTAAGAATTTTGTATGAGCCAATATGGACCCCAAATATCTATTTCTTTTATTACATTACCCAAGTCTTCGAAGATATTATATAAAGAAGCTAGTTAATGTGATTAATTTTGTGTCATTTATCACTTTATCTAAGTTGAGTAGACATCATACATAATGGCTAGACAGTATATATAATATCCAGATTTATTACTTTGGATGTAACATATACATTAGTAAGGATTTCGTTTGGAAGTTTATGGTTTTTTGATGGTCCTGTGGGAACCCTTGCGGAATTTGGGATAAATAATATGGGTGTTATTTAAACGGTTAGCAAAGTATTGGTATATTTGTGAGCAGAAATATTTAATTGGTAAGCTAAAATTGATAGTTGGACAGCAACTTGTGTTCAGCAATTATTAATAAATCAGTCTGCAATATATATCATTCTGAACAGCAGTATTTTTTTTTGTACAGCTGTGTATATATCAAAGCTGCAATGAGTGACCTGTAGTTAATTAAATTTTGGTAAGCACTCAGAGAATAAGCAAAAAAATCAGTTTAGTGCCGCTAAAATTAGTCTAGCAAATAATAAATAAATATCATACTTAAAAAGCACTAAATGGGCGCATCACTTACTGATGATTCATTTATTTATTCTCTCTCAGTAAGTAGGTTACTTTTAGTATTATAGCAGAGATATTTTGATGAAATAATAAAGAAGCCGTTTTAGTTTTATAATTATTATATTCAAGAAACAGTAACAATTTTTTTAGTGACTCTTCGAGTAATTCTTCGAGTGACTGTGTTTATTTTGCAGATACATAATAAAACTTGCTACCAGTTTGTGTTTAAATTACAGACCATTGTCATGATTATTTACAGAACACGAATTGCAGCCTGATTTTAATTATTACTAACAAAATCTTTGTATGCTAACCACATGATTTATTAGCGGTTATTTCTTGCAACCCTAATTTTTAAATGGCATACACAGTAATTACTTCTCAAATAATATCCTATATGTTGACCTGGTGTATAAGCTACATTCATGCCCAATTTGCAAAATCACGCTACATTCATGCAAAATCACTCCCCACTTAACTCTTTATTTATAGCACCTACAGACCCCGAAGAAGTCCTTAACCTGATTAGAGCATTAGATAACGATAAAGCCTCTGGAATGGACTATATTAACAATAAACTTTTAAAAATAATTGCGCCCTCTATCTCCCGCCCCCTTGCTGATATTTTTAACCGGAGTATCTACACTGGCTGCTTCCCAATACTCTGGAAAAAGGCTCTGGTGAAGCCAATCCACAAGGGTGGTCCTAAGGATGTTCTTAATAACTACAGACCCATATCCCTTCTCACAGCTTGCTCTAAACTTCTAGAGCGTATAATAAACAGTAGGTTAGTAAGTTTTTTGGAAAACAATAGTCTATTACACAATAAGCAATTCGGCTTTCGCCAGGGGAAATCAACCCAACATGCTGTAAATCTTTTGATCGATACAGTGTCTAGAAGCCTCGATTGTGGACTAAAATGTCTGGGCATCTTCTTAGACCTAGCTAAGGCATTCGACACTGTCTCGATCCAAATTTTGCTCAAAAAAATGGAATCGATAGGTGTGAGGGGTGTGGCCTTAGATTGGTTCACAAGCTACCTTAGTTCCAGGAGTCAGTTTGTTGATATCAATGGTCATAGAAGCTACGAAAGAACTGTCACTTTCGGTGTTCCACAGGGAAGCATCCTGGGCCCAACTTTGTTCCTTATTTACGTGAACGATATCACATTAAATGGTTTACCCAATGCTGACCTCATATGTTACGCCGATGATACAGCTCTTATCTTCAGCGGAAAATCCTGGCCTGATGTTAGAGACTTAGCGCAACAGGGCTTGACTATTATCACAAACTGGCTTCACATTAACTTACTCACTTTAAACATAGCCAAAACTCAATACATTTGCTTCCATAAAACAAAGGCATCAGCTCCCCCCAGTGCTTTGATGCCCATCAAAGCGCATGATACGTCCTGTCCTCGATATCGCAATAACCCAACGACATCGTGTTCGTGTGAGAGTCTTGTAAGGACCCCTAGCTACAAATACCTTGGTGTGATTGTTGACGAGAATCTAAACTTAAAACTCCACATAAGTTGCACTGCGTCCCGAACCCGTAAATTGGTCCATGCTATGAGACGCTTACGTCAATTCGCCGATGGAGATACAATCAAGATGGTCTATGCGGCTCTTTGCCAGTCTGTACTTGACTACTGCATTTTGGCATGGGGAGGGAGTGTGGCTTCTAACATGATTATATTGGAGAGAGCACAGAGAGCAGTCCTTAAGACCTGTTTAGGTAAGCCTCGAAGATTCTCCACAATGCAACTGTATACGGAAGCAAATGTTCTAAGCGTGCGCAAATTATTTGTTTTAAGACTGGCAATGTATTCATTCAGGGAATTCAACAAAACAATTACATCACAGTTTAATAGCAAGAAGCGCGTCTTTAGTGTAACTGTCCCGAGAATGAATACATCCTTTGGCCAACGCTTCCTTAGGTTTCTATCACCCTTCATTTATAATAAACTGTCCAAACTGACGGACACTGTGGTAAGCGGAAGCGCTTATGAATAATAATAATAATAATAATAATCATCTTTATTTACAATTAAAACCTAATACAGTCATAGCTAGAGCACTACAAAATAATTGGATTTACAGTAAGAAGTAACAATTTATGTAAGAAAGTAGTTTTTAAAATTTTATTGGACATGAGCTACGAGGACTGCGAGGCACTGCTGAAAGTAACAAGTTAAACCTTTTCTCTCACACACACACATACGCTCTCACACACACATACATACCCTCTCACACACACATACATACGCTCTCACGCACACATTCATACGCTCTCACACACACGTACACACATAGCACAGCTGCATGACGTTTTACCTTATAATTTTATTTTACTTCCATTCCCCTTTTATACTTGCATAATTTTTATTTTGTTTTAAAACCTTTTTAAAATTTGTAATATAGTTTTTAATTTTTATTAAATTTAAACTTTATATGTGTTAAGTAAAATTGGCCCTCGCGATACAGGCTTAGTCTAGTGCGAGGGCAAATGTAAACTTAAATTGTAAATTTGTATTTTTAGTAAATAAAGAAGTTTTTTTTTTTTTTTTTGATTTCCATTCCCCTTTTATACTTGCATAATTTTTATTTTGTTTTAAAACCTTTTTAAAATTTGTAATATAGTTTTTAATTTTTATTAAATTTAAACTTTATATGTGTTAAGTAAAATTGGCCCTCGCGATACAGGCTTAGTCTAGTGCGAGGGCAAATGTAAACTTAAATTGTAAATTTGTATTTTTAGTAAATAAAGAAGTTTTTTTTTTTTTTTTTTTTGATCATGACAATCAGTCATTTTAAAAAAATAGCAAATTTGGCTTCAGTATCAAAAATAAAACATATTCCACCGGTTTTTTTTTCTTCAATGTAAAGTTTTACTATGTATATATGTACTCAGTATAGTCTTATTATGGTACAGATAAATAATGAACAATTATAAACCGTTCTAAACCTTAAATTATTGTAATTAAAAGAAAGTTCTATAAAAATAAATGAGAAATCTACATAAGTAAAAAGTAAAGTAAGTAAGTAGAATATTGAATGTAATTTGATACCCTTAGTTTATAGTACATCATTACATTGTGAAACCACATACAAAACAATGCTGTCAATAAAATGGTGTACTTGGTTTTCAAACGTTGTCTGGAAGATATTGCTTTAAGTGACAAGAACGCCAATTATACTTTAATATATTTTTTCATAATTTTGATATGCAATGGAGAGTTATCTATCATATTCTTCTTTCAGGACGAATTCGCGGCCACAGTGCAAGCATGGAACGAACTGAGAGCCGAGGCGGTCACTATAGCGCTCACCAAAATAGTGATGCCAGAGTTACGACGAGAACTCAGTTCTATATTACTCCAGGAATCTAAAGATTATGTTCTTAAGTGAGTATTATCTTGTGTTTAACTGTTTTAAGATTTGATTTTCTATATTTAAAGATTCCCTTTGTTCTTTATCTCGACTATCTTGTTTGACCTATCTTTAGTTTATCGTATGTAGCTCATAAGGGACATCAGCCACAATATTATTTACATATAACTATTTAATTCTGGGGTGTTTGAATGGTTTCACTAGGTTTTTGTCTAGATCCTTGTATTATTCTTTATTTGTAGATATTTATGAATACATAATATGTTGTGTGTTTGATAGATGCTGTCGGCGCAAATTGTATGATTGGTTAAAAGTGGCACCGTACGAGTCAAGAATAGATGATGATGAAGAATGGGATTCCTCCAATGGTAAACTATTATTAATAACTTCCCAGATGTTAACTTGTATGTTTATATTCCTAACAAGAAAATTTAACTAATAAAGTTTATCACCTATTCTATCTCCAATTAACATAAAATTTATTATGGAAACTCTATTATGCCAAAAAAAATTGAAATTATTGCAATTAGCTTCAATTTAATTCATTCATAAGTTTCTGAGTCAGAATGAATAAGGGTGTCTCTTTTACAATGAACTTTAAAAACTAGCACTTTTTTCCAAAACCCCATATTTTTCCTCAACTCCAAAAAGTCTCATCTATCCTAACCCCAAACCTATACCCCACAGGTCTCCGAGTAATGTCCATAGCGTACGTGCCAGACCGGCAACACTCGGCGTTCGCAGTGCTAGTAGCAGCCGGGGGTGAGGTGGTGGACCATCTTAGGCTGCCTCACCTCCTGTATCGCCGCAACGCCTGGGACGCGCTGGAGAGGAAGAATAAGGAGGCCGATATGACTGCGTTGAGGAGGTTTGTGTGTTTGGTTGTGGATTTGGGGATGGAAACGTGTCACGTGACAAACTATAGAGATATAAGCCTTATAGTTCATACAATTGAACATCAAGCATTTTAAACGTTAGAATTCTATTTTATATATAAGCTTTAGAAGATCTCCATAACATTCGGTCATCTGCCATACATAACACCAACATATTCGTTTCCAACTGTGTTCTATTTATCTTTGAAAGTATCTTTAATAAATAATAAATATATTTCGACGTAACAGGTTTATCCTGCACAAAAAACCGCACGTAATCGTGATAGGCGGAGAATCCCGCGACGCTCTCACAGTGAAAGCAGACGTGTCAGATTGCGTCCAGCAGTTGGTAGAAGATGACCAATTCCCGAGGATACCCATCGAGATCGCCGACAACCATATCAGCAAGATATACGCTAACAGCAACCGGGGGCGGGTGAGTACATAATTTTGAGAGAGAGAGACATAGAAGAGAGGGAGGAAGAGATATAGAAGAGAGGGAGAAAGAGAGAGTAATGTGATGACGGAAATGAATTTGATGCAATAATGAATTCGTGTCAGAGCTGAGATATATCAAATCCTATCGGGTGTGACTAAAGAGATTCTATTCTTGTAACGAACGCCCCAAAAACTTAAATGTTGCACACACTATTAATATATTTTTGGATTAGTCAAGTTTGCGATTTTAACTTAAATATTGATGCTTCTCTTATTATATCAACAAATATATATTTTACTATTAATTTTATAATCTCCGTAATACAAAAACAAGCCATCTCCATAAACACTATGTCTGATGGCTAATAAACTGGCGCATATATTATAGCTTGTTCTTTCATCTATATGCAATACTTTATAAAACATACTCTGTTTTCTAGATTGACTTCCGAGAATACCCAGACATTCTCCGTGAAGCTATCTGCCAAGGTCGACTCCTTCAAGATCCTCTCATGGAAATCTCACAACTCTGTGGCCCCGATGAAGAAATCCTTTGTCTGCGCTACCACACTATGCAGGACCAAATCGCTAAAGAAGACTTATTGGAAGGCATCGAGCTTGAATTTGTAAATCGCGTCAACGAAGTAGGAGTAGATGTCAACGAAGCTGTCTTAACTGGAAGAGGAACCGAATTATTACAATTCGTATGCGGTCTCGGACCAAGAAAGGCACAAGCGCTGATGAAACTATTTAAACAGACCAACCAAAAACTAGAAAATAGGACTCAACTCGTAACCGTCTGTCACATGGGACCAAAAGTGTTCATTAACTGTTCTGGTTTTATCAAAATCGATACCAATAGTCTTGGAGATAGCACAGAAGCTTACATAGAAGTATTAGATGGATCACGTGTACATCCAGAAACCTATGAATGGGCTAGGAAAATGGCTGTCGACGCTTTGGAGTATGAAGATGAAGATGCCAACCCAGCTGGGGCTTTGGAAGAAATTCTGGATGCCCCAGAACGATTAAAAGACTTGGATCTTGACGCTTTTGCTGAGGAGTTAGAAAGACAAGGATTCGGTAACAAAAGTATAACGTTGTACGATATTCGAGCTGAGTTAAATTCTAGGTATAAAGATCTTAGAGTGTCTTATCGTTCTCCCACTGCGGAGGAGCTGTTCGATATCCTTACCAAAGAATCGCCAGAAACGTTGTATGTTGGTAAAATGGTGTTAGCTTCCGTGGTAGGGATTACCCATAGGAAACCTCAGAGGGAGATGTTGGATCAAGCGAATCCTGTGAGGAATGATGAGACGGGTCTCTGGGAGTGTCCTTTCTGCCATAAAAATGACTTTCCTGAACTTTCTGAGGTAAGAACAAATCATTTTTATTTCGTTAGAACAGAACCAAATTTATAAACTATTTTAAATGATCTGCCTATAACAAAAATCCTATTATCATTAATCATAATTTTTTTTTAGGTATGGCAACATTTTGATGCAGGTGCATGTCCAGGTCAAGCTACAGGTGTCCGTATCCGTCTAGACAATGGATTATCCGGATATATCCACATAAAGAACCTATCAGATCGTCACGTGACAGATCCCACGGAAAGAGTCCGTATAGGCCAAACCGTCCACTGTCGTGTTCTTAAAATTGATGTAGATCGATTCCTAATAGATTGCACTTCTAAAACTTCAGATTTGATCGATAAAAATCATGAGTGGAGGTAAGTCAAACCCAAATGTATTTCTTACTTTTTTCAGAGGTATAAAATACGATACAAAAGCGTATACGTAACGTATAAAAAGAGTGTTAAATTCAGACGAAGTTTTTGCCTTAATTGTTCTTGTTCGGGCTGCTCCCGATTATGTGACTGATAATATAATAAAATGATAAACTGATAGTAAATGAAATCTGTATTAATGAAGAATAACTTAAATGTAACTGATAACTGATGAGCACGCGTAGCTGTCTTGATAGCTATAAACGAACTGAATAAATAATTAAATAAAACTAATAGATGGAGTAAAATGCTGACGCACGCTTCTGTACGACCTAACTCGTACATCTTCCCGGGCGGGAGAAATGGGGTTAGTAGTAGTGATAAAACTATAATGATGGCTTATGAGGTGCAAATGATTGTGATACATCATGATCGACATATTCTGATTCAAAATTAATGTTTGTGTTAGTAAGTAACGCTAAACTAAAATATGCACTATATTGTTTATATTGTAATATTTTACTAGTTGCAGGAACGAACTGACAACTTAGTATTATTAAACATCCTTTGACACGAACGAAACTTGGTTTAGTACTGGTGATGACCCTAAATTTTTTCTTGATCGTTTGCTTTCTACGATTCTTGATTTCGTGCTTAGGTTTTTTGGCAGATTTTCGAACAAAGTCGTTCACTTCACTATAAACACTACACTTGTCACTGCTGGATGGCACTGGGGTGCTGTGCGTTGCAGCGGGCGGTGCGCGGGGCGCGGGTGGCGGCGGGGGGCCGGCTGGCGGCGCGCCGGCCCGCACGCGGAGACGGCGGTATGCCAACGCTATGGCTATCACTGCTAGCAGCGCGTACATCGTATAGATTGCAGCGTAGTGGTGGATGGTATGAGAGGCCACCCCTTCTAATAACGGCTGACTCTTCTGCATGGTTTTGATTTTCTCTTCGATCTCTTTCATTTGACGAGAATGTGTGTTAAGTTCTGATTGATCTTCAGTAATTGAACCATTTGGTATGGATACATTTATGATGTGGTTGATTTGTGAAATTTCCGGTATTTTTATTTCTGAGCTTACGGTCATTTTACTGATCTCTAATCTGTGAGAATATAAAAAGAAATCCGCTGATTTAATAATGCATCCTTGATCGATGTTAAAAAATCCGTAATTTTTCAGTTGCACCTGGGTGATATGATCGTCGCATACTAGCTTTATATGGGTTGGTTCGCAATAAAAATAAAAATATTTGTTTAATTTTGTCAGTTCTATCCACCTGTTCTCGCATGACTTGGTAATAGTTTCACATGATTTGAAATAGGGATTCTTTTTGCAGAAACTCTTATCGTCCTTGATATAATAAATTCTGTTTTTGACGTTGCATAGTAAGATTTCGGGGTTTTTATGTATGCAAGCTTTTATATCTTGTTCAGTGATATCTATGAATGAGTCTTGTCTGAGGTTTACGGCAACATACTCTGACACTGGTACTATCGCAATTTCTTTGTTGTGGTCTAGTAAGCGTGGAATAGGTATGATTCTTGATATCTCATACAAGTCGTCACCGATGAGTGGAATCAGGATTTCAAATATAATGTATCTTGTGGTTACCCGGGCTCGAACTTCCAATAAATTATATATTTCTGATAAGCTGTCTGTTTTCATGATAGGTAAGGAGAGGTCTTTCGGTAGCTGTTCTGTAATAGTTCCCAACTCGTGTCTCAACTGATCAGGGGTAATAAGGTGAAAGTTGAACTTTCCATTATAAATATTAGTAACAGTATCAAGTAGTGTAAGCTGTATTTTGTTCAATGTAGATACAATATTATTTGCAATCATAGCGGTGGTTATAAAGTCGTTCATGATCGATAGATTTTGCATGTTGCTTTGCATCTGATATACTGATTTATCTAAGGTATTGAATTTTCGGGTTATAAATTTGTAGTGCTTATCGATCACACTTTCCGTACGTTTTAACATGTTAAACTCAGCCTCAACTATTGAAGTACTGTTTTTCCAAAGCGAGGCCAAATGTTTCTGATTTTCTTTAACAAGATTTATATCTCGTTCATATTGTTCGGCAAAACGAGCATCAAGTACACCAAACAAACTATTTGCTGCGTATCCAATTACATCGATAAGGCCGCGTCGCTGCCGGTGACTGCTAGACGAGGTGTCGCCATTATGATTAGTTAGGATATTATTATTGTATTCGAGTTCGGCCACCTCATGATTAAGCTGCAACATAATACCTTCACAGTGCGACGAGTCTTTTATTTTCATACATAAATTGTTTAGGTAGGTTATGTACCTTTGAAGAGCCATGTTACCGTCTCGATAAGGTTGAGTATCGTAAAACACAATTAAGCGCCATTTATCTCTTATCAATTGCATGTCTGTAATGCGATCGAAGTATACGCTATTATTGTTTTGGAGTGTTGTCATGTTGTAGGCGCATTCTGAGGGCGGGGTTGACAGAAGTACTAAACATAATGTTAATAATGAAGATAAGACAAATCCTACTGTTTTCCTTGATCTTGAAACTGATTTTGGTTGTGGCTCAGGAATGTCTTCCTTAACTGATTTTATTTGTGTTTCTGACTGATGAACGGGTAAGACACAGAGTTTGAGGATTGGTCTTCTCAATATGCCATTTTTTGTCTTTACGGTCACAACTCGGACATAACCATCTGTACCAGGATGTAATTCCAATACCCGACCTAGATACCATTTGCCTGGTGGAAGGTTGTCTTCTTTTATTATGACGACGTCATTGATTTTAATATTTGCTTGTGGCTGCCTCCACTTGCTTCTTATTGGTAGGTTGCTCAAATATTCATCTCGCCAACGACGCCAAACATCATTCACAATTTTTTGGGTTAAGTGCCATCTTGTTCTGAGATCTGTTTCCGTATTATGTATGGTTAGCGTCGGTCCACTAGATAGAAAGTGTGACGGAGTGAGTACGTCTAAGTCATTCGGATCTTCAGTTAGTGCACACAGTGGTCTTGAATTTAAGCACGCCTCTACCTGGGTAAGCAGAGTGGAGTATTCTTCAAATGTGAGTTTCTGCTCTCCGATGACTCTTTTGAGGTGAAATTTGACGCTCTTCACTGCGGCCTCAAAAAGACCATTTCCCGAAGGCCATGATGGTGAATTGAAATGAAACTTGATATTCATGTCATTTAACTCGGGATGCATATCTTCATTAATAGATTTGATTATTTCGCGATACTCTTGTTGTAGTACGCGACTAGAGCCGACAAAATTCGTACCATTATCGCTATAAATGTCACTTGGTGTTCCTCTTCGGGCTGCCATTCTTCTTAGTGCTGCCATGAATGCAGAGGTCGATAAGTCCGAGACCAATTCCAAATGTACAGCCTTAGTGGCCATGCACACGAACACAGATATATAGCCCTTTGTTGTTTTTATTCCGCGGCCCTTGTTGGATTTGACAAAAATGTGCCCTGTAAAGTCCACGCCCACTTTTTTGAAAGGGCGAGAGATATTTACTCTTGGTTCTGGCAAATTTCCCATTATTTGTGGAGTAAACGTAGGGTTCTGTTTCTTGCATATGACACATAGCCGAATGCGTTTTTTGACTGCGTTGTATCCACCAATAACCCAATATTTGCGTCTGATAAAGGCGGTGGTTAATCGCGCTCCTCCGTGATATGTGGACTTGTGAGCCTGATCAATGATGAGATCTGCAAGTCTTGTATTATTGGGGATAATAGCTGGGTGTTTCATTTCCGGATCCAATGCGGCATTTTGGAGCCTGCCACCTATTCTAATAATTCCATCTACATCTAAAAATGGATTGAAAATACTAAGTTTACTTTTCTTGCTTACGTTTTGATTTTCATTTAAGTTTGTTATTTCATTAAAAAATATTTCTCTTTGTGTGAATTTTACTATGAGGGACGTGGCTGTCTTAAGTTCAGCTAAAGTCAGGTTTTTTCTATTTTCAGTTCTGTATGTGAATCTCAGTACCCAGGCCAGTATTCTAGTCGCTCTTGTTATTGTACTTTGCTTGTTTAAAATCTGCTTTATGACGTTGTTTTCGAAGGATACTGTTACATTGACTTGCTTATTTTTCTTAAGCTCTTCATTTGTGTTATACATTTGATTTAAAGGTTCAGGTTCGAATGTTGTTAACCACTGCGGACCCATCCACCACATCTTTAATTCTTTTAGTTGGATAGCGGTGAGGCCCCGACTTGCACAGTCAGCTGGATTTTCTTTTGATTTAACGTATCGCCAAGTATCTGCCGGCATGATTGTTGTAACTTGTGTCACGCGGTTTGCAACGAATGGCTTCCAACGATCTGATGGCCCGCTAAGCCAACCAAGCACAGCCATGGAATCACTCCAGCCATAGGCTTGCACCGTATAATTTCTCAGACTTTTTACAATTTTATCCATCAATTTGGCTAATAATAAAGCGCCGCAAAGCTCAAGTCGTGGCAAGGATGTGCTTTTGTTTAACGGGACTACTTTAGTTTTTGCTGCTACTAAAGTAATAGTCACTCCGGTGGCTTTTTTAATTTTACAATAAACCACGGCTGCATATGCTTTAGTGCTGGCATCGCAGAAACCGTGAAGTTCACATATTTCATTCTCTTCTGTTTGAATCCACCTGGGTACTTGATAGGTACTAATAATTTCTATACTGCTCTTTATCTTATTCCACTCGTCACATATGTGTTGCGGAACAGGCTCGTCCCACTGTGTGTTGGTTTTCCACACATCTTGAAATAGTATTTTTAGTTTAGTGGTAAGCGGGGCAAGCCAGCCGAGAGGGTCAAAGAGCTTAGATATATCTGATAGAAGCACTCTCTTGGTTGGTCGTTCACACACTGAAAAGTCTATAGATTGAAATGTGAAATTATCAGTGTGTGGGTTCCATCCAAGCCCCCCCCCCCCCCCCCCCCCCCCCCCCTAAGGCTTTGGTTGATTCATTCTGCTTGAAATCAAAATTTTCTTGATTGTCTATGTCTGCTTTTACGGATTGTAGTAACTCGGGTGTATTAGACTTCCACTTTCGTAAATTAAAACCGCCTGACTTAAGGAGGCTTATCATATCTGATTGTGTTTGTTTAGCACCATCTATTGAATGTGCCCCATAGATCAAGTCATCCATGTAGAACGATTCTTCGAGAACACAAGGAGCTAAACTGTTGGGGTAGTTCTTCTTCTCATCATGAGCCAGCTGTTTAAGGGTTCTCATGGCTAGAAAAGGCGCTGCTTTGGTTCCGTACGTAACTGTGGTGAGCTTAAAGTCTTGCAACTGCTTTTTGTTACTATCTCTCCAAAAGATCATTTGCAGGTATTGATCTTCTTGATTTATCCATATTTGTCGAAACATTTTCTCAATATCAGCGGTAAAAGCAAATTTGAATTGGCGCCATTTGATTATGAGGCTCTGAATATCTTGTTGCAAATTAGGGCCGCGACACATTACTTCATTTAAACTTACACCCGTTGATGTTTTTTGAGACGCATTAAATACTACACGTAACTTAGTAGTAGTAGACTCCTCACGTGTCACACAATGATGAGGTAAATAACAATGAGTAATATTATTGTTATCTTTCATTGATGGTGTCATATGACCGAGAGCTAAATACTCATCGATAAACAATTTATAATTTACTGCCGTAACTTGATTTTTACTGAGTCTCTGCTCCAACTTATAAAATTGTGCCATTGCTTTTGCTCTCGATTGCCCTAATAATTCTTGGTAATTATCTTTGAGAGGCAACCGGACCTCATACCGTCTGATTGTGGTATCTTGATAGTATTTTAGGCACATTAAGTCGGACTCGGACAAGTCAGTCTGTTCGGAAGTTATCTCTTCGGTTTCCCAGAACTGCTGGATATCTTGTAAGTTATTGAGAACTACATTGCAGTGGAAAGTTCTTGCGTTTCCACTTAAAATCCAACCAAGTTGGGTTTGTTGCGCGACAGGGAGAGACGAGTCAGCTTTACATACGCCATCCATTAAGATATGTGAATAAACGTCTGCTCCTAATAATAAATCGACCGGGCGACTGATATCGAATTCTGGATCTGCCAACTTGATATGGTCTAAATATGCCCAATTTTTGTCTTTACGGTCACAACTCGGACATAACCATCTGTACCAGGATGTAATTCCAGTTCTGAATGGCGGTCGATAACCTGTGCCGACCTACCTACAATAAATATCAATTATATCGAGTTAGTCTTATTAACAAATATGTCTACCATTATACAATTATCTTTACAGACCCGACAAGGACCCGTATTATGACCAAGAAGCCGAAGAAAAGGATCTCCGCAAAGATAAAGAGACCAAACAGAATAAAGAACGTATGCAATACGTGAAGAGAGTTATAGTACATCCGGCATTCCATAATATATCATATGCTGAGGCTGAGAAACTTATGGAGAATATGGCTCAAGGGGAAGTTGTTGTTAGGCCTAGTAGTAAGGTGGGTTTTAATATTTTTTAATATGTATTATATTATGATATATCTTTAACTTTTTTTTGGATTAGTTAGTGTTATTTTTATTAACTTCATTTCTTACAGTATATTTGTGTTTACTCCATTTTTATTTTTACAGGGATCGGATCATCTTACGGTGACGTGGAAAGTAGCTGAAGGAATTTATCAACACATTGACGTGCGGGAAGAAGGCAAAGAAAATGCTTTCTCATTAGGTAACTATATTTGTTAAGTTTTATATTTATTTATTTGTTTTATTTTTTTTACGTTTTGGAATACCCGATTTTTCTATGTGATGTAACTTTTTTTATTTGTCATAGGACGAAGTCTCTGGATCCAGAACACCGAGTTCGAAGATCTGGACGAAATAATAGCGCGCTACGTGACTCCCATGGCTGGACACGCGCGGGACCTCATCAGCTTCAAATACTACAAACCCCTCGGCGGGATCC